>AP027107.1:54295620-54670620 GCA_028142955.1 Pinctada fucata
CTCATATATATTTTCAAAATAGGTGGGGTAAAATACTTATATGTACCGTACATTGTAATCATCTAGTGACTAGTCTGAGATGACAAGTCAATAAATTTTGTACTAGGCGAGGTGAATCATCTAAAAAGAAATCCACCTAAATAAGGCAAGACCAAAGACGTAGATTTTGGATATGGAGCAGCTATGAATGTTACACTGTATTGGGTCCAACTAAATATCAAATTAGCATGTACATGTGCTCGGTACATATGCTCGGCTGACATCCAAAACATAATAAATCATATCTATTTATCTTGAGAAATATGCCTGCCAAGAAGACAATAGAACTATCTGCTTCACCAAGGACAATGAGAGCTTTATACAGAACATAGCATTGTGAAAATAAAAGAGCTCTATGTAAAATTTAAAATATGACCTTTGTTAAATAGGAAAAAAAATGTTTACTTCTCTGAGATTATTTCTCCTCTTGTTGATGTGCCCCTGAGCGTTAGTCAGTCTCCCCCTATAGCCTTTACGATAATAGTAATTAGTAGATGTAACAGCTTTAGGGGTGGTAGTAAAGTTTATAATGGAGTCCTGGGTGTTACTGTCCTCCGATACATCACCAGATCCATTCTGTGATAATCCAGCACTTGATCCATCTAAAAAGGCAAAACATGATGAATGATAAATTCATAGAAAAAATTCTGTGATAATCCAACCACAGCATAAGCTAATCATGGAAATAGAAAAATCATAGGTTATGAGTTGGCAATCAAAGATTAACTTCTGCAAGAAATTGCAGCAGTAAATAAATATAAAAGTACATGTAATTGACCCTTCGGAACGCGGGAAAAATTTGAGAAATTTCATGACGTCACAACGCAATTTTGATGTTTGACTGAGGTTCAAAGCTTGTTTGTCAGAGGTAAAAGCATTGTGACATCATGACATTTTGCATTTTTTTTCCGCAATCGAAAGGGTCAATTCTGCATGCAATTACTAGTATTATCAACATCTAGCGAATAAATAACATGGGGCCATCAGAGATGACAGCGCTCACCTCGACGGCAACATTGTCACATGACCAGCATCTGTACCTATATTGCACAAAATATTTCCAGATGCATCACCAACACAAGTTTGGTTGATAAAGAAATTAAAGAAGGCATGAAATAAAGATTCTTATTTTACCTTACTGGTCATCAAATCAAGCGTGAAATATAGGTCAGATGCAGCACCTGTTCATTGCATTACAGTAAGCATCCTCAGATGCATCACCCACACAAGTTTTTTTTCATTGATCTAAGACTTAAAATAGGCCAGAAATGGACCAGTCCCATTTTACTAAACCTCATTGCTCAAGTGTGAAATGTGGGTCAGATGCAGCATCTGTATCATGCATTGCATTAAGCATCCTCAGCTGCATCATAGACACAAGTTTGGTTGATGTAGGACTTAAAGTAAGGCAGAAATGGACCTGTCCCATTTTACTTGGCCTGGTCACTCAAGCATGAAGTGTAGGTCAGATGCAGCTTCCATGCATTGTAGTAAGCATCCTTAGATCCATCATCAATGAAAGTTCGGTTGATGTAGGACTTATAGTAAGGTGGGAATGGATCTGTCCCATTTTACCTAACTTGGTCACTCAAGCGTAAAATGTGCATCAGATGTAGCCTCCTTACCATGCATTGTGGTCAGCATCCTCAGATGCATAATCCATTCAAGTTTGGTTGATGTAGGACTTATAGTAAGGCGGGAATGGACCTGTCCCATTTTACCTAGTCTGTTCAATCAAGCCTGAAATGTGGGTCAGATGCAGCCTTATTACCATGCATTGTAGTCAGCATCCTCAGATGCATCATCCATGCAAGTTTAGTTGATGCAGGACTTAAAGTAAGGAGGGAATGGACCTGTCTTATCTTACCTAATCTGCTCACTCAAGAGTGAAAAGTGGGTCAGATGCAGCATCTGTACCATGCATTGTAGTGAGCATCCTTAGGTGCATCATCCATGGTTGATGTAGGATTTATACTTTGGCTGGAATGGACCTGTCCCGTTTTGCTTAACCTGTAGTGCGGACGCCGATGACGGGGTGATAGCATAAGCCCACCTCTACTTCGTCGAGGTGAGCTAATAGAAGTGCATGTAATTCTGCATACAATTTCTACTTCTAGTATTAGCAACAACTAGTGAACAGATATACATGTTCTTGTACTTGATACATGTATTTTGTCTAAGTAAATAACATTAATTTTCTAGATCACATGTTACTTTAATTCTATTTGTTATAAATATTGATAAATGTAATAAAGGATCAGAATGCAAACCTTTTCAAATTTATATTTGCCATGGAAATCGTACAGATACAACAAATATTACTACAATATACAATTAAAACTACTACATGTAGATAACATGTTGACCAGTGACATCCTTATTTTACAGTACATAATTAGCTAGCCAAACTTTCAATCATTAAAAGCTAACCTCTACTGGTCCCTGGTTCTTCATCATCAGGTGTACCATGGCTTGGAAAAATTCTGTAATGACGATTCAATCCACCCTTGCCTATGTACCTCTTCTCACAAGTTAAACATTGGTATCTCCTTGGCTTTGTAGTTCCAGTTACAACGGTTCCTATGAGAAAGAAAAATGAAAAATTATTTCACATTTTAATAAACCATAAACCACTAAGGCTGGATTGCAAAGTGTTTGTATTAGATGACGTATACTTTTTTGTGCAGACATAAAGGTCAAGGTCATTACTTGTAATACTATTGCGAAATAAAAAAAAGCTATGGTCATGAGGATTCTACATGTGAAATAATAAAGCCCCACCGCTTAAAGTTCAAAAGTAGGTCAAAAGGTCAAGGTCACTTTGTCAAAAGTCATGATATCAAATGAAAGATCTGGTCATGGGAAATCTATAAGTGAAATATCAAAAAACCTTAAATCTTTTAGTTTAAAAGTAGGTCAAAGGTCAATGTCACTTGATCAAAAGTCATGATATCAAATGAAAGAATCTACATGTGAATATCAAAACCCTACCTCTTATAGTTTAAAAGTAGGCCAAAGGTTGATGTCAAGGTCACTTGACTCAGTCAAAAGTCATGATATCAAATGAAAGTTGTGGTCATGAGGAATCTATATGTGAAATATCAAACTCTACCTCTCATTATAAGTTATAGTTTAAAAGTAGGTTCAAGGTCAATGTCAAGGTCACTTGGTCAAAAGTGATGATATCAAATGAAAGATCTGGTCATGAGGAATCTACATGTGAAATACATGTATCAAAGCCCTACCCCTTATACTTATAGTACATGATATATAGCCAAGGTTAGTTTTTTTTAAGTAGGTCAAACTCCAATGTCCATGGTCAAGGTCACTAGGTCAAAATTCATGATATCAAATAAAAGGTCAGGTAATGAGGATTTTGCATGTGAAATATCAAAGCCATATCCTCTATAGTTCACGAGATATAGCCCAGGTTTTTTTTATAAAGTAGGTCAAACTCCAAAGTCAAGGTGACTACATTCTTGTAGGTCAAAGTTTGTAGATCAGTTTGATTCGTCTTATCATGGTCTATCACTATGTCAAGTTTCAAGTTGCTGCTCCGAGCAGTTTTCTCTCAACGGACTTAAAATGCAACACCTTAACCAAAATGTTACCTTATAATGTTGACGCACAAAACAACACGTTTAATAAGACATTTGAAATAAAAAAACAAAATAAACAAAGTCACAGAGAAGTCACATAGCCTAAAAAATTCATTCGTCAAATTGAAATCCAGTTGGTCTGCAGAAGGTCAACATTCAATGCAAGTAAGCTACTTTCTATCGTACGTAACGTCGGACATGAACTGTTGATGTATCTATTTTGTTAACATATTCTAATCCCGGCAAGGTAGATATAACAGCGAATTTCAATGGTTGTTCGCACCTTAATCAATTTCCCTCCCTATTTCAAGAAAAGGGTAATTGCATTAGAATGGGAATAACTTGATTCTGACGTTATGTTTGTGGCTGATAAATGAACATCTGTATTCCCGGCTCCAGTAACATGTAGCCAGACAAATTCAGTTTTCAACGGTGAAATCAGCATCAAATCAAACATAACGTTAGAAGCTGTTTATTCCATTTTAGGACTTATTAAGATATTACTTTGTTTACAATTGAATTCAGCCTGTATGTATGCACAACGACTGTCAATATTTCTTGATGAAACCACCATTGTTTATTGGTATATGTTCTTCTGATTGCTAGCTTTCATATACATGTAAAGGTTAATGATTTATGACAACTGTTAATGACATTAAAATGTTTGATGGGTCCAACAAAAACCATGGAAACGATTTCCCTGTACAAAATTACCCATCCATTTCTGATTTCACCAAAGAATTTTAGACAGTTCCATCCCAATTACGTCTCTTACATACAATACTAATATATTCAACTTTGAAAAAAAATTGATTTCTTGAAAGTTTCTAGTCCTCATCATGCTCATAGGAAAACAAGAGCCCCAGGGGGCACAATGCTCACCTGATACCCATGCACACTCTTAACCTACTAATATTGCATTATGATAGTGTCAGTGCAAGAATTTGAACCCAGAACCTTTGTACTATATACATGTACACATAAACCATTCTTCAAACAAAAAATTCAATAATATAAAATTTAGGTATGAAATATATATCACAGCAATAAGAGACTTAAATATGTCAAATAAACAGTGAAAGAGTGTGCAAAACGGAAAAAAATGAAAATGGAAAAAAAATTTTTTGGTCAAAAATGAAATTAAAGGTATTCAGATGATTTACATGTAAAAGTGCATAAAAAGGTGTCAGACAAAATTGAAAAATATGAACAAGAAAGAAAAAAAATTGGGTTGGCGGGACTTGAATCCACAACCCTTGGGTCCATGTGCACAGTAAACATTATTACATATCTATTCATATTTGAGAAAATTCATTAAAGTTCCAAAAAAAGAAGATTATAGCATGTAATGTATATCAAATCAAATAGTAACTTAAATATGACAAACATGCACTAAATCAGAAAATGAGGGCACAAAACCATACATTTATAGAGTTAGTCAAAGAAACATCTAAAAAATGAGCATTTCTGACAAAGTCCAAAAAGATGTCAAAAACGTGTCAAAAATTTGACTTCGGACTGGAACCAAAAACAACAACTTGTAAAGACATCATCCAGATGCTTTCTGTTTGTCGATATGTGCTTCGGTTCTGAAGAAGTAGTTTGTCAAAGAAGGGTACCCCCCAAATGTAGGGGACCATGAGTACTTTATTCCTACCAAGTTTAATCAAAATCCCTTCAGTGGTTCTTGAGATGAAGTGGAAAATCTGAAAAGTTTACGATGGACAGACGGACGCCATGCTATGACAATAGCTCGCTTGCGCTTTGCTCAAAAAGTGTATATGGCACATTAAATAAGAAAATGTCCCTTTTCAAATTTTCAAACGTACGGGATAAATGTCCCATAAACTGTTTGTTCTTCCTAATCACTGAAGATCATAGTACATGTACTTGATACCTTTAAATGTAAAAACTAAATTGCATTATATTATAAAGCTTAGCTGATAGTGATAAATAACAACTTATATACTACATGTTCATAGTTTCTTCACTTCCTACAATACATTCACTACCTGATTCATAAGATATATCATCTCTGTCATCAGCAGAAGGATCATCTAGTTCATCCTCACTGTACTTAAAGTCAGAATATCCCCCGTCAGAATCATCAGCTGCCTCCTCTTCATCCATATCTAACACATGTATGTGCTTATAGTCCTTTACCATGTGTTTTGGAGGTTTTGATATCCTTCCCGATCTTGTACGGGGTCTATGCTTCTTTCTCTCTTCTTTTTCTTCCTTTGAAAGCTCTGGTCCGTCATATTTGTCTCCTTCATCCTCCTCTTTAAGACGCTTACGATACGGTCGTCTCTGTCCGTCTTTTATAAACACAGTTCGTGTACCTGATCCATGAGCACCTTTGTGCAATTCTGAGGGATAAATCACTCTGTATACTATTCTTGTATTAGTTTGTGGATTAAACAAGACACTGGACCCCTCATCTGATGTGCTCTTTGCTACTTGCTGCTGCTGTAAAACTGTCATTATTTGTTGTAACTGATCTGTGGAGAGATGCTGCATTGGAGTATAATGGTTTCCTTGCTGGACGATTCGAATAGGATTCTGACTGGACCCTAGTGGTGCCCCACTAGTGCTACTTGAAACAAGTCTTACACTGATACCCTTGTTCCCAGTCGACCCTGTACCAGTGCCGTCTATGGGTATCGTTACACAGTTTGTAGAATCTGTTGACATATTGGAGTCCTGATCTATTAGGGAATTTTGTGTACTTGAGTTACTCTCAGTTGCTAAGCTTTCTCCTTGCACATTTTCTGCTGAGTACACTGTCTGAATTTCATTTGATGTAGTGTAGATGGTGTGTCCACTCGCTGAGGTGCCGACAGGAGTGTAGATAATGCCGTCACCTGTACCATTGCTGTCCACAATTGTATATGTCATATTCTCTTGTCCTTCTGTCCCATCTACCACAGTGTAAGTATCACTCTCAAAGATTACTGGCTGTTCACCTGTTAAGTCCCCGAGATCCCCCTCTGAAACAACACTGTTTACAATCTCACCCTCCCCATTTGTGTATTGAATTTGCACCCCTTCATTGGAATTTGTCGCTTCTTCTAAAGCTTGTTGAAGTATTTCAGCATCAGTGACATCTGAATCATTTACTTCTTGGCCATTTTCTCCAGGATCCGACACTAACAGACTGTCAGACGTTAGAACATGTGCATCAGTCATTGCTACATTATTTACGTTTTCATGGTCCGCCATGTTTGTTTTCTTTTTTTCATTCGGGGCACTGGTCGAAATAATTTTTTTCTGAAAATCTCTTGCTATGGACCAAAAACATTTTTCTTCGTCTTTTACTTGCAACAGAATTTCTTTCTTACAAAATTATGGGTAAATACACTAAACCGTCGATAGAAACGTCGTACGATACGATGGCGCGAATACATCCCGAAGTGGTCTTTCCTGTTTGTTCCTCGTTCCTCGCCAGGTGTCGCACATTGCACGCTTCGCTTCCCGCAAATTCGACCCAAAATCTCTTGTCCGATGTTGCTAATTTTTTTCTATATCTTTAACAAATAAATATAGAAAAAAAGAATAGATCTTCAAGAAATATTTTGTTTGCATACACTTTAATTTAAAAATTGAATTTGTAGCTGAAAAAAGAACCGATTTTTCTTTCTTTTGTCCTAAAGTTTTAACAGGGACGTATACAAACGTATCAAGACCCTGGTTTTAAAGAAAGAATAGAATTTTGGAAACTGATTTTCTTTTACTTCTTCTACTACAGACGGATAAAACAATAAATTATAAACAGAATAAAATTAATTGTTCAAATTTCTGTGAAATTTCAACCGCACGGTGTTCGTCGGACTCATAAAATAGTAGGATTTGGAAAATAAATTTTATATCGATTTATTATCATGAGAAAAAATATACTACTATTTTTATGCCCCCGTAATCGAAGATTCGGGGCATATTAGTTTTTTGTCTGTCCGTCCGTCCGTCCGTCCGTCTGTCTGTTTGTCCACAAAATTTTAACCTTGGCCATAACTTTTGAATGGTAAGTGATAGGCTTTCATATTTCACATGTATTCCTTGTGACAAGACCTTTCCTTCATACCAAACTTTTTTACCTTGTGACCTTGGAATTTGACCTGCTTTTGAAAAAACTTTAACCTTGACCATAACTTTTGAATGGTAAACGATAGGGCTTTCATATTTCACGTGTGTATTCCTTGTGACAAGACTTTTCCTTGATACCAAATTTTTTTACCTTGTGACCTTGACCTGCTTTTGAAAAATTTTAACCTTGACCATAACGTTTGAATAGCGATAATGCCCCACAAGGAGCCCAGCACATTACCGGAAGAAGAAGAAGAAGGTAAGTGATAGGGCTTTCATATTTCACATGTGTATTCCTTGTGACAAGACCTTTCCATGGATACCAAAGTTGACCTTGTGACCTTGACCTCAAAATGTGAACTACTTTTCAGCTGTTTTACCGACAAAGATGCATTCGTGTTTCACAAAGACATATTTTTATTTTCATTTTTACTATTTAAATTGACGCATGAAATATATTTAAATTTAAAAATTGAAAAAAAAATGAGCAGGTTAACCAAAACACTGATTAACTGGTGAATTTACTTAAAATTTTTCCAACAAGCTAAGCAAAATCTGTAAGGACTCAATACAAGCTTTCAGTTGAAATGTGCCTCGAAAATTCTCACATAGGCAGGGCCGGTTGGAGGCCTTAGATAAAACGACTAATCTTCCGTGCTACAAGGGCTGATTGATACGTTGTGAGTCTCCGTTTTCTGGGATGCAGAAGGTATTCTGCGGAAAGATTATCTCCAAAAATGACAAACAATCAATGGCACATACTATGCTTCACTTCTGACACATTACGGGAAAACATTTCAATAAAGACTTACGCGCCGCGGAAAGCGCACTAGTTAAAGGTGTGTTGTTCCATCAGGACAATGCTCCTGTTCACAAGTCTGTCACTGCCATGGCTGCCATTCATGGTTGTGGCTTTATTTTATTGAGCATCCGCCTTATTCACATGAGCTTGCTCATCAGACTTTCATTTATTCCCAAAACTGATAGCAGCTCTATTTCTGGCACTCACTTTCAGTCCGATGAGGACGTCATACTTGTAGTGGATGGCAAGATGTCTCCTCTAGGACAACACGAAGAGACAACTTGAATCATTTACGTGTAGATCACGTTTGGTGCCTATTATAAATTATGTCAATGCTGTTGCAAAAAAAACCCCTCCCGAAATGTCCAGACTTTCCTACCAGAGAGTAGGACTCTTGACGAAAGTTCAGGACTACATGTTTTGTATACTCTATAATCTGTTAATCCACGACGTACATGTACTATAATACTGATACAAGTCCACATGTACTCACTAAGCTAAATTATGTACCTTCATCACGAAAATAAGCTGAGAAACTAAAGTGCATAAATTTACCTGACCTATATGGGTCAAATCGAGCATCAATAAGGCCACAATTAAAAAATTGTTTGTTTCCCCTCCCCCCGGGTCTGTTTTTTCCAAGTGACCCGCCAGGCGGGTACCTTTTTTTTTTTTTTTTTTGCTGCCTGAACTACATGTTTCAAATATATTTAAAGTCATTTGAATCCAAATTGCACATTACTGGACTCCTTAAAGCAGCGCACTCACACTCTGTGTTTCTAATTAATATGATAAAGACTAAGAGCTAGCAGCCGGCGATTTCTTACCTCTTACTTCGGGAAAAATCGCCGCCTGCTTTCCGTTAAAAGTATTCGTTATGTCTCAATTTCTATTGCTGGTTAAGTATGAAATGTCTACTTATTTTATTGAACATGTTCAAAAGAAAACTTCGTTGTCCTGTAAAACCTACTCTATATAAACAAAATTGTCCCAAGATAAATATTTCCGCAACAGGTGCATCAGTAACAATAATGTTTCAGCGCGGCGTAACGGGTCATTTTACGGCAACGTCAAATCTGCGAGAATAAGATGCACTATAGATCGATAGCATCTCGACCTTTTTTTACGACTTGTAAATATTTTTGCATAGATATTGACCAAGCGCAACCACGAGTCACGGACTATAAATGGCCAGCGTTTTCCAGTGCATGATAAAGATGAAATAAGTTTGTTTACTTTTCTTTCTCGGTCTGTTTATTGTATGTAAACAGCGAAAGTGAAAAATATCTATACTAACAACATCAGGAACTCATTGTAATATTGAGTCTATTGATAATGACGTTCACGATGCAAGAAGTTAGCACGGACCGCCGACAACCGCTAGAGAAATGTAGGTTAATACGTACAGTACTATGATTAGGTAGTAGTGTTCTTATTCACTCGATTTCATGCATTTAGATAATATGCCTTAATTTTGGCCCACTCAGCGGACCCTTCGAAATAAGCGATGGGTCTTTCTAGCGTTCAAACGCCTATCCGTGAAACGAGATTTCACAGGTTTAGGAACTAGATTGGGCACATGCGTGTACTATACTTGTACAGATGGGAGCCCACAATACCTGCCGCACTTGTAGAATGCTTGTTTGAAAGACCGAGCGCTCGTCTATCATGTTCTCAAAAAACTTTGGGAGGATATTTACAAGAGAGACATAATTATCAATGTGCCAATAATACGTTTATGACTGACGGTTCAAAGCCAACGGTAATGGGAAGACAGGGGAGGGGGGTTACGGCAAGATTTCTTATAATAATGTAGGAAAGAGAAAGCTACTGAGTTAACAATTCTAATTGGATAGAATATTGTAACGTTGAAGCTGAAAATGGACATGGCCGCGATTCGATTTCTTTACCAAAAAAAAAAAAAAAAAAAAATGGATTTTTTGGCTATAAAAAAATCTGACTCGGCAGCGTTTTTCCTGACCCGGTCGGGGCGAGGGGAAACAAACAATTTTTTAATTATGGCCTAATTCAGCATCTTTATGCAGATGCATTTAATCCAAACATTTGGTTGATACCTGTAGGACTTATTTATAAGCTTTGGAAAGGAGGTGTCCCGTTTTCACACTGCTGGACATTCCAGGATATGCATTGCAATTAGCATCTTCATAAACATCGCTTGCTTACCTTTTGTTGATGTGAAACAAAGAAAAATAGGACTCCTAAATTTTATGAAGCATCGAAAAATACCCTGTCAATGAACGGAGCAGTGTAAGCCCACGTTGACCTCGTCACTTTGGCATAAAAACCGAAAAGGGTCTTTCCTAGATTGCTAGACATTGATTAATACCTTTTCACAACCGAAAGAGAAACACTATTTTAAATACACGCCAAGTTTGATCTTGACCTAGGATCTATTAAAATAAATCAAAAGGTATCCTCCAGAGATAATGTGTAAAATTCCATCTCTTTAGGTTAAAATTCACTCAAGTTTTGGCGTGAAAACACCTTTCCAGGTGACCTAAATCTTCAACAGGGTTCATCAGTAGTTGATCTTTGCTTGAAGCATCACTGTATGTCTTGAACTACTCCAGTTACTAAGTATGGTGTGTAGACTATTCTATACTAGTATACAGTTTGACCCTTAATAAATGGGGTTCCTCATTATGTCATTAGTAACATATACATAAAGTTTCATCACTTGCAGACCAAGCATTGAGTTATGATGCAGAAGCTATTTTCCATAAAACTCCAGCCTAATCTTGACCTTTGATTCCACAGATGTTGTGTGTAGCAATCAAAGTAAGAGGATCCCAACAGCTGATTCTCATCAGGGCTCTTCCTTCAGCAGTCTGTTAGTAAGATTTCACTGTGTCACCCAATGGTGGGGAAATGCTGTTTTTCATAAAGGCCAAAGACCTTGACCTCTAAACAACCTCCTTTCCTCGTGGACAAAGTTCCATCAATTTTGGTCAGAATGAATTTAGCGCATGTGAACAGACTACAATGACGAAGCCAGTATACTACCATGAACTTTGTTTGCTGAGGTACTGATCCACACTGCTCTCAGTTTCACTCTTCAATCCTTTACATAAACTATGCTCTTTCCCTCTCAATTCTTGACAATCATCAAGGATTACCTTCAACCATCATCTGATAAGAAACATATAGTAAATCTTCTTTTATGCCTAGACAAATAACAAAATTCTTCCTCCCATGAATTTTTATAATTCTTCATGTTTCTCCATAAAAAAGTGTAAGAACTTCTCAAAACCTTCAGAGGAGTGACAATAAGCCCTGGGTAATAATACCATTCATTTGTTGTAAATCCCAAAATATAGACCGATGACAGACAAAATATAATAAACATCAACAACATACATTGGGTAGAAAGACTTTATTGGATTACCACAAGGCATGTTGTACAGCCGCCTTTTCATATCTATATTTCCATTATCATTGATATTCCTAGCGTAGAATTCTGAAAGCAGATCTACATAAGAAAATATGTATAAAATGTAGCATTAAAAAAAATTAAAACGATATGCAGAGTGAGTGTACAGTTAGATTACAGATGGTTTTGTTCAGTATTATTTTATTGATCATTTCTCGTAGCATATGATATACTCCTCTGCCCTTATCACCCTTCAACTGCTCCGGGTCCATAGAAATAAAGAGATTCCTTTCACCGAATTAATAATATGAAGGAAATATGTCCTATATGGCACTTATACATTGATGTCTCTGAGATTATGTACTGATTCCACAGCCGGTGTATTAATATATCGTCAATTGCAATCTTTTTCTATGGACCCTATATAGCAGTATTGATAAACAAGGTTAATGAAAATTTACAAAATTGTATACACATTTCATTTTTAGAGGAAAAACAAGAATTTAAATATTCCTAAATATATAAACATAGAGTCCCTGTAAGAGACTTAGCTTAAAAACAAAGTAAAAACTTTAGTACGATAGGTTAAGATAATTTAGTGAAATAAATATGACGATAGAGAACGCATCATAGTTCAACATCCCAAACTGACCCAAACGGCAAGTCATGGGTTAAATTACACTGGGCTCAAAACATTACAGTCTGAATGTACATGTGCAATAAATAAACCATATCATTCATTCTTTCTCTGTTCAATTCAAACCTTGTATTATATTAAAAAGATTTTTTTTACCTAGTTTATGCACATAGCATTTTGGCAGTGAACTTTTCATGCATAATGGATAAGATTTAAAACAAAGGACAAACTCAAGGTCAATATTCTAAACAAAAGGACAAAATCTAGTTAATACAAAGTCAATTTTTTTTTTGTAGAAGTCTCATAAATAAACAATTAAATAATTATGATACATCCGGTGGATCGTTGAATTTTGTCCGTTTTGATTGAATTCCGAGTACTACATGTTACATATAGACACTGGGTATAACATCAAATTTACAAGAAACAAGGAAGAGAAAACAAACACTGTCTTCAGCAGTGGCATCTATGGAATATTGCTAGTCACAAATGGGAGCCAAGCTCAGTCAAGAACTCGGTAACACTGCATAGATGTAGCTTAACCGGAAGCTCAATTCTTACGTCAAAGTACATTCGGACATTTGTGTAACGGATACACATCCCTTTTGCATGCAGTTCCTGTACGTATAACATACACCATACCATAGGATATAAATAGAACTCTGATACGTGGCTTTGCAGCATAGACATGACTAATATCTCCTTCTCGCAACTGGGGCATTAACTGTACATGCACAGGCAAAGAGAACAGAATTATAATATCTGTACGTAACAAATTATATGATATACCTGAATGAAAAAAAAAAAAAAATTATGAGGAAAACAACTAAAAATATTCATTAAAATCTTAAACTTTGTTGTAAAGAGCAAATGGGTTACTGCTAATTATTAAGCTTCATATTTCATTCCAGCCATGAGATATAACAATCAGTCAACAAAATACATGAATAAAGTTACAAGGCATCACATCATGTATTCACTTATATTGTTCAGTCACTAGTCAGTCACACTTCATCTATGCTGCAATACCATTTGTCAAGGTCGTCACCACTGTGACAAGGTTAGAGGTTGCTCAAAGGTCACTTTCACCATACAGCGCTGTGGAGAAAGACATGTAATCGAGGGCTCCTGGGGCAGCGTCACGTCCAGAATATGGTGCCATACGCTGGATACAATATTCTGCCTGATCAGGGGGCAACTCTTGGCGTAGGATTTGGGCAGTAATGTAAGGCTGAAATACAAAACAGAAATGGCATCAGCAAATGTTACTATATGTCTTCCAGAAACCATAGTGAGGAAAAGTAAAGTTATTGAGAAAATATTCCAAAAAATGAAAAAACACAAAAACAAGAATTTTTCATATACAGATGGACTACATGTATATTAGATGCTTGTACAAATTTCTAAGATTATTTGTGTGTAGTACAATATATCTAGAGACCAAATTTCAATACAATTGTACACCATATCTACAATGTATATATTTCTCGTTTCCTCTTATGCAACCAAAGAAAATATTTCTGTCAAATACATGCACATGTAGTAAAGGTTAACAAAGCAAACTAATGTATCTGAAAAATGAACTGAAACAAAAACCACTAGCTGTTACTGCATGTAGACATTTATTATGTACCTTATCACCAGCCAGGATTTTGAATGACTGCATGACTTGTTCTGCCGTGTCTGTGTCAGCTGTCTCTCTTGTCATGAAGTCAAGGAACGCTTCAAATGTTACGTAGCCGGAGTTATTGGGATCAACGATAGACATTATCCTCTGGAAGTCAGCTTCACCCTGTAACAGAGTAAATACATGTACATACATTATATCACTGAAGAAGATAGACACTGTGTTGTTAAGTCTAATTTTATAAAGAATTTGAAATGTAAACTATATGTGTTTATATTCACCTCCATATCTTAAATTATTATCCATCAGAAAGTACATATTTACATGTAGAAATTTTAAACAACAAAATAGATTTTTAAATGCAAAGACAGTAATGTCTTCAGATATCCATGTCAAATATTATTTCCTTGGTATAATTTTAAGGTAAAATACTTTTTATAAAATGTTTGTAGTTGTGCAACATTTGTCTGTCAATCATTTTCTTAATTCAGAGGGAGTTCTATAAAGTTCATGAAATTCAAGAATCCAGAGAGGCAAAGATAACAAAGAAATACATGTACCGTACATTATATGAGGTTATGGAAGTCTACCATTCCTTACGTTATACGATGTACTGAATCATACCTGTCTATCATCTCTGATGTTATATCCAAGACTGACCAAGCAAGCCTTAAATTCTTTAGGTTCTAACCTCCTCGTCTTATTCTTGTCGAAATGATTGAAGGACATCCTAAATTCATTCATCTGGCTCTCGCTAATTCCCTTGGAATCTCTTGTTAAGATCTGAAAAGGATAAAAGCTAGGTCATTATCTTACAGTTTAATTGTACATGTGCACATAAAATCCATTCTATTTACGTTTGTGGGGTTTAGTTTTTGTATGCTCTAATTTGATGAAATCATGTTACTTTTCTTAGAATCAGTTAAAAGAATCTTGATCAATTGTGTTTAACGAAAACGCAAGATTTAAATAAAACAGAATGAAGGCTAGAAGGGGAAAAATGTAGAAAACTTATTTGATTGAAATATTGGCTGAACAAGGACATACAGATTAATTTTTTCTGAATATTACCTGGTTTTCCACTTCGTTTATATTCCTTGCAATTGCTGTTAGAAGTTGTTCCCAGCCCACTCTCAGAGTCTGAAATTAAACAAGAATAAAGTGAAATGAGGTATATTAAAGCAGTACATGTACCAATATTGCTGTTGTTGTCTAACAAAATGATAATAGAAAATAATTTAAAAGTTCAACATCAGAATTTAAGATAAAGCACATCATTTTTTTTTTCAATGAAAAGCACAAAGTACCTGTACATGTACAACAACAAAACTACCAAAATTAACTTTTTTATGTGATATATAGACCCCTCCTTACCTCCATAGTATATTGAGTGTATGGATTTTCGAATATCATGGCCTCCTGAATTTCCTGTAAAGAGAAAAACATAAAAATAAATCAAATAATTCAACTGCAACTTTTTGGATATGTCCTAAAGAGTTGCGTAAAATATATCCCAATTTCTGTTTCTTTTTTATAACTACTTCATGTATTTCCTAAAAAATTTGTGCAAAGTATGTTAAGTTTTGTTTATGTCAATGCACTGCAGAACATATACATACACATATACATGTATAAGGTAAAATTTTGTACATCTCGTAACATTTTATCAAAATGTAAGTGAATCCTTAATAGAAATATCTATATCTAAATCAATATAGCTGCTGATGAACATCAAGGAAAATTTAAGAAAGGGAACAGATTAAACATGAATTATACCTGGTTATATCTTTCAAGTTCTTCCATGTTAAATTTATATTGAGTTGTAGCCGATTCATATTGCTTGAGTTTCTTCAGCTGTTCCTCTAGCGAGCTTCTCTGTACTCCGATTGAAGCCACAGCGTCCAATTGATCTTCGATCCATGGTCCTACACGGTTAGCCTTGTCAGCAAACTGCTTCCTAAGACGAGCATTATTTTGCTGTTTGACCATCTCGTCCTGTAGGGTCCTGTCACGTTTTGGCACTAATTGTTTCACATCACTCCATTTACCAGAAATGTCCTGCAAAATGTGGAAAAAAATATAAGTCACACGTAATAAGGAACATACATTTGCAAGAAACACTTTATTCCTTTTTTAATAAATTTTAAGCACAAAATACATGTATCTGAGTAGCTTCAAATGTTTCTTCTATTAAAGAGCAAATAAAGTCAACAAGCATGTAAATCTGTTCAAATATAACCATAAAAATCGTCTAGGAAGATTATCAGTATTTTCTCTTCTAATTAGATTATTTGTTCCAGCAATGTAAAAAAGAAACATGATTTTCTGATACTTGAGTGCTCTATAGCTAGAGTGTAAAATATTTCTAGAGATTATGAGTGAGTCAATGAATGTAAAATAAACATTTTAAAACATAGAGATGAGAAGAGTTTCCTTTGAAATAGATGTGTAGTCAGTAAATAAAGTTAAATAATGAAAAATATCATTAATTGAGATGTAAGTGTTTACAAAGTCATATACACGTATAAAGAGAAAAGATTTTTCTATCAAATATTTGACAACATATTTGCTTGATAGAAGATTTAGTTGGTTTAAACAGTAACTCTTTCTGGTATTTATAAAACAAACTCTGTCTCTGAATGTGAAAATCTTCAATTTATAGTACATGTACATTGGTACATGTAAATATATGTACATGTACATCATATAAAACATCAGTGATTTATAGTAGGAATTTGGCAATGGGGTAAGGCCAAAATTCGGCCTCAATTTGCTAGTAAAAAAATCACTGACCATGAACATATGTTAATGTATTCATGTATAGCACATGTACATACATTTACATGTAGCATCAGTAAAGCTAAAAGCAGTTTTTAAAAGAACAAATTGATTCTTCCTCAAGTAATTATTGCATTTCCTTGAATAAAATGAATGAAGCAAAATATTAATTGCCTTCTCCCCTTTTTCATAAAAGCTACTTATCAGATTAAACAGATTCATGGCAAAATATGCATAAATGTTCAACGGCAGATGAAAAAAGTAAAAATTATTTTACTACAAC
Organism: Pinctada fucata; assembly: GCA_028142955.1. Classification (NCBI taxonomy): domain Eukaryota; kingdom Metazoa; phylum Mollusca; class Bivalvia; order Pterioida; family Pteriidae; genus Pinctada; species Pinctada fucata. Next base: position 54,312,860 of record AP027107.1, read on the forward strand.
ATGGAAAGCCTTGAGATTTGATTTTTGATTGAATTTCTTTATGTTTCTAATTTTTGATGGATTGGAATTGAATGACATGTATCTTGAGTACTGTAGATTTTTATTGAAAATAAATCATGAAACACAGAATGTTAAATATATGAAAATCTCTTATTCATTCAATTTGTCTTCCTTTGTTAACCTGCTTTACAAGTGCCTTCTGTATACACCCTGTATATACATGTATGCTTTTCAAGTCAACATTTATGCATATCTTACTTTCCTGGTTATAATACAAAACAACAGATAAGAACAAAGAAGTCTAGAATCTGAAGTGAAGTCCATTCACCTTATAATAGATATATAGATTATACAACATCCCTTAACCGGCTAACATAAACTACTAACCTCCTATAGAACATCATTCCACGGCCAGGCAAAAACAGGGATACAAAAACAAAATCAACTCAGATAAATAAAGCAAAAGCTTGGCTTATTAAAAAAAATCCTTAATGGCTATTACATGTAATGTATGTAAAATAGAGAAATTCTGTACAGAAAGTCACATAGCAAAGGTTTCTTTCATGAAAATTTGAGGGTTTTTACTACATATATATTCAATTTTGTGCACATTATTTGAAAATTCTCTATTAATCAACAAATTCACATTTTGGGCAGGCATGATAATACAATGGAATTCTAACATAGTGAGGAAAAATTCATTTGTCCATAACATTACCAAAAAAAAAAACCCCACATGTTGTGAGTGTAAATTCATAATGTTTAAATTTTCCTATTTATAGTTTTGATGAGAAATATTTTCTGACCCATTAGCAACTTAACAAAGCAAGAAGAAGCTCACTTGCTGGTATAAAGATAACAACATGAAGATATGCTTAGCAAATTGAAATGGCTTCTAAAGCATGTAGGGAATTTTTAAAGCACTACTACCTTTTACAAACCTAAATCTTTCTTATATAAAGAATATTTTCACCCATCCTACATAAGCTAAGCAACTCATGCTTGTAAATAGTACTTAAAACAGTTTTTCTTTAAAGAATGTCAAATTAAGATTGAATTTTATACAGTATCTATGAATCTTGTATGATATTTATCTTATTTATTCCTTACAATCACAGTATCTGTATGACAACTCTTTGAAACTTATTTTTTTTGAAAAGGAATTTCTCAAGTAATCCTACTGACTTATAAAAAAATTCTGACTTTGCAACTTTGACAACTTAGAATTGTAGCAATGCAAATACCTGTCACATCATTTATTTGAATTTTATGGTGTGGTTAAAATCCATTTGCCTATCCCTAAATCCCTCCATTGTTAATTTCTAAATAACTAAGGTAGTAGACATTACATATCTAGCTCTATCAGATTCTAAAGCATTCATTCACAATGTACTTATACATGTATGTATAAGTCAAAACATATCTTAAATATAAAGTGATATCAAAACAGATAATCAGCTAAATCATTTGCGTAATTGACCAGGGGGCCTACAACATATTCAAATATTAATAACCAACACTCTACACCAGTTAAAGCTTAGCGTACCTGTGGACTGACAGTGGTGTAGGGGTTCTCTGTCAGTTGTAAGTTACAGCTCTGTGCGAGACGCTGAACCTCCGTAGCCAGGGCCATGATAGCATTGAATTCTTTATCTGCTTCCGGTAAGGTCTGTTTAAACGTCTCATGGGCATGTAACAGTTGCTGTAATAAAATAATGGTATACAATATACATGTACATGAAGGCTTAACAATAAAAGACACGAAAAATCATGGTCCAAAATAATTCAGAGTTCAATGGTTAAATTACTTATCTATATCAATATATGTTATCTTTGTAAATGTACATGTATATGTATATCTGTAAATAATATTTCTGGTTTCAGTCCATGCATTTCAACTTTTCCATTTATGTCTTTTTAGTGCAAAATAAGATGACAATTAAAATACAAATCTCTTGATCCTTACATCTATTTCTTCTATCGTATGTACAATAAAGATGTCCATTAAATCTTCTTTTGCACCATCTAACCAATTGTTGAAAGGCTGGAAAGAAAGAAAAATCAATACATTTTTTTATAACTAAAACCAACACATGTAGAAATCAGGACAGGAAATGAAGATTTCACAGATGATTCAACATATTATTCTTCAACTTAAGAATAATTTTCATTAGATACACAAATGAGTTAAAGCCTAAATCGATAAAGATACTTCTTAATTTTTGTTTATTTTCATTGAAATGGATGATATGGATTGAAAGAAATGATATTAAATTCAACAACAAGCAAATCGATTATAGTAGAATGATAAATAGAATAATGCACTACATAAAAAATCAAATATTTTTAAACATGCAATCTAAAAATAATTGGAAAAAGTATACTTTTTTAAAAGAATTGTACTTGAAGTGGTAGAAAACAAATTCCATACTCCTTGCCAAATGATACTAATACTAACATATTTAACATTCTTTGAATATTTACTATAATTAATATACATTGTATCCATTTCAAAAAATTGTAAATGAGATTGAATTAAATAAAGTAAAATATTGAAAAAAAGTGAGAGAAAAAAAAAACAAAAAAAAACCAAAGGTGCGATGATGAAATGGCTCGAAGGAAACTAATACTCTAATATGACTAATTGCACAGAAAGCACAGCACAAGTACTTTAATAAATAGAGCCAAAATACTGAGCACTGAAAAAAAAAAAAAAAAAAAAGAAAAGAATAATTTTCAAATATGTTTCTTCGGACAAGGAACTTTGCAAGAGTTTCTTATAAGGCCTTTCTATCTATAAAATATTCTTCCCAACTAAACACAAAGCATTTCACAAAAAATGTTGAACTTACAGCTGCTCTTTTGGCGAAGTCCAAATGTAATTGATCTATTTTTTCTAATATCCTCTCGGCTTCCTGGAATACAGAATAAATTGAAGTTCTTACAAAACTGACCCATAATTCCGTAGTTCATTTGAGAGTGAGCAGAGAAAATAAACTGAATACTATTGAGATGTCCTCTTTTACTTTATGTCCATAGGAAACATTTCTATACTCGCGAGTGTGATACACTTACCTCCAATCCCTGCCGTCTTTGTGTTGTTAATGTACCTAGCCTGTCCCACTGGTCACATATCCTCTGTAAATACAATGTACATGTTGAAAATGTATAAACTCTATACAACTTCTACTAAATTTTGTCAATTTTCCTTAGCTTAATAATAAATCTGATTATCAAATCAAATATTTCACAAATTATCAAACTTGATAAAAGACTTTAGCTCCCATTAGGAAAGCATTAAGTTGTATGTATCAAAATGTTCTAATACTGGTATTTTCATGTAACACAGGTACAGGTTATCAACAAACTCACCTGACATCTTGCATTAACTGTTTGTACATCATGATATTCTAATACACTGAAATAATGATAAAATTTGAATAAATTATCTATACATGTGCACTGTGTAGCAATGACATGAAAATTGATGAAAAATGAAGCTTTTTAATATTCAGTACATGTACTTGCAATATTCAAGAGGTTTAATCTATAAAACTATGCAAGCTTAACTAATATTAGAAGGTAAGCATACTTAAGTTCCTGGGCAATTGCTGCTATTTGTTCTACTCTGTCTTGATGAGCTGCCAAGTCACTTTCAAATGCTTCATGCTTTTTCTTCATAGCCTGCGGAAATTAAACAAGTTTTTTTTTAATCAGAAATGTTCTTTAATGTGACAGACACATTTAACAGTAGATAAGTACATTTATAGTGTCATAAGAAATTTTTTCAATTTTTTTTTTCTTTTGAAGATGAATTGAAAAACTTTCTGTTCAATCAAAAAGATTGACCCTATCAATAGTTTATGCAATATGGATAATTGAAGAACAAAATTCATTTTAACAGAAAAATGGGATCTGAGGCAAGAGGAAATTTGGAATAATTGGATTTTTTTTTACAGAAAATTCTCACTATGACATCAATGGGTTTTTGTGATGTCACAAAGTTCGAAATATACAGCTGCAGACAGGTAACATTGTCTCATACTTGTATTCACGGCTAAACAGCCAATGAAATTCTGAAATTTATTTGAAGTTTGACAATACTTTATAATAGGTACCTTGAGTTGGTTGAGACCGACACGTAGGTAGTCCTGACTCTGAAGCATGTCCTCTTTACCTGCTGCCCATTCCTCGTGTATCTGACATCTGTGACGGAACTTTTGGGCTAAATGATCCAAACGTTCCAATCTGGAATTCAAGAAAATTAAAGCGTGAATAAATGAAAGCAATATTCCTGATGTATTCTTTATCTTTTACTTCATTCTTTATCACAATAGGAATAGTTCTTTATTATTTTCTAAAATCAATAATATTTATTGAACTTCAATACATATTGAACAGTATAATTACCTTTGTAATTCTGACAGAAGCCATTCCTCAAAGCCTTTTTCTGCAAGTTCTAAGCCCTTCCATGCTGTTGCTATATCCTATTAACCAGATAAAAGTGTTTAAGTAATCTTATATTTTGCCAAGTTTAGTGCTTCTGTAATGTTATTCAAGTTATTTTTTTTCACCTGTTTTTTTTTTTCAATTTTAGTACTTTATACTTATCATTTACGTGAAAACAATGGCTATAATCTAGAACTGCTACAACTGATTCTATACATGTGATTATTTTACTTACTGAGACCATTTTTCCTTCTGTAGGTAGGTAAGCGGGTCTATTACTGAGTCGGAGGCGGGTTTGAAGTGTATTGAAGCTATTTTCTAAGCGGGCCTTATCCTCTAGCTTGGGAGGTTTATGTTTACGTCTGTAGTCACGGAATTCCTCTAGTTTCCGTTGTGTACCTGGCAAGGTGTTATCTGTTGTTCTGTTTTCCAACCAGGGGGTTGTTTTCTTAATCCATTCCAAGAGCTACATAATATAAAAGTGACTTATGATATACATGTAATATTATGTATGATACTGTCAACTATGTGATAAGGCATATAATTACATTGTTTTTAGAATATTTTCAAAAGATTTGCGAACACTTTCTTTTTTTATTTTTTAAAATTGTTCAATTTTCATGATGTTAACAAAGTTGAAATGTATTGACAATTTATTCTTACAGTTTTACATAAAACAAAATTCTGAATAATAACATTCATACCAAAAGGACACAAAATACTTCTTTTTTCTCTGTAATAAACATAAATTGAGAAAAGACAGAATTCTGTAGTTTTGGTGGCAATGTTTTGAATTCCTTTACTTACATCACTGGCAAGTCTTTCATATTCTTCCATGAGTCTCTCGTTTTCTTGGTTGACCTTCAATACTTTGCAGATTCTGTTTGCTGCAGTCTCAGCCTGGAATAATAATAATGCATTTTTATCATTACAAGAAAATTAAAGTGTCCAAGCTCTCCTTCCAGAGTGCATATAATCATTCTACGGAAATCTTACATACAGAATATTTGTTTAAGAGTAATTACTTTTTAAAATTCTTTATATCAATAAATTAAATGTAAAACTTTACATCACAATAATGAATTTGATCATTTTAACAAAATGTTTTAGACCTAACAATCTATCTACAGGTATTAGCTCGACGTTTATTTCTGAAATACTTACCTGCTGAGCACCAGAGAATGCATGGTAATAAGACGATACATAAGCCATAACAGATCTCTCATCTGGTTTTACAGAGTTCACCATATCTGTAACCAAAAAAACGTTAAGTTTTAATGTAGAAATCATTTTGACATTCATCTGATAAATACTGTAATGGAATCAACATTAGATCAAATACAAAGTAGAATGATGTAAACGTACATGCGCTGTTACATTTTTGTGAACTATATTTTTCGGGGCAAAAAGTGGGTAATACTTTATGTTCTACATGTCATATCTTTATGGAACATTTTTTTTTTTTTTTAAAGAGGAGTTAATACTAGGACAGTCAATCCGAAAGTCACCAGACATACCAGACAAACCTGGTAAAATTTGCTTCAGTCTGGTAATATTTTTCAACTTTTTCATAATTAACATGTTTGAATTTCTACAAAGTTAAATAATGTCTGGTAAGTTGAAAAAACTTTCGCGATGTCTGCTAGGATGTATAATATTTCTATGAAACAAAAGTGATAAGTTCTCACCCTCAGGATCCAACATCCTGGGGATGTCCAAGTGCTTCTCTGCTACATCAAAAGCTGTGTTCAAGTTTTCTAGAGGATTGTCCTTAAAAGTAGAATTTCATTATTTATTTCAAATTCAATGAGATGTATACAAAATCTTATGATCATTCTTGAATCCAAATTTTCATTTGTCATAATCATATACAAAAATGGTATAAAGATATATATTTATACAGTGAATTCTGAAGCTTTCATTGAACTCTCAAAATCAGCAATTTTATTCAGAACACATTTGAAATAATTGTTCTTTTACTTTCAGAATGCAAAGGGAAAATATCTGGTAGGAAATGTGTAAACTACAGGGTGATGTACAAACTAAGGAAAACCTAAAATGAAAGGTGTAAAATAGCAACTACTTGTAGTATTTCAAAGTAACACTATCTCAGACAGAATATTTCGTATTTTTGATGTTCTAATTTGACAGACATATCCGTGACTCACCTTAGTCAAAGAATGGTAATCTATTAAATCAGGACGATGTCTATGTATCAATGCACAGAAGGCCAACCCATCTTTAAAGCTGTAGAAATATTACTGATACTTTCAGAGAGGATTCATGCAGGAATCAAGCATATTACATTACAATACTGCATGCTATCATACTACTCGTAACTTATGGGAACTGACTGGATCATACATATTTCATGGACAAAATATAAATACTTTTAGTTATAATGGATGCAAACTAATTTTCTGTATGGAATATGATATGCTTATTCCATTGTTACAAAAGAATTCACGATCAAGAGGGATTTCAGACTTTGTCAAAGAGTTTAGATTTCTCCATAAAATAATTTTGTACAACAGAGAGTCAGAGACCCTACATTAATTTCTATTGATTTTTCTGAAAATTCATCACATGAAAAAGGAAGGATTGCGGAAAATTATACAAGGCCAGACATTTTACTTTGATATTTTTACTGGGATTTTTCATACAGTTTGTCCATGTATATGTATATGTATGACTCAAACAGTAGTGGAATTCATTCTACAACATTTACAATTTATTAACTCTATATTGTCATCATGACGGCTTGGATTGTAAGAAAGCTGAAACTGAAGGTCCATAACTAAATAATGCATTAAAATGTCGTCTAAATGAAGAATGTAAACTAAAAATAGCAACTGATTAACAACAGCAATTCTGTCAAATGATGCATTCTGAGGGGACACATGCTGGTAAAAACTTGTATTTTTGATTACATGGGCAGATTTAGGGTGTTTTTCGGTAAGGTGGGGGCTGAATTGGTACATGGAAGATCTAGGTAACTTTTATTATGAATAAATCAACTGTTGAACCTATTATCTAGGTACAGTTGTATTGATAAATATGATCTGACTTTCATAATAAGGATAAAATAGAAATATTTGGATGATATAGTCTGCCCATGTGATCAATAAAGGGGTAAATACATGTAATTAGGACTGTTAATTGAAAGTTGATTGCCATCATAATAAGTATGACAATATCATTTCAATATGTAATATTACAATTTGTAAAAGAAGGATTTATCATTTGTGTATATGTTGCAAACAATGAGATCTTTTATAGGGTAACTTCACAACATTACTCATGATAATGCTGGTTATATAACTATGTAAAACAAGGCTACATGATACTTTTGAGTTTCACAGAATGTAGACTAAAACTTTTCTAAACCTTAATTTGATTTTAAAACTCAGTAATTTTACTTAGATTCCTTTGAAATAGAATGTTCATCATACACATTTTCATGTAACCCTGTTTTACAGTATCACAGGATGGAACATTTTCTGAACATTTATCCTTTGAACTTTCTTTCCTTTTTAACGCTATGACACGCAATATACCTGATCTATTGTAATTGTCTTTTATTGGTGAGCATTTTATTTTCGCGAGGTCCTTCGATTCTGGAATATAAAATGCCGCAAATATGTCCTTACACATGTGTAGTAAGGTATGAACATATGATGTCGCGAAAATAAAACGCCCCGAAACCAGTCACTTCATTCTTGTTAGCAAACTTAAGAAGCCAAAAATAAAAGACGGTTAACAGTATTTTGTGACTTTTCTATCTCATATATTTGATGCAGAACAAGGAGTTTGACTGATTCAAAGGATAAAAGTTGCAGTTAGGTTTATAAATGTTCAACAAGGATCTACATTCCATAGGAAATCGGGGAATCTATACAGGAAGGAAAAGCTGTAATAATAATCAGCCAGGCTACGGCAACAAATCATCGCAAACCCCAAATCAGGATCACACTATAACGCCGTGTAATTACCCTGGAGAGTTTGTAATAATCGATCAGCTCGGGGCGATGCCGATGGATCAAGGCACAGAAGGCCAAACCGTCCTTCCAGCTGAAATAGTGGGAACATGTCATACATCCTGTATATATGCTATATCTAGTTATCTGTACATCCAAGAGGAAGTCAAATTGTGAAAAGAATTGTTTCCTTCCACTCATCTTTTTTATACATGTACATGTAATCATCTATTTTTCTGATTTATTTTCTATCTTTATTTTTAAGCCTAGGAATGGTAAATAGGAAGGAAGTACAAAATGTAATAAGACCACCTCACAAAATATGAGACATAAAATAAATAATAAGGAAGTTAAAGTGTTCAGTGTAAGCCTATGATGTATTCTGCCCAACACTTTCCTTTCCATTTTTAGACTGAGCCAATAACATGATTAAGAAATTAATATCTTCTCTGTTCTTCACAAAACTTAGTACTTGACTCTACCAGTATAAAATGTTCATTGAAACTTGAAAGGGCAAAGCCCAGCAGGATGTATAAAAGCTCTAGACATTCAAGTGGGCACTTCATAATGAACTTTTTGTGTTGATACTTCCTCAATGATGTCAGAAAACAAGGTATAATGAACTTAATAGAATTACATCACAAATCTTGTCGCTTTCTATCTTTAGTAACATTTCTAAGAATACTTCTCTTCAGGACTTCTTCGTGTTGATTGTACTTGAGCCCTTTTCTGACCTATCATTTTCAATGTGTTTAAGTAGCGAATGACAAGAACTTAAGAAGACAACAAAATCAAGCTGGATTTATAAAAGCACTTTTTCCACTGTTTAATTATACCTGAGATGGAAGTTTTGGACATTGACGTTTTTGTATGGAGCTGTTTTCCTTTGACACCATAATAATAAGCCTTCTTTAGCTGTTAATTCTGAAAATATATCAAAACAGCTGTTATTAATCTCTCAGGCTCGTCAATCATGCACTCAAATCATTAAATACCCTCTCTATTACTAGTATATGTAATAGATCCAAATGGATTATACGATGCATTCATTCTATGTGAAAAACATTTCATATTTTGCATTTTTATTCTGTTTATAATTGATCAAGATAAATACAAGTATTGCTACAAATGTATATTCATGTATATTTCCATCAACATTTCTGTGTATTCCCATAGTACATAACAGACATAGTTTTAAATCATCACACATTGTAGATCTACACAGCCACAACATTAGTGAAGTCTAGCCTGAGGCCCCAGTGGACACAGCTCTGGTCAGTCACCTATTAGTTACCTGTAAAACCTGTCATGGCTGCAGTCGGTCATGACTAAGTACCTAAATTAAACAAATACGGCCAGTGGTCAGACTGACGCCTTCAGCCAAGTGTGACAACTCATCAATGTATCAACAGGTCATCTAGCTGTCTTGTCTATCTGGGTCTAGTTTACTATATATCTGATGTGTATCTTAATTTGTTATTTGGGACTGTTTTTATCATCTACCGGTATTTTTTATGAAAACCATATTTCTTTCAGCTTGAACAATAAGTTTAAATCTTCATTCAGATTTTCATTTTTTTTTTCAGTAATTTGAATCATGCACCCTAATGAAACAGTTGAAACGATAAAATCATTTTTCATCAATGATTTTATCATTTCAGCTGCTTCATACTTACAAGATTTGGTTAATCAGAAATGCTAAATTGGATTTTATTAATCAGTTTATTGGGTTTTACTAAATGCAACATCAAATCTGTTCTACAAATCTCTTTTTCAGTGTGCCCTAAATTTGAACAGGTGCCCCTGATTGAATAGGCATTACTTAATGATAAAAGTAGTAATTGCAGGTCCACAGTGCTACTGCTGAGCTGTTTGTAAGAGGATCATGTCACCTATGACTTTCCTTCTCGTCTACCCACCTGTTTGTTTTTTATAGAATTTACAAAACCCAGTATAGGTTTATCAGGGGAATCTTGTTATCAAGTGTTGATACATTCTGATGGAATGTTGAAGTGTCAAGGTCTAATCACACATAACGTACACACTTCACTTATCTAACCGAAATTTTGTGGTTAAGTGGCTCGTTCATGAAGTAACTAATATATACTGTGATTATGTCATGTATTATACCAAGGTGCACTATTTATTGCATGACATTGACTTGCCTTAAAGTTGGGGAATATTTCAAATGATTTATACATGTAGTTTAATGATTTTTTTCAAGTTAGAGTTGAAAAAAATACTAGGAGTTTTCCATTGCTAAATGAAAACCTGCTCAAATTTTGAGATCCGTTAAAGTAAAAGCAGCACAGTTTAATAAATGAAAATGATCACTGCTATGGATATTCTTCTACAAAGTTTTACCGTTATTCCAAAGAAGGCAGACTAGTTCAACATAATCAACGTCATACATGTACCAGTTTTCAAATAACAAATCAAACGGTAAACAATGTACAATCAGACAGTACAACAATGTGCATTCAGACGGTAAAACAACAAATAATGAGAAACTATACCTTCTACAGTAATATCTTGTATGGCAAACCTCAGGATAATGGTCCATATCATACCCAATGTCATTTTTACATTGCCATCTACAATTTCTGTAAAAAAGAAAAGATTAAACATTAGAATCTTTACATACAATATATATTTTTTATTAATTAGAATCTACATTCAAGTTTTTCCGAAGGCAGCATAAAAGTTGTAACCATTAACAGACAGATGGATCGATGGATGTTTGACAACGTCATCACTGCATCTGTACATTGAAGGTAACATAAAAACAGGATACAAAAGTAAATGAAATGTAACTGAAAACAACAATAATCGAAAGCATTGACATATTGGCTAGTGGCTGTTAATTATGGTGGCTGATTTGTGCCATTTCGCGTTGTCGCGTTCTAACCCTACCCCTAATGCAACAAAGCGTGGCACGACAACGCGACAAAGCATGGCGCGAAAACACGACATGGCACAAATCAGCCATCATAGTAAATGGACTGAAATTTGCTACTTCATTCTTCTTCATACGATAGTTTACGGTTACTCTCTATCATGTACATGTATACCATTTGATCTCTTGTCAGTCATGTCAGTGAGCATTTTTTTTTTTAAATCTATTTTTAGGTTCATGAATAGATATAAAAAATCTTCAGCAATCTGCATTCAACCTCAAAAACTTGATAAACAGTCTCATGGTTCTAAACACATGAAACAACAATGTTCTGAATGGTTTGACACCAACATCCCTTGCTCAGAAATTCTTTGAAATTTACCAAGTTAAAAAACGTTTAATACGTCATCCTAAGCAACAACAACCCCAAAAAGCCTTTGCAGTATCATCATAACGTTATCATGGTTATATCGTAACATCACAAATACTAAACTTACTAAAAGTATGAGGAAGGGAGGTGTATATCTTATCATCCCAGCTTGATATGACCCAGAGGTCAGGATTTGTAGAATGTATAGATAGTGTAGATCATGTAGATGGTGCTTACTGTATCTTTCTCTAGCATGTCTGGAGATCATACAGTTTTATAGAAGGGAAATGTATGCAATACCATCAAATAAACTATCTGACTGTTAGTTTGTAAATTGTGATATATAATTGTAAACAAAAATCTGCTGCCTACACTTTATCAGTTTACTACATGTATGTGAGTTTGAAATTTTGTAACATGAATAAATTTGTGACATGTCTGCATTATGCAGATCTGCACTACTGACTTTTAATTTATATTAGGCACTTTTTTTCATTTTCAGTAGACCACATCTTTTAAATCAACTTTTAAAAAGTAGTGTAATTGATTCTTATGATCTGTACTTCTTTTTATAAACTAGATCTAAATGCACTTTCTTCACATCAAATTTTAAGACGTAAACTTGGAAGCATTTTCTAAACAAATCTTCAAATTTAATTGATTCTTAGCTTTATTTCTTTTCATACATGTACATTAAAAAGGTTTTGAATTTTCTATTTAGTAACTTCCTATTATCATATTCATAATAATCAGTTACAAGTTAAGATTTTCTGCATTATTTTTAGCACGTAATGCTAGCACTTGAAGCTTACAACAATAATACATGCATTATTTCAACCTCAATGAAGGTCATTTGAGTTAAGAATGTCAGTAACGATTTCCCCCGATGCTCACATATATTTTGCTATTAGTCATTTCTTCAGCTTTTCTTCCTACTTAATTAGATTCCCCAGTGCAAACTGCTACAGTGCACATTCTCATTATCTTAAAATCAATTATTAAAATATTGAAAGGAGTTCCAAATATTTAAGTTGAAAAGGGAGCTAAGAAAGGGAGAATCTATGGTAGGATGTGTTAAATTTCCACACCTGGTTAGCACCTTCATGTACATGTGTCCGTATTTGTTGCGTGTATTGTATGTTTGTGTTATACCTGGATGATATTAAACCATCAGCATAATAACTTCTTTGTTAATGCTATCTGAACTGATACAGAGAGTGTTATATCATCTTATATTTTTTGTATCTACACTGACAGGGCAGTTCATATGAGAGGATCATTTACCTTGCTTCACACATACTGAATTAATGTACCACTACACACTACATCCTTGGCATGCATTTCTGCTCATTTGTCGGTAAATTATACAAAGTTAGTTTCCTATGCAGCCCCCAGGCAGTCTGAGCTCTAGCCTTTTTATCAAGGTTGAAGGTACATATGCAATATTTTATAATTGCACATTAAGAAAGGATATAATTAGGACAGTCCTATTTTTTTCTAAACCTTCACTTCATTGATTTTCAAAGTAATGAAAAAATCTACTGTGTTAATTTTACAGAAGCAGTTTAGGTGATAAAAAATTTTGCTGCATCATTACATTCATAAATTGTTTTCATATTCCATGACATGATTACTCAACAAGATGTTGTCTGAGAAACACTACAATACCGGTATGCCCTGTCTGCATCTACCTAATGTATTTGTTAATGTTTAGACTAAGTCTAAGCAAAGTCAAGGTCACAAAGATTTTTTTAGTCAAACCTTTGTACAAAATAATCTGATTAATTGATAATGCATGTGACATGAAATTCCTACATGTACATGTGTATCATATTACACCATATCTGATCTAACATGTTTCAGACATACATTTTGGAACACAAGCTATATTTACATGTACCAAAGGCAATTTCAGGGTGTCGAACTAAAAGAGAAAAGGACCTTTATAATAATAAAGATGTTCCCATATTCAAGATTGTGAGCATACTATGTATGTTCGTTTGTCAGAAGTGTCCAAAACATTAACCTTTGCTATATCTTTCTTTAACATTAAGATATAGATTTTATAGAGGAACAAGTGACCTTGCCCTTTAATAAAACTTTATCCTTGGCTAAAACTCTTTAATTTAGTATAAACATTATGGTAGGCATAGGTCAGCATATTCTTTGTTGTTTCTGGTACATGTTACAGTGCATGTAATGCTAGCAAAAAAGAAAAGTTCTTATTTTTCAAAAAGTGAAGGACAACTTTAATACGCAAAGCATAATAAGCAGAACTGAGAACTTAATTTCATTTCATTTTGAAACAACTGTGAATCCTATTGAAATGTGTGCATTACTGAGCTATGTGAGATTTAGTCTTTGAGTTTGCATATATCATAATCATGTGGGGATACTGCACTCAGAATCAGAGTATATAAGTGTGTTCCATTCAGTGTATGTAAATGATTAGTAACACATGTCCCATGCTTACTGTGGTAATACTAATATACATGTACACAGACACAGAGGGAATCTATTACTCCAACCTAGGGAGATACATACTGTACAAAGTGATGAATTTGCATCAAAGCAAGAGAACCTGATGATGAAGGGTCAGAACCTACTACATGTACTCCTGCTCAATACTACAATGACTTTTTTGTATCACACCCAATGTCAGTTCTCGCTTACCGGTACATTTTGAAGAAAACACTACCCTTTTTGTATTTTGTATATAAATAAGTAGATTTTTGTAGATCCATGACACTGCCAAACTTTTGAACCATCCATTCAATGGTACCTTATCATTACAATGTTACTGTAAGTGAAAAATAAAGCAGCAGTATGCAGAATTTTGTAGATATGATTATGAAAAAATTAGAATTGAGGCAAAAGTTATATTGTTGATGAGCTAGCTGATTCCAAAGAGGGGATACTACTATTTAGTCTTAAAGGCTAACAATGTTCGAGTACCACTTTACTTAAAATGTCTTCCATTTCAATGCTATTGAATACATGTAGCATGGCATCACATTTCACAGTATAAATCCTGCCTATCATCATAGACCACATAAATAAAATGTTATACCTTCAGCACCAATAGAAACTAAGCGCACTCCTTTGCCGGCAATAAAATCCAAAGCTTTATTGACATTGGCTATTTTGTGGAACCTCATTTTTCCTCGGTCTGGCTTTGGAAGCTGTTCTCCTGATATCACTTCTAATAGTAACATCAATTTTAAACCATTTCGAAAGTCATTTTCAATGTCCTCTATTTGTGTTCCCGCTTTCCTTAAATGTGAATTACACCAAGCTGTGAATGTCTGAAAGGAGAAACGTGAATCAGTTATTATTTTGTCCAACTCTGTGACAATACTATGTTTATAACTTGCTGTTTACTTAAAAAAATTATTTTCCATGTACAGTTGTATATCTAATCCTTGGTTACAAATTACTAGTACATTTTGTATATGAATAGCAGATTCTTATATTATAATCTTAGTACATTTTACTGTTATGAATTATGATGTATGTTACATTTTATATACATCTCTGACCTGTGTGATTTAGAATTCAAAAGGACATGTACAATAAAGTATGATTTATATTTTGCATGACAAAATGCCATGTGAAATGTAGTGTACATCTTAACAATAGAAACTTTGATCATGTGATCAGTGTGTTACATGTAAATGCAGTCTTCAATTTTTTTTATAAATCTTGTATTAAAAAGACTGTGAAAAGGAATTGTGATTCAAGCTATGAAGAATCTAAAAAACAAATTGTTGAAAGAACAAACTGTTACACCCCTTTGAGCTGGAATTTAAGTTATGGTTATAGTGCTATTTTTATCTCTATATCTGTTTATTCCTATCTAAAAATATATCAGTAGTGGCTCAGCTACTGTTCGTTGAAGAATGGAAGGGCATAGGAGGGCATTGCTCATACTACACTGTTACTGAGATGTTTGTGGTAGTCTGATATGCTTATATCTTGTTTCTAATTGTTTTCATTATTTTTGCATTTGAGAAAATTACACATATCATGATCTGTTAATGAGTTATATACTGTTACATATTGAACTGTGGCCAAGGTCAACTCCATTTTTGGTTACGGGGTCAACACACCAACACATGTTATCTACTCTTTCACTAGCAATATTATCAACTTATATTTCAAGTCTTTTTTTTTTAATCAAGTACAAGCTTATCAGTCAGTGAATGTTTTCCCACTATCACAGGTAGGCCAATGGAATGTGATACCCTCCCAGGAATGTCAAAACTATTTACGTATTTTGACCTGTTCCATTTGGTTGAGCAAGCATATGGAATTATCAAGATCAAACGTAGATGTAAACAGGATTTTACCCATTGAAATTTACACGTCAACAAATAAAACTTGATGATGAAATGTATTATTAAATTGAGGATGGGAAACGAAGAGAAAAATCAAAATTAGGTCAGCCTAACAAGAATCACATATTGCTTTGTTCTATGCTATGTAATGCGTACATCGTCGTACACTTTCAAAATATTTGACAGGTTTTATCCGAAAAATGACAAGACAGATTGAAAATCTTAATCATCCGTGGACTTGCTCCGCCCTACTTGCGGCAATTCCTTATTTGGCTTCTAAATTGACATTCAAAATGGCGACGACCGTAGAGCGTTGTCCGATTCAAGAAATATACCAGTAATTTCAATATGTTTGCATGCATGTTTCCCTATAAAAGATTAAGCAACAATTTTAGCAAAGTAAGAACTTATGCCCGATTGTCCTCTGACGGCCAAAATATCAAAAGAAAGGTGGAACACTCCAGTAACCGACCTTTTTCTGTTGCTTTTCCCACGCCGGGTCCAGAAGACCTTCTCTATCCCATTCTTCCTCTTCTTCCATATATCCATCACTGTATTGCTCCATGGCGGCACTAGCTCCTTTCACTTAACGCCGGACAGGCAGGTCGAAATGGTCAAATTGTTGTTTACAAGATGGTAACTCTCCTAGCAAGAAAATTTACATCGGGGGTTTCAGTTCCACCCCGCCAGAGGTCGCGATCACGTGACAACTTCCGGAATTGCTTCTTTCGGAACTCCTCGTGTTACGATAAAGGCCAAACCATGTAAAATGTTAGATTTTTATCATCATCTCATGATTTTCGCCAGAAGAAGAAGATCGTGTGTTGTGCAGACTAAAATAAAAAATGGGATATATTTCGAAGTGGTAGAAGAAAGGAGGACTTTAAATATGAATGAAATATGGATGTTTAACTTTTTACATGCTGCCCTGTTTTAAACTAAATCGTAGCCGAGTCTTGGGTGTTTAAAAGAGGTGGTCGAAGTCCCCTGGGAAATATTGATGCAATTGTGTGCTTAAAGCATAGTTTAAAAAAAAAACTATTTTGTCATTGAATTTTCTTCTTCCGAAATCAACTTTTAAGGAGGTGAGGGTTTGGGGAGTTACGCCCGTCATATATTCTTTTTCTTTCTTAAAAAATCAACAATGAAATGAAAAATAAAAGCAACAGGTATACTGCACTGTTATAAAAATGAAGGAAAATAATTCATACACGTGCTGAAAATCATAATGCTCATTGATACAAACATACATTATTATGCTGATAAAGCAAAACCTCATATCTTGTAGAGTATCTTACTACTAGACTGATCTGATATTTAACATTCGGATCAATAAATCACGAATAATGTTGCATGTTCAGTTGTCAAAGGATGAAGTAAGGGAAAAAAGTAACGGTCATATTTTGATGTGAGACTTCGATCAACGACCTATATCTGAAGTAAAATTAATTACCTTGACCTCTGACCATTTGAACCCCCCCCCCCTTACCATTTTAACATTAAGATAAATCCTAATAAAAGTTTGAAATATGATAGGACATCACTCCCTTCAAAACTATTTCAAAACCATTTTTTTACAAGCACGTATTTAATTTTTTTCATTTGAGTTGTGTCCTATCTGTCCTTGATCCTTGACCTACTATAACATTGACCCCCCCCCCCTCCAACCAACATCACTATTGACCCATGTATGAAATACGAAAGCTCAGTTTCTATTTTTCTGAGTAATAATTGCGTTATACAAGTATTAATCGTTGTCGGACGTCACAGTACATCCAGATGGACAAAATGTGTACACATACTTTTACCAGCGATCGGGTACCTTAAAACCAATATTCAGAAAGGAGCTAAACCGGGGAGTTCGGGGTCTTGTATTTCAACGTTGGACGTTACAATAATTTCAAATGAATACTAACAAATCAAACCAGGGAACAGCATTTAAAATATCGCCAGATCGGATGGATTTCGAATACAGAATCATTCATTTATGTACAGTCTATAGTATATCTACAAGGACAAAATTAATTTGTCTACGTTCAAGCTATTACTACCTTAAATAGTAAGTATCAGCTTAAATCAATACACATCACTTCTAAAAAGATTTAAAATCCGATCTTTATCAACTACAAAGAGATTCCGCGTGTTCGACCTAATTAATAGCTATCTTATCAGGGGTGACATGTAAAACCCTACCCAAGCCACTATATGTGGAATGACCGTGTATCGGAAGTCACAATGCATTCCATGGTTACTAAAGCTGACGTTGCTTAAAATTCTGGTATTTAACTGACCCCTAGCTAATTTCCCATGGGCGGATCCAGGAATTTTTTTCTGGGGGGGGGGGTCCTAAAGTCCGAAATTTCCGAAGAGCAAAAAAAACAACAAAACAAAACAAAACAAAACAAAAAACAAAAAACAAAAAAAGGGGGGGGGGGGCAAACGCAAGAAAGTAAAGTTTATGTAAGTTCTGTTTCTAATTATTAATAAAACAGGTAACTGAAGAGCATTGGCGAGCAAAAAGCTTAAATTCTTGAATTTTCAAATTATAGTACTCGATTATTGATTGGGAGTTCTAATATGTTTCAACAAATGGCGAGCGATAGCGAGCCAGCGAATTTTTTTTTCTGAGAATTAGAATAAAACATGATAAAATCTACAATTCGCGTCTTTTTCAGTTTCTTGTTTTCTTAACTTGTTTATTGACCTAGGTGTAATGTATATGTGTTGTATATAGGAAAGCGCAGCATCATTTGAGCTTCCGCTCGCCAGAGAAAATTTTTGAAATGCTGACGTCAAAATATTATCAAAATGAAAGATTTCTAATACAAACTCATAATTTATTTTTCACATATTATGATAACAAAAGGGGAGTTGGGACTTAATCTTATGAAATATGTATATTAATAAAAAAAAATTTAACCATGCTTCGCAAATTCCAGGGGGGGGGGTCCAGACCCCCCCCCCCCCCCCCCCCCCCCCGACCCCCCCCCCCCGACCCCCCCCCCCCCCCCCCCTCTGGATCCGCGCTTGTTTCCGGCCCCTCCACAGGTACCTAGCCGTTTAAAACTTGTATCTAAAACATAAATGTGAAACAAACTGCTTCCATTAAGGAAGCAAACATATGCATGGCATATAACAGATATTTATAAATCTGTCTTAAATACTGCTGCATGATTAGTGGTTTTTTAATAGACAAGTATTTGTACCCAATATACTCAAACTAGGAACAAAAGACACGAATCATGATCAGGGGCGAAGTTAGGGGTGTTTCGACGTCTACAGAAGGCTCAACTGCCGAGTGGGGGAGGGACACCCGACGCGCCGGACCGATGACTAAAACTTTCAATTTAAACATGAAATGGTGTATAGTAGCTTTTTCCCCAAATATGTTCGTCTACATACACGAGGGGGTGGACAGGGTGAAAGGGAGGGGGAGGAAGGGGGCGGAAGAGAGGGAGGAAGGAAGGGAAGAGGGAAGGGGGAAAAGTTGAGGGAGGGGCAGAAAGGGGCGGGAGGAGATGGAGGTAAGGGGACGGGAGGGGGAGAGAGGTACCCCTGTCCGCCCCATACATGCAGATGTTGGACGTGACAGCCCTGCATCATTCCCTATCGACCGCTTGTACTTTGTTAGCGATCATTGTGTGTAAATTCGAATGTATCAACCTGAGAAAATTTTGAAGAATATATTCAAATAGATGCTTTCTAGTGTCTTTAGGTTATTTATAAACAGACGTTTGCGTTAAGCGCCTCTTCTTTCGGCATTGCTGGGGAAGGCACTTTCTCTTTAATTTTTTTACGAAAACGATGTGTACGATTTTGCATTAAACGCACGCCAGACAACACTAAGGTTGTAACGATACACTTGATCACGATACGATACGTATCACAATACAAGGCTCACAATACGATACGTATCACGATACACCAACACTCACATATTACTTGAATCCAAAGAAAAACTTAACATACTTGCATCTATTAAGTCTTAAAAGCATAAAAAGGGTTCTCACAGGTTACATGGTGATGGGGATGATACAGAAAAAATTGTCTCTTTTTGTTAGATTTTATTAAAAAATACTGTATCGCTGTGTATCGTTTGAATGGAAGATGTATCGTGATACGTATCGTTAAGCTACTGTATCGCGATACGAGTACAAACGATATATCGTTACACCACTAGGCTACACTCTTGCAAATGATGAGTTAGTATGAAAAAACTTTTCGTAACCTAAATAATGAAACAACCTCGCCCCTTTCGAGGGTCTGCGAGTCAGGAACACCCGGGTCACAATATCTGATGCACATTCATGTTCATAGTTTACAGCGAGTGTAGAAAGGACATATAGTACAGAGAATAATAGCAAATACAAAATGTAACAGAAAATGACAACACCCATTTTCTAAGACTCTTGAATAAATAAATCTTATACTAGAATACAATGCGAGAAAAATAATGAAGGAACCCATAACAATTATGGCCTCGATCCTTGAAACCGATACAGTTTGAACTTCCAATAGGCAATAGACTAGTGGCATTGACGACATCGATAGCACAAAATGCTCTAGGTCATCACAGAAGGTAAACGATTACAGAAGACAATTTATCAGTTTAACCCTTGCCCCTTATTGTTAGCTATAGCCATATTGTGATTTGGTCATTCAGTCATTTATACTTTATAGAATATAGTAATCATATCGATATGAAATGCGCAAATCAAAACTAGACGTTCAAGAAAATATAAGACCGAGCATTCACTCGTTTCATCACAGTTGCCAAGGACAGATTGTTGTCAAATGGAGGGAGATGTGAAGGGGAGGGGGTGTAGAAAATCAGCTTAAGGGAGCGCGATGATCTCCCAATGGACAATATCATCTCAAGTCTTTTCAAGTTAATGAACATTGTCAGTTTCCCTCCATAAATATTGACTTTTCCATCATTTTCACAAATCAAACAACGGCATCGTGGAACCATCTGGACGCTAATTCACGAAGTGTTAGGTCTGCATATTCTCCTCTTTCTATGAGTGAATGACTAAAATAGCTAAAGTCAATTAAGAGAGACGGAGAATTGCGAATTTTCACAGGAAGTTCCGATGACTAACGCGGGAACAAACCGATCAGGATCGTGACCTTAAGATTCCAAAAGTGAGTTGTAGGAACTAAACACATTAGCGGAGTAAGCAATTCCCATCAATTATATATTGTATGAATAAAAAAAGAAGAAAAACACAGTGTACGAGATCTTCGAAATATACGAAGAAACGGCTGTAATGTGGAACACCCCTGCAATTGTATTTTTCATGCCCATTAGTACTACGTATACTATCTGATACATTTTTAAAAAGCAAGATTTTCCCTAAAAGGCGAGGAAGGATTGGTCGAACATGTGAAAAAGTGCGAACGGAGCAAGTCTATGACAATATAGCTCCCTTCGGCTCGTGTTATCTGAAAACCCAATTTTTTTAACATGGAAAAGGACCTGGAGTCTTTGCTTCAAGTAAGGTTTATAAGAAGTGTTTGTAGAGAAGTAACAAGTTACTCAGCCAATCATTTCCCTCAGCGACTATTTGTGTTGACCTATCGGATTGAAAAGCACAAACTTGGTCAAATGTTTGCTGTTAGGGTTGTTCGGAAGTCGAAAATTTGGCAGCAAATTTAGATCTCGTCAACTATGTTGGTGGATCAGTGAGAAAATATCGAGCACCCGCATTCTGTAAGTTATTTTTTTAAATTCTGTGCAGTGAATGCAGAGAAGTTAAAAATGTGTCAGCCAATCAGATCCCTCGTTGACCTTGTTTCGCAAGAACATCGAGTACTTCCAAGCTTCGAGAAATTCATTGCAGAGGAGAATTCAAACATAGTGTAATCAAAGATTACGAAGCTCACCTCGCGGCAGCAAAGTTCAATTTAATCATATCTCTAAGTACATGTATAAGAAAATCACTCAAGTGAAAAAAGTAGGTCAAGGTCATTTCATGAAAGTTTGATCAAAGATACATCCAATATGCAAGTTTGGTACATGTAGCACTTATACTTTGCTCAATATTTGCCTTTAAAGGCAAAATCACTCAAGCGGAAAAAGTAGGTCAAGGTCATTTTATGAAAATTTGATCAAAGACACATCCAATATGCAAGTTTGGTACATGTAGCACTTATACTTTGCTCAATATTGGCCTTTAAAGGCAAAATCACTCAAGTGGAAAAAGTAGGTCATGGTCATTTTATGAAAGTTCGATCAAAGATACATCCAATATGCAAGTTTGGTACATGTAGCACTTATACTTTGCTCAATATTAGCCTTTAAAGGCAAAATCACTCAAGCGGAAAAAGTAGGTCAAGGTCATTTTATGAAAGTTTGATTAAAGATACATCCAATATGCAAGTTTGGTACATGTAGCACTTATACTTTGCTCAGTATTAGCCTTTAAAGGCAGAATCACTCAAGTGGAAAAAGTAGGTCAAGGTCATATTATGAAAGTTTGATCAAAGATACATCCAATATGCAAGTTTGGTACATGTAGCACTTATACTTTGCTCAATATTGGCCTTATAAGGCAAAATCACTCAAGCGGAAAAAGTAGGTCAGATGCTGCATCCGATGCATGGGTTCACCTCAGCATCCCAAGATGAATCACTTGTGCAAGTTTGGTTACTGTAGCATCAGTACTTTGTCAGATACTGAACTACCCCAAAAACTTTAACCAGACATTGACAAAGTCATTCAACCGGAAAATGTAGGTCAGATGCTGCATCCAATGCATGGGTTCATCTCAGCATCCCAAGATGAATCACTTGTGCAAGTTTGGTTACTGTAGCATCAGTACTTTGTCAGATACTGAACTACCCCAAAAACTTTAACCAGACATTGACAAAGTCATTCAACTGGAAAATGTAGGTCAGATGCTGCATCCCATGCATGGGTTCACCTCAGCATCCCTAGATGGATCACTTGTGCAAGTTTGGTTACTGTAACATCAGTACTTTGTCAGATACTGAGTTACCCCAAAAACTTTAACCAGACACTGACAAAGTCATTCAACCGGAAAATGTAGGTCAGATGCTGCATCCGATGCATGGGTTCACCTCAGCATCCCAAGATGAATCACTTGTGCAAGTTTGGTTACTGTAACATCAGTACTTTGTCAGATACTGAGTTACCCCAAAAACTTTAACCGGACGCGGACGCGGACGCGGACGGGGACGCGGACGGGGACGCGGACGTCGGGGTTATAGCATAAGCTCATCTCAACTTCGTCGAGGTGAGCTAAAAATGTGTCAGCTAATATGACCCGTTGGTGGTCATCTTGTTTGACAAACAAGGTCAAAGACAGCATTTGATAGATGATACTTGCTTCCTTTAATATTCCGGCCAAGAATTTAGCAAAAAGAGTGTCAGCCAATCACATATGTTCGAAAAACAGTTTTGGAAAAGATCATCGGGTACTTGCTTTCTGTAAGGTTTCATGACATGCAATGCATTTTGTGACATGCAATGTTGTGATTACAGAAGTATCGAACATATACATTAAACAAGCTGTTGTGACCTATTCTACGATCATCTTCTTTGGTGGAACGGGAAGAAAAGAATTGAAAAGGAGAACGCATAAGTCGATCCATTGGAGCTTCAAGTGAAAACAAAGGCCAAGCAAAAATCGTATACAAGACATTTGATTTTCTACATTATGAAAGTTATTGACCGTGAGAAGTATCAATTTTAAAATAGAATCATGAGAATTTTTGCTATAATAATAACTTTCAAGCCGGGGTTCCAGTGTCGCGAATGTAGAGGCGACAGATCTACGATTAGGTGATTTTATTTAATCGTAGCGGATTCCCCTCATTCTTGTCTCATCGTGTCATATTCTCCTGCATTCTCCCCTTTTCACGGCACCGACGCGAATGTTTCAAAAAACATTCGCGTCTGAATTTTTATTCAGCGCATTCGCGAAGTGCATTCTCCGCCATTCGCATCCCGTTCTCCCCACATTCGCGTGCATTCTTGTTTCCAAAATAGAGGAGAATGAGCCACGATAGAGCCCCAACAAGAAAGAATCTGACACAAATGTGATGTTAAAAAAAAAACGAATCTGCCACGATCTTAACTCGATATTACCACGATAGTACCACATACACACACGACAGTGACAAGAATTATTATCTCAGAGTTGACGTAAAAGTGTGCGGATCAATATTTTGAAAACTTTGACAATACCTCCAAAGAGAAATCAACCCGAAAATAGGTCAAAGTCAACCAAGGTTATTGAGGCTTCTGGGTATGTCATATGATTTTGGTATTGATCTTGTCATGATCGCAGCGCTTTCGGGTTACAGTCGTGTCCCAATCTCCTGCATCGCAGCGCTATCGGCTTAAAGTTGTGTCTCAATCTCCTGCATTCGCCTCAGTGTCTTTTTATCGTGGCACATTCATGTCGCATTCTTCTCTGTTCTTATCACACTCGCCTCACTATCGTAGCGGACTCGTAGCATATTCTTGTTGCATTCGCGGCGCTATCGTGTGCCTATCGCGCCAAGAAATACTTCATGATAACAGACAAGAATGTGACACGATTATTCATTCGCCTCTGATCGTAGAGTATTCTCCTCTACACTCGCGACAGTGGAAGCACGGCTTAAGGGATGATCTGAGTTTATCTATTGAATCTTGGGATTATATCTATTAATATTGAAGAGAAATTATATAAAATACGGACGGATAAAACTTTCCTTTTTATTTCTGGCAAAAGCGATTTCAATCAAATGAATGTACACTTAATCAAAATAGCTATGACGTGGAAACACAATTTCCTGTATCCTTCCGGTTTCCCACACTAAAGGATGTAAAATTAAATTCCACAGTCTGTTCTTGACACGCTATTTTCATCTTGTATTTCAAAAGTACTAACTCAGCTTTTTTTCTAATTCCATGGAATATTACTTAGATAATAGACTTATATGTAAAAAGCAAAAAATAGCACCTAGAAAAATATACTAGTAGATCGATATTTTATTCGTAAATTTAACAATATTAAATTATCAAAACTGTAACATAGAGCACACTGTCCATCCATCCGTAGCAACGCATTCCAAACTACTCATGACGATAGACCGGGTAGCCACATGGTGAGATATCACGCTGTCCGTTATGGAGTCCTGTCCAGGGATCCAATCAAACACTCTCCCCTGGTGATGTGTCAGCAGTCAATCTCCTGGTACAATACCGTCTGAAAGAAAGTGGATATATCTTGGTTATTGATCACTAATTAATGACAGACGTGGAGCGAGGTATACAAAGTACTGAAGACTGACAAGTGGCTGGGTTACCCAAGGCAGCTATCGGTTACATAACGTCGCCCCTATATACAAATAGATACAAACTGATAATGTATGCCAGTCCCGATCAGTACTGTAAGGCCAAGCAAATGTAATTTACGGTTCTTTAGTCAATCATTCATTTAAATGGGATAAAAAATAACGCCACAAGGTTGAAATGGTACGGTATACCTTATCAGTTTATCATTGATGACAAGATAAAACCGAAGTGACAAGTAACAATCCAAATAATTATGATAATGCAATGTACAAACGATGTTATTTTTATGGGGGGGGGGGGGGGGGGTGGAGCGCCGTGAATTCATTATTTTGAAGGAGGTGAATCAATGAAGACTTAGTTTGTGGTTATATGGTTATATTAGGATGAGGAATCGACGATCCAAGTGCGATAACTCAGTTTAACTTTAGCGCCATATGCTATAAACTTGAGATACTCCATGATTACATTATATTAAAAATAAATCCTAATCAATCTATGTTTATTATATGTTCATCCCAAAAGGTATCCATAGCTCACATACGATAAAATCTGTACGATGGAAGAATAAGCAAATTACCTTATCAACGTTGATATCAGTAGATAACACACGGGCCAGACATAACTTTACCGTTACTACATGATGGTGTTAGAATCATACATATCATAATCAATCAAAGCAGATCTGTTTACCCCCTAGTCTTATGTCGACATGTGACATTTTATTTGTGACTATCAGACTCTCACATACTTAGGTGGTTGAATAATTTGATAAACAAGCATGCTCAAACAATGTTACATATATTGCCGCAGCATGGCCATATTGATTGAATCTATACAAATTTCCAAACCATAACCATTTCATGCACCGATTTTTGTTTTAAGTTGAGCAAATCCTGCAAAAGCTTTAGGAACAGAGTTATCCCCGTATAGCTCTACAGGATTCATCTTAGAGAGGGCGCCAAAATATTTCTTCGCCGAGATAGGAAAGAACATTCCTTTCGTATACATTATATGAATGTTTTCATAGAGTGTAAGGAGGTACATACAGATTTCTACGAACATTTCAGGATATGAAATGAAGAATTTCACTTTTCTGATAATTTTAGAGGAGGCGGATAAGATCTTATCTTATGTATCAAATCCGTTTCCTTCGATGGACGACGCGCTATGACAATAGCTTACTTGAGCTTCGCTCAGGTGAGTTAGAAAGTACAGAACATATTGATGCAAATCCTTGTTTATCATAATGTTGTTCATAATAATACAGATGGACAGACAACGAGGAAACCTTCCTTCCCCTCCTATGAGGTCTTATTTGAACCTTGACCCAATACGAAAATAATAAGTCAAGGTCCAAAAATGAAAGGTCTGGTCATGAGGAATCTACACGTGAAATATCAAAACCCTAACCCTTATAGTTCATGAGATATAGCCAAGGTTGATTTTATTTTAAAGTAGGTCAAACTCAAAGGTAAAGGCCACGAATAAAATATTTAGTCATGAGGAATCTACATGTGAAATATCAAAGCCCTACCTCGTATCATTAATGAGATTAAGGCCTGGTTTTAAGCTTTTTAAAGTAGGTCAAACTTCAAGGTCAAGGTTACTAAGGCAAATGTTAAGTTCCAGAATAAAAGGTTTGATAATAAGGAATCTATATGTAAAATATCAAAGTCCTAGCCCTTACTATCATGAGATATAGCCCAGGTTAAAGTTGGTTTTTTTTTAAAGTAGATCATACTCCAAGGCCAAGGTCACTAGGTCAAAGGTCAAGGTCCCAAATGAAAGATCTATTCACGAGGTATCTATATGTAACATATCTAATTCCTACCCCTTATAGTTCATGAGATATAGCAAAGGTTTAAGTTTTTTTAAAAGAAGGTCAAACTCCAAGGTCAAGGTCACTAGGTCAAAGGTCAAGGTCCCAAATGAAAGGTCTGGTCATGATGAATCTACATGTGAAATATCCTAATAAAAAGTTCTACCCCTTTAGTTTATGAGACATAGCCTTCAAAGTTCTACCCCCTATAGTTTATGTTAGAGTTTTGTCCATGCAACCAAAGCGACACTCAGGCTAGGACATTAGCTCCCCAGACATTTGTCGTAGCTCGCTAAAAATCAGTTAAACTGAAAGATGCTTCCAAAAACATACATTTTGAACCCAAGGTTCTAGTTAGCTTTAACTCTAAAATAACCTTGTAGACCCTTGTCTGAAAGCACATGTCCAGTGCCCAGTTTCACAAAATTTCTTATGAAAAATTTCAGGAATTTTTGTAACTTTCATCGTCCTATAAAAGCTTAAAATATTTTTCAATTTAGATGATATAGCGTTGTCTAATATTATTCTTATTTATTTATTTTGTATATTTATTACTAATCATAAATTTAGAAACAAAACATAGCGAGTTTTAGTTTATAAGAAGTGCTAAGCGATCAAAAGTTACGAAAATTCCTAAAATTTTTCTTTAAGTATTTTTGTGGAACACTGGCTGCAGGACTAGAAATGAACACTGCAAAGTCATGAAGGACCCTGCTGGTGCTACACTGGCTAATGAAATTTGGGTTTTATATGAATTTTAAAAATCTTTATCATATAGAAATTCTGAAAGTTTATAAAAATTACAGGCATGCTGATCTCATCATTCTTTACCAGTTTACGACATTTCAAAAGGCTAACTAAATAACCAAGCATTACCATTTTATCAAACTGTCTAAATTTGACCTTGACCTTTGAAAGTTTGACCTTGAAGGTACAAAATTTATGTACATAATTCTCATATGATCCCTTATCTCTGAATGAAATATGAAATGTATCTTGAAAAATATTTCAGTTAAAGAATCCGAATCAAAGTATTGATATCAATTAAGACCAACAGTAACCTACTGTAATTTTGACGTTGACCTCTGACCTTGAAGGTTCAAAAGTTATCAGCAACTTCCTCTCATGATCCTTTATATGTGTATGAAATATGAAAACTGTACTTTGAATATTTCTGATGTTATTCATTTGGAACCATAGAATTGATCTGACCATACCGGTATTTAACCTTGACCTTGAATGGGATTGTTCTTCTTGTAATTCTTTATTGGTGTAAGAAATATGTATGCTGTATCTCCAAAACTAGTTGAGTTATAAATCATGGCACATTCTAGACTTAATTTTCAAAAGCCACTGCAAAAAGTTTAATAAACCTTACATGAAGCAAGTAATCATGATCATACGCTAGCCTAAAGCTGTGTTTTTCAAATGGATTCATAAAATATGATAGCTGCCAAAAGCCTTGTTGTCTGAGACGTATCACTGGGTTGGCTGCATCCCCCCTTGATTCTCAAAAACCAGCCTAACTTTGTAGCATTTTTTTGCACTCTTTCCGATTAAAAATTGCCTCATGGAAATTCCAATTCTATATTATTATTTTTTGGCAAATTCTCGAAATAGTCGTTTTTATACAAAAACATGTATTTTCAATTAGAAATCCCTGATTTCTGTATTTTGATTCAAACAACCCTTATCCTTTATGAAATCAGTAATTGAAAGCTATTTTCTAATATAACTTTTCACACTCTTTCAAATTATACCCAGGCATATGTTTTACTAATAGTAATACAGGTATTTCATTCGTAATTTAAGTGTTTTTGGGGGAAAAATGTGATTTCTGCAGATTGTTTATTGAATCTATAGGATTTTTTTTAAATGATAGCAGGAATGTATTTTTAGGTTCATTCATGAATTTATACATGTTTGAAACAAAAAAGGGTTTCTACTTCACTTTAAGGCTACATGTAAGTAAAATTTTGTTGCAAAATTTGGGCGCTAAAAAAATAAAGCCTGTGTTTGTGAAACACGAATGCCCCCGGTGGCATCTTTGTTAGTATAAAAAAACATTTTCTGTTAAGTACATGTATGTGAAGGTCAAGGTCAGGGTCACTGGGTTAAAATTTTTTTAGTATCGATGGAAAAATCTTGTGACAAGGAATATACATGCAAAATATCAAATCCCTATCACTTACCATTCAAAATTTATGAATTCCCAATGTTAAAGTTTTTGTAAAGTAGGTCAAAGGTCAAGATCAAGGTCAAAATCTTTGGTATCAATATAAAGGTCTTAAAATGACGAATACACATGTGAAATATGAAAGCCCTATCACAGACCATTCAAAAGTTATGCCCAATGTTACAGTTTTTGAGAAGTAGGTCAAAGGTCAAGATCAAGGTCATGAGGTCAAAAATTTTGGTATCAATGGAAAGGTCTTGTCACAAAGAATACACATGTGAAATATGAAAGCCCTTTCACTTATCATTCAAAAGTTATGCCCAATGTTAAAGTTTGTGAGAAGTAGGTAAAAGGTCAAGGTAAAGGCCAAGAGGTAAAAAATTTTGGTATCAATGGAAAGGTCTTGTCACAAGGAATACATATGTGAAATATGAAAGCCCTATCACTTACCATTCGAAAGTTATGCCCAATGTTAAAGTTTTTGAAAAGTAGGTCAAAGGTCAAGGTCATGAGGTCAAAAATTTTGGTATCAATGGAAAGGTCTTTGCACAAGGAATACACATGTGAAGTATGAAAGCCATATCACCTCCCGTTCAAAAGTTATGTCCAATGTTAAAGTTTTTCGGACAAACAGACAGACAGACAAACAGACTAACAGACAAACAGGCCAAAAACTACATGCCCCCGAATCTTTGATTCCGGGGGCATAAAAAAAGAATGGGACATCTTAATTGTCAATGTACATATGGCACACACCCTTCAAAGTTCCATTGATGAACAATGAAATGCAGGCTATGACAATAGCTCATTCAAGCTTTGGTCAGGTTAGCTTATAATGTCAAATATCAACATGACAAATACCTGTACAGTGTACATGTACAATAATATTATATATAATGTTTGATTACCATAGATTCTTCCGGATTATGAGTCTACATCCTTGGGAATAGTATTCTTCCTCTGGGCTTGACGTTCTATGTCCCGCATCACTCCTTCTCTCATCCTCTGCAATAAATATATATCTAATATAAGTTAGTCGGTCAGGGGTATTACTTATTTCAGTTATCGTTCAAAATAACTCATGTACATGTTGTTATTTGCTTTAAAGACAGAGTTAACTCCTCTTTTTGTCTGTCTATTTTATAACTTACTTGGAGATGTTTTTATTTTGTAATGTATTTGTGTTATTTATAACAAAGGGAGGAATGGACATCATTGTGGCGTCCAAAAATTGCTATTGTAACTCTGCCAGTTTAGTCATTCTTATCCCATGTGATGTGATTTGATGAGAAAGACAACATTCATATCTACATTTTGCTTGTAAAGCCAAGGGGATGAGAAGTAAAGTTTTGTTGTTATTAACTATTTTCTTGTTTTATTTTAAGCTTTTCAGACTATCTTTCCATTTATTTTAATGATATTTCTAAAATGATTTAAAAGCAACACTTTTCATATGATTGAATGATGTTTGAGATACACTTCCCAGAATTAAATTTTCACAAAAAAATTGACACAAAATGTTGAAAATAGTTCCGTCAAAGTATTTGAAAAGGTCAACTGTCCAGAAACTGAAACTGTCCAGAAACTGTTCCAACACCAGTAGGTTTTGATTGCTACTGCCTGGTTAATGGACTATAATGAATACGCAAGATCGCAAATACAGCGCGTGCATTGTGTCCGTTCTGATTTTTCATTTAGTCACCTACCTAAACCATTGTTCAAAACTTGGGCACCTTTTCTGCCCAAGTAAACTGATGACGTCATAACAATGGAGAACAATCGAAGAGTGCACGAGAACATTTGTATGGTCTTGGTTAGAAGTATTTGCGATCTTCCGTATAATGGGAAAGCCATAGTGAGGACACAGGGTGACATTGAAAAAAACTAGAAGTCTCTGACAAGACTGAAGCTCTCCTGGTTGCTTGATAAGGCACGGTCCATTTGATAATCTGGGGGGGGGGGGCTTGGGTTTTTTGTCGGAGCAAGATTATTTTTTTTCGCCCTGTACCGGGTCAAAATTATTTTTTTCTTGCAAAGTTGGAGCAAGGAAATTTTTTTCTAACAATTGATGTGAATATTAAGAATGTGTTTTTTTTTTCAATAGAAATTCTTTATTTTTTACTTAAATTACTCTAAACATTACTTTATTTCTATGTAAAACTTGTATTCACTTCAAAACTGAGAGAGATAAAAGATTTTTACAATATGCGAAATTTTAAATTTTCAGTGAACAAAATGAATATATTAGGTCATGTAACATACAAGAGAGCCTGAGGGGAGGGTCTTCTAGACAAGTTTTTATGTGTAGAAATGAAAAGTTGTGAAAACTTAATTAAACTCTCCTTTCCAAGCTTGTATATAAAATTAGACACTATGATGATACTGTGGCCTGTGATGTATCAATTATATTAAAAATGTATTTAAGCATTGAAGGAAGGTCCCCTTTGTTTCAGTCACATACATACTTTTGATATTTTCAAATACGAACTTGCCATTACAGAAGAAAACTATGGTGAGCGAAGCGAGCCAAAAATTTTTCATAGACAGTAAAAACTACGGCAAGCGAAGCGAGCCGAAAAATTTTCAGGAATTTTAAGCAAATTTTATGGTTATTCTTCAAATTCAGATTACTTGTAAGAGCGAGATTATTTTTTTCTGTCACATCATAAGCAAATTAATTTTTTTCATCAAAATTCAGAGCAAAATTATTTTTTTCGAAAAAAACCCAAGCCCCCCCCCCCCCCCCAGAATATCAAATGGACCGTGCCTAAAATTAATCTGAGTGGCACACTCTTTTTCCAAGACCCTGGGTATCAGGGGCTCAAACAAAATATCAGATGAACTATATCACAGACTTACTATAATGCAAAAAGAAAAAATATAACGGTTTTCAGTTTCCAGATTGCATACTTTACCGATTACATTGACATTCTGGTTTCCAAGTTATTTTTTCTTTTTTCATTTTTAAAATAATAAAAGGGAATTAAAACATAAAACACTTGAAATTTATGTCAAAAATGCTTTTTTGTATATTTTCTTTCCCTTTTTGACGTTTTCAGACATTGTTACCCTCTACTCTATCAAGTTCAAGCTGTAATTTTCAAATCTTACATCAATTTTTCTAAAGTAAAATACGTATGAGAAATCTTTTATCATATGATATTTTTTTTAATCCAGAACAACTTTTTCCTTCAAATTCTCTATGTCAGCGTGATGTCACACAAAGGTTCAATTAGACTTACTGTAGAGATAAGCATAAACTGATAGAGAAATAATCGAATGATTTCAGGGCTAAATCAAGCCCTTATTGTTACAAGCTCCTTACGTGTTATCTTCAAGAAGACCACATCCTCTACAAGTTAGTATCTGTAATGTTGCTCATGTCTGCATGTACCACTGTTTTCTGTATAAACGCACCTTATGTAAACCCGATACATCAGAGGAAATTCGAGAATACAAATAGATCGAACACATGGAACTAAATGTACGATTGGAGTAGTCTATTACCCTCCTTTCAGCAAAGTGGTCCCAATATACGAAAATTGTCATCCCGACTGCCCACACAATGGAAACAGCGAGTACTTTCTGTGGAGCACCTGCTGGCATTGTTACTGTAAAGTGAAAGTAGAATCTAGTATATTTTTTTTCTAATGCAGTTGTCTCGCTTTGATTTTTTTTAAATGGATTTTCCCGCTAGACATGTCAAAATACTTCTCTTTCAATTTCCTTTCCTTTTTCTGTTTCCTTAGAAATAGAAAATAAAAGTTGGCTGCAGGATCTTGCTTTTTTTTCAAAAACATTCTCCCCCCACCCTTTTCAAGTCTGTCCCACGTCGTATCCGGGCTATATCTCATGAACCATTTGCCCGATCACTTTCATATTTTAGTATGTTAATTGTTGCTTATGACCCAAAGGTTTCACATCCCATTGACCAAGGTCAAGGTCACTTACTGTCTTAGTACATTTTCAATGAAAATGTACATGGTATCCTGTACAAACCGGCTATAGATAACTCTTGAACGGTTTTAATACCGAATCACTTCCACATTTTAGTATAGCCATAGACGTAGTGTTGCTTATGACCCAAAGGTTTCCCATCACCTTGACCCAAGGTTATGTGACCAAGGTCAAGGTCACTTGTACGTTTTCAATGAAATTGCACATGTTATCCTGTCCAGGCTATACCACTTTCAAGAACCATTTACCGGATCACTTTCATCGTGTATTTTAGCAAGTTGTTGCTTATGACTCAAAGGTTGCCCCATCACCTTGACCCAAGGTCATTTGACCAAGGTCAACTTTACTTTGAACATTTTTTTTTCATGAAATCTTACATGCTATCCTGTCCGGGCTATATCTCTTGAACGGTTCACTCTCATATTTTTGTATGTTGTTGCTTAGACCCAAAGGTTTCACATCACATTGACCCTTGAAAGATAATCTGACCAAGGTCAAGGTCACTTAGTAGATTTTTAATGAAATTGTACATGCTATATCTCAGCCTTGAACCGTTTACCAGATCACTTTCATATTTGAGTATGTTGTTTGGTTTCACATCACCTTGACCCAAAGACATGCAGGCGCGGATCCAGAGTGGGAAGAGGGGAGGGGGGTTTGGGTCGATTCGAGGCACGAAGTGCCGAGCGGGGGAGGGTACGGGAGGAGGTTGCCCCCTCCTGTAGGTGAAAAAATGGAATAAAATGGTGCAATCTGGAGCATAATTTCTCCTTTTCTTCTCGAATATTCAGACTAATTTTTCATTCAATTTATGTGACAATTAAAGAAAGGATCGATCCCCTTTCCAAGTGGCAACATATAGGGCGAGTCTGGGTTTATCTCGATCAGGTTAATAAAGATTTTTAAATCAAATTATTTGTACTTTAAAATAATGCTTCCAGGGGCGTAGCCAGGGTGTTTTCGAGAAGGGTTTGATCCAGATTTTCAACTGTCTGCGGGTACATTTTTATGGGGGATGATTTACGATACCCGAAGGGTTAGAGGGGACAGTATGGAAATGTAACCCCTCCAATTGAATTGGGTTCGGGGCTTCCCCGAAAAAAATTTGAAAAAATGAAGCCAATTGCTTACTTCTGGAATGTATTTGAGCTGAAAAGCATCATGATTCGGTGTCAGCAGATGATGAACCGAATCTAGGATGAAGAAATTAAACTTTAGATGAAAACATGAAATTGCACTTATATATAAAAGTTCTTTCCAATCGACCGCTAGTACTTTGTTGGCGATCGTTATTTTGTAAAATGCTTGTACTGCATGTTTTGAAAATTATTTGAACATGTTTACATTATAGTCTTTGTTAATTTCCAGTAAAATTTAGAAATTGAGATAAAAGATACAATATCTACTTGGAATGAGGACCATTTTCGAGCATAAAATAAATAGAAAAACCCCTATGCGACGTACATTACAAAAACTTCGCGAATGCCTGTAAGAATCCATAAATACTCCAACTGATACGGTATCGAATTGATATGCGATAGACTATAGATCAGAAAATTTTTGTAAATTTTGAATCAAAATGGTGAATTCTGGTGGACATTAAGCAATTTTTACCACGTTTGCAGGTTTTTTTTAGTGCTAATGTTACCAAAAAAAACCCCCCAAAAAACAAAAACAAAAAAGCCCAAACAAGGGGTTTTTCCCGACCCCCCCCCCCCCCCCTAAATCCGCCCTCGTCATGCGACCAAGGTCAAGGTAATTAAGTTCTTTTTAATGAACCTGTAAATGTTAATTCTGTCCTCTTGAACCATTTTCATATTTTAGTACGTTGCTTCTCAGGACTAAATGTTTCATATCTAATTGTCCCAAGGTCACTTCTTACTTTATGCCCAGGCTATAGCTTTTGAACCGTATTCCAATAAGTAAGGGTTATTCTACTGTCTCCGACCAAGGACTTATAAACAGAAGGATTCGCAACTCTCTACACCGCCTTGAGAATAGTAACGAAAACTCGCGTGTAACGAGATCTGAACGAGATCAAAACATTGCCCAGTCCTATCCAAGAAGGGTGATCAAATAACATGATTTTCTCAAGCATCACACAATAAACATATGAAATATTGATACGTACATGTAGAAGAAACCTTACTGTTTCAATAAATACCATTTTTATCAAAATATACTGATATATTGTTATAATATCTAACTTCAAAGCGGAGCCTTGACATTCGCCGTTATGACCCAGATATCGTCAAAGAGAGTTAAATAGGCATATGCTCTGTCCCACTTTCTCAGTCATTTCTAGACTTACACATAAAATATTGGTGGCAAATCGAAAATGAAAACCTAGTGCGTGCATTAGAACCAATTTTGATTAATTTATTCGACGATTTCATCGTATACCGGAGGTTCAAAAATAGAGGTTTTCACTCGTCAGTACGCGCGGCCATTTTCTGAAAGAGGTAAACAGCCCAACGCTCTGACCCATTTTCTCAAATAAGACAAGATTTACATATGAAATATTGTTATCAAAATAAAGACTAAAACCTAAAGTGAGCATTAGGACCAATTTTGTTTAATTAATTCGATAATTTTATTGTTTTACGGGGCTTCGAAAATGGGTGTTTTCACTCGTCGGTACGCACGGCCATTTTCTGAAAGAGGTAGATAGCCCAACGCTCTGACCCATTTTCTAAAACTAGACAAGATTTACATATGAAATATTGTTATCAAAATAAAGACTTAAGCCTAAAGTGTGCATTAGGACCAATTTTATTTAATTAATTCGACAATTTCATTGTTTTACGGGGCTTCGAAAATGGGTGTTTTCACTCGTCGGTACGCGCGGCCATTTTCCCAAAAGACGTAGGCAGGTCAACGCTCTGACCCGTTTTCTCAAACAAGACACGATAAACAAAAGGAATATTTTTATCAAAATAATTAATAAATTCGCATGCGTGCATTAGTACCATTTTCATTTCATGATACCGAATATTAATAAGAATACAAGACTTCGAAAATGGGGGTGTTTACGATCAACTGTTTACCACGGCCTGTAACGAAGAAGGTGAACAAGCCATCTAAAAACCATTGTTTCTGTTTTATTTTATAAAGTATCTATGAAAAGTTGTTTTTAAAATAAAGTTGGACCTTTTTGTATCTGATAGAATTATTTTTCGTGCATAGATGTCGATAATTGACCAAAATATAACTGCCTCAGATATAAGGGAGTTCGCCCTCGCCATTACGAGTACGAGTACGACGTGACCTATATAAATAGTCCCGATTTAATTTACCATTTTCTCGGCTATTTCAAGACGTAATATCAAAATATTGGTACCAAAACGATCAGGATAATCTATTCTACTTATTCAAGTCGTTTTTATGTCGTCATAATTATTATATTTAGGGCATTCATGGTTTTGAATATCACAACCCTAACATCTCGTTGCCTAATTTGCATATCAAAAGGGCACGCGAGATGTTAACGGGAAAAGACGAGATTCCAATCCTTCTGTTTATAAGTCCTTGCTCCGACGGCGTAGCCCTTTTTTTAATGAAATTGTACGTGCTATCGTGTCTGGGCATCTCTTGCAAGGGCGTAGGAGAAAGGGGGGGGGGGGGGGGGGGGGCAGCGGGGGCACATGCCCCCACTTTGAAAAGTGGGGTGGGGGGCAAAACCGTGTTTGTGCCCCCCCCCCTTTTCAGTCACAAAATTTTATGATGCATTAACATTGTTTAAAATAGCAACATTTTGTACCATAAATCTACATTTTTTTCGGTCAATTTTCAAAATTTTTCTTTGGCTCGCTACCGCTCGCCAGTTCTTTATAGACTTTCTGAATAATTTAGCTATTCTGATCCATCCTTTATACATATTACTTTATCAATGTACATGAAGACATTTTACTCATACTATATAGAATATTATGACATGTACTTGTTAATGATAGAGGGTATAGAAAGTATTTACTGATAAGTCAATATTTTGCTAAAAAATTTTCTGACTCGCTACCGCTCACCAGACATTCATTTACTTAAAATTTAGAATTGCACCAGAAATGTTTAAATTTGTGCATACAGAACATGAAACCCCTTTTTATTTATTTAAGCTCTCCCCCCCCCCCCCTTTTTTTTTTTGCTTGTTAGAATTGTTGGGATGTTGTGCCCCTCCACTTTTTCAGGCAGAGCTACGCCATTGTCTTGAATCGTATACTGGATCATTTTGATACTTTAGTATGCTGTTGTTCATGATCGAAGGGTTTCTTATCACCTTGACCCAAGGTCATGTGTCCAAGGTCAAGATGATTTAGTTTATTTTAATGAAGCTGTACGTGCTTCTTTAACCGTTTTTACAAAGATCACTCAGTATACTTATAATGAAATTGTATATGCTAATTATGTTCGGGTTCTTTAAAAACAATATATAATGAATCACTTTTATGTTTTAGTATGATACTGGCTTCACATCATCTTTGCCCAAGGTCAGAGTAACTTAGAGGGACGGGGGCATCTGCTTTTTTTTCTGGATTTTTTTTAACTTTCTGCAAGAAAAAAGTTAAGCAAATGAAAAACCCTTCTTTTTATCAAAAGCAAATATCTTTTGTACCATAAGTGTATCAAGTAAGAGGGGTTAAGTTTCTAACCATATCAAGTACGTTTTCTCTAAGGTCTATTTCACAGCAATTTTCTATTGAGGTCTTCATTTCTGCACTGAAACAATAAATCCATTCCTAGCACCAAATATCAAGTGTTGTACTCCGACAAACTATGATAAAAGACTACATGCATTGTTAAAATGATTATATGTATTTGTACAATACTTATTGCAGTTATCTTTGGTTTATAGAAAGTATTTTAAATACCTTCAGTATGTTCTATCTGTAGGGTTTTTCTCATGATGTATACTAGTCTGGCGAATCAAGGTTTTCCATGTGTTATGAGACGTAATCTTGACAATCAACACTTTCTTCACATTGCTTTTATGATTCTTTGCATCACATTTGAAGATCCAACATCCAATGGATTTTTTAAAATCTTTCCAAGGTTTTATATAATAAGCAATTGGTGCTTTAAACTCCTTTTTTGTATTGATGAATCCTTGCTATACACCACAGGAAATTTAAAGAGTCAAAGTCTTTTTGTTTCTATATATCTTGCACACAAGAATGTATTGACAAAGATAGGTACATTTTATCTATTTATTTATTTCATAAATACTACAATTGTGCGTACAATGGATGTAAATGTATTACATGTATGGACAGCTTAAAGCATATAAATAAACAATTCTTCAACAAAATAGAAGTATATGGTTTTAACTTGACTGGTCATCACAGATGACTTAGAATATCTTCCCTATTTTAATACTATGTAGTAACTTCAATATAACCTTTTTATTGCGTCCCATTCACCTTAATATCTTAAAGTATGATTGAACAGAATGAACTCGGTTAAGAAGGTACATGAAAACAGAGAATGAACTAAAATAGTGACATTGACACAATTGAAAAATCAGATATCTATGATAAGCTAAGGTCAGTGCTAAAGCCATTTTTTCAAGCAATGGTCAAATGTACAAAATTAAGGTAACATACAAGGGCTGATTGATATATTGTGAACCTCGGTTTTCTGGGATGTAGAGGTTGCTCTATACAGTATTGGCCATTGAAAATTTAGCGTTTTTAATGAAAGGCATGTAATAGTTGATGTTATAAATTAACAATCTTATATTGCTCATATCATATAAAGCTACATATGAATAAAAAGTACCCTTATTGATGATTACTTCTATAATTCTTGATTTCATATGGACAAATCCTGCCAGTCCAAATTCCAAATGCGACACTGCGGATACTATGTAGTGTAACCAGAAGGAATTCTGCTGATAGATTATCTCCAAAAAGGACAAACAATTAATGTCACATACTATATTTCACTTCTGACACAGTAAGGGGAAAAAACTTAAAGTTAAAGAAGATCCTGATGACAATATCAACAGCACTCAGAATCTCACCAGCACCACTAGACTACACGGAAAGCTCACTTAGTTAAAGGTGTGTTGTTCCATCAGGACAATGCTACTGTTCACAAGCTGCCATTCATGATTGTAGCTTTAATTTGAGTGAACATCTGCCTTATTCACCTGATCTTGCATCAGACTTTCATCTATTCCAAAAACTGAAAGCAGCTATTTCTGGCACCCACTTTCAGTCCGATGATGACGTACGTCATACTTGCGGTGGATGGCTTTCTGACCAGTCAAGAAAAGGAGTTCTTTAAAAGTGGTATTGACTGGACAGTTGATACTAATGAAACACTAAAATCCAATTTTCTTCTCTGCCAAATGTTGATCGAATTCTTATACATGTAGTAGTTTAGATGCAAAAGATAATAGGTTAAAAGTTTTTATTCAACCATGACAGTCTTGTCACAGGGAATGCTGATCTCACAAATCCAAAATGACGGCCATGCAGTATCCTTCTTATCATGGTAAGGGATCACAATCAACAAATACTTAATGATCAAACAAACACACAGAACAGAACAAAGCAAATCCTACATACTGTTATCTTTTATTTATTAAGGTCACAGCTGTCTGTAGGGTCTGTAAAAACCTTGCATTGTTCTAAACAATTCTATCACATTCAATTTCAAAAACATCTACGTGAAGTAAAATCATTAGTAAAGCTCGTAAGCATGAATTGCTAACATTTGTATAAACACACATTGAAAGCAATAAAAGCTGTGTGAATAGACAGCAAAGGAATGTCACAGAAATCCTGTTTCCTGTCTGTGAGACATTACATAGAATCTCTTCTGCACAGTTGAGATGTTTGGAGTATTTTTATCTAGACAGGGACCTTTGGGCTTCCTCGTCGTCCTTATAGTAGTGTGACAAAGTTTTACGGAAGTCGTTTATGTAGTTATATTGCTACAAAAATAAGTTTATATACTTTCAATATTAAATAACATCAAGTAATTTCAAATCATAAATTGTTTTGTTAATATCGAAATTCACAAACAAATATGGATAGATTACTATTACAAGACTTTTGAAGTTGTCAACATACATATGTAGCAGAAAGACAAGATAGCCCACTGGTGGGTGTTTTGATTGTGAATAAGTAACATCCAGAAACAAGAGGCCCATCGCTCACCTGAGTTGCAAACAAAAGAATGATAGTGGACAATTTGGTAGAGGACCTTGAGTTCTCGCTTACTGCAAGGTTTCGTTAAATTCTGTGTAGCAGTTGCTGAGGAGATGTAAAAAATGTGTCAGCCAATCAGAGCCCTCGGCGGCCATATTTGTTAAACGATCAGCACAAATAACACAAACTTTGTAGAGGACCTTGAGTTCTTGCTTCCTGTAAGGTTTCATGAAATTCTATGCAGCAGTTGCTGAGGAGGTGTCGAAAATGTGTCAGCCAATCAAAGCCCTTGGTGGCCATATTTGTTGACTGATTGGCACAAAAAAACACTAACTTGGTAGAGGACCATTAAAACTTGCTTTCTGTAAAGTTTCATGAAATTCTGTGCAGCGGTTGCAGAGGAGATATCAAAAATGTTTCAACCAATCAGAGCCCTTGGTGGACATATTTTTTAAAACGATCAGTACGAAAAACACAAACTTGGTAGAGGACCTTGAGTACTTGCTTCCTGTAAGGTTTCGGGAAATTCTGTGCAGCGGTTGCAGAGGAGATGTTGAAAATGCGTAAGCCAATCAGAGCTCTCGGCGGCCATATTTGTTGACCAATTGGCACGAAAAACTCAAACTTGGTAGAGGACCTTGAGTACTTGCTATCTTTAAGGTTTCGGGAAATTCTGTGCAGCGGTTGCAGAAAAGATGTTGAAAATGCGTCAGCCAATCAGAGCTCTCGGCGGCCATATTTGTTGACCAATCGGCACGAAAAACACAAACTTGGTAGAGGACCTTTTAGGCTTTAGTACTTGCTTCCTGTAAGGTTTCGTGAAATTCTGTGCTGCCGTTGCCGAGGAGATGTCGAAAATGCGTCAGCTAATCTGAGCTTTTGGCGGCCATATTTGTTGACTGATCGGCACAAAAAACACAAACTTGGTAGAGGACCTTGTGTTCTTGCTTCCTGCAAGGTTTTGTGAAATTCCATGTAGCGGTTGCAGACGAGATGTCGAAAATGTTTAAAGTTTACGCCGGACGGACGGATGACGACGACAACGGACGCCGGACAGCGCGCTAGAACAATAGCTGACTTGAGCTTCGCTCAGGTGAGTTAAAAAGTTCCAAATTCGAGGTCACTGAGTACAAAGTAATTGAAAACTGGTAATGAGAATTTAACATGTGAAATCTTAAAAGCTCTTCCCCTTATATAATGTAGTTCAGAATACATGGCCTAGCTTAAAGTGATGTCAAATGACAGCCCAGGTCATTGGGAATCTACATACATAAGATGGTGAACAGGGTGAAAGGGAGGGGGAGGAAAGGGGATGGGAGGAGGCAGAGAGGGGGAGGGAGTGAGGAAAGGGTAAAAGGGAGAGGGAAGAAGAGGGCAGAAGGGAGGAGAGAGGTAAACCCCCCCCCATGTATGATTTCAGTATGAGTATTTACTACAAATGTATTCTGAATAATTCAGGAGAAATTACCTAATTTAGTTATTCATAAAGTAGGTCAAAGTACAAGGTCAAGATAACTAGGTCAAAAGTTATGGTACAAAATGAAAGTCCAGTTCATGGGGTATTACATGTGAAATATAAATGCCCTACCTCTTATAGTTCATGCAGTACGTGTATATGCCCCAGGTTAAGTTTTTTAAAGTAGGTCAAGTAACATGTGGATGTTCATAAAATGAATCTCTATATCAATTAAAGTATGTTACATAATTTTGTTTCTGTAAAACACAGGTTGAACAGTACAATCAAAGTTAGAATACAAAGTGAAATAGCATATTATTATTGTTTACCCTGACAGACTGTACTGCTCTCGGTCCTCTCATCTCCTTCATTTTAGATATGGCCTCCTCAGGAGTGAAGTCTGTGTCTAATATCATTAAGAGACATGAAGCCACTACAAGAAATAGTTACAGGTACATGGTCAAAGCAAGTCTCCTTATCAAACAAAATTATACTTTTTTTCCATTTTTGATGATACAAAGTTTGCTCTCTTTCCTAGTTAGTACATGACTGTATTAAGGTGTAAGCATGAGGGGATGGCTTGGGCCCAAACACAGTGTCATCAGAGATGACAGAGCTCACCTCGACAACAACATTGTCACATGACCAGCATCTGTACCTACATGTACATTGCACAAAGTATTTCCAGATGAATCACCCACACAAGATAAAGAATTTAAAGAAGGCTGGAAATGAAGATTCAAATTAACATGACCTGGTAACTTAAGCCTGAAATATAGGTCAGACACAGCGCCTGTACAGAGCATTGCAGTAAGCATCCTCTGATGCATCACCAACTAAAGTTTTTTTTTTATTGATCTAGGACTTAAAATGGACATAAAATGAACCTGTTTCATTTTACCTAAATTGCTCACTAAAGCATGAAATGTGGGTCAGATGCTCTATCTGTACCATGCATTGTAGTAAGCATCCTCAGATGCATCATCCATGCAAGTTTGGTTGATGTAGGTTTTATAGTGAGGTGGGAATGGACCTATCGCAATTTACTTGACCTGCTCACTCAAGCGTGAAATGTGGGTCAGATGCAGCATCCATACCATGCATTGTAGTGAGCATCCTTTAATGCATCATCCATGTAAGTTTGGTTGATGTAGGACTTATAGTTAGGCAGGAATGGACTTGTCCTATTTTGCTTAACCTATAGTATAAGCCACCCTCTACTTCATCTAAGTGAGCTAAAAATGGCAACACTCTGCAAATTGGGCAAAACACAATGAAAAAAGTCTCCTAATGACATAACTTTCACTATTTGACTTTTTCTTTGCCATTCTGTAGCTTACAAGGTAATACTTCATGTTCTTGAACATGTATTAAAAAGATGGTATGTTGATAGCTAAATATCAGAATTACTGAACAGAAAGAAAATATCTAGGGTGATCTTTCTTATTATAATTTCATTAATCATTGATAATGCACCTTTTCCCAACTCAAACACATTTTATGGGATATTTGACACTATGAGTTAAAGGCTATCAACTTGAGAAAAAAACCAAACCAATCCACCCCCCTACAGAAAAAAAAACCAACAACAAAACGACCTGCCCTAATTTTTTTTCAGATATAAAAGTGGAAACATACCGTTTTTATTTTTGTCTGACAAAATCATCTTCACTTACCGAGACATGATCTCCCTAATCCTCCATAACAGCTGTAAAAATAAACAAGTTACTGATAAAAAATCATTGTACATAAAATAGAAATCAAAGTTGTGCTTATGTCACCTGTGAAACGGCTTTAAAGAAGTGGATCAAATATCTAGGACAAGTGACTCAGTCACAATTGAAAAAAAAATGTTTTTCAGAAAAAAATTGATGTCTCTCCCCCTTCTCTAAGTTACCGGGTACTTTGACCTTGGTCACATGACCTAGATCTAATTGTTGTGAAACCTTTGAGCCATGAGCAAGGTCATACAAAAATATGAAAGTTACTCCTTTTTTTAAGAGATATAGTCCGAACATGATTAGCATTTGCAAGTTCATTGTAAGCATATTGAGTGACCTTGAGTACAGGTGATCTGAAACCTATAGATCATAAGCAACAACAG
This sequence comes from Pinctada fucata, assembly GCA_028142955.1. Taxonomy (NCBI): domain Eukaryota; kingdom Metazoa; phylum Mollusca; class Bivalvia; order Pterioida; family Pteriidae; genus Pinctada; species Pinctada fucata. Next base: position 54,356,862 of record AP027107.1, read on the forward strand.
ACTGAAATATTAATGCTTTGATTATGGTCCAAAAGATATAGCCTGGGCATGATTAGCATGACTTAAGTAAGAAGTGATTTTGGTCATGTGACCTTGGGACAATGTTATGTGAAACATTTAGTCCTGAGGAACAACATACTAAAATATGAAAACAATTTTAAACATGGTCCAAGAGATATAGCCTGGAAAGGATTAGCATCTAGAGTTTCATTGAAAAGAAATAAGTGACATTTGGGTCAAGGTGATAAGAAACCCTTCGATCATGAATAAGCAGCATACATATGCACTTAAGTGAACAAGAATACCATTCTAGAGATATAGCCCAGATACGATAGCATGTACAATGTCATTAAAAAATGTAATAAGTGACCTTGACCTTGGTCACATGACCTTGGGTCAAGGTGATGTGAAAACTTTGGGTCATAAGCAACAACATACTAAAATATGGAAGTGATCTGGTAAACGGTTCATGAGGCATAGCCTGGACAGGATAACATGTACTTGTGTCAATTTCATTAAAAATTTACTAAGTGACCTTGGCCATGTGATTCACTACATACCCCAACCATTTCATGGCGGGGGTATAAATATCAACGACCTCACTTAGTATCAAAAGATATAGCCCATCTTCATTTTCTACGAAAAATAGGTCAAATATCTAGGTTAAGGTAACCAGAGCTTTCATTTGATAGCATAACTTTTGACCTAGTGACCTTGACCTTTGACCTATTTTTGAACTATAAGGGATACGGCATTGATATTTCACATATAGATTCCTCATGGCCAGAGCTTTCATTTGATACCATGATCTCTGACCTTGTGACCTTGACCTTGATGTTTGACCTACTTTTAAGCTATAAGGGATTTATAGTACATGCAATGTAGCCCAAGTTTTTCAAAAGTAGGTCAAACTTCAAGGTCAAGGTCACTAGGTCAAAAGTCAAGGTCCCAAAATGAAAGGTCTGGCAATGATGTATCCACATGTGAAATATCAAAGCCCTACTCCTTATACTTCTTGAGATATAGCCCAGGTTTAAGTTAATAAGGCTAATTTAAGACATTAGCTCCCCGAACACCTGTCACGACTCGCTAATTATGGTATCTGTAAAAAGGTATCATCACAAGAAATACACATGTGAAATATCAAAACCCTTTCAATCATGAAATCAAAAGATATAGCCAAGATATAGACAATCTTAATTTTTTTTAATAGATCTAGGCAAGGTCACTGGTCCAAAATGTTTGGTATGCATTAAGAAACGTCTTGTAGACATGTGAAATATCAAAGCTCTATTACCTACCAATCAAAAGTTAAGGGGTGTGACACCCAAACTGTGAAGGACAGACAATGGACAAAGTTATCCCTAAAGGCCCTGTCACACTACAGCGAATGACAGCAGTGTGTGCAAGCGTGAAAGGTCGCTGGTGAACACGCTGGACGATCATCATATACACTACGGGGACGTTATGAGGACGTCGTGAGAACGCTTTCATATGGAGCTATACGATGTTGAAAGCTCTTGGCTTAGAAAAGTTTTGTGCCTGCACAAAATCGGCAGCGTGTGCCGAATGTGTTGGTTACACGCTCCAAAAAAAGATTGTCACTTCATTGCAATGCAGTCGTTATGCACACGCTGTCATACGTTACACGAATGTTGCTCACACGTTAATACACGTTCCAAACACACTCGTAAAATCAAATTCAAGGAATTGTGGTCCCCCGCTTTTGGGTGTTTGTCTTTAAAGAAATGCTTACAGACACCCCGTCCCCATTCTTAAGTTTTCATAATATATCTCATATATGATCTGATCAAAATTCTAAATATGAAAGATTAAACTCAAAGAAAAGGTCAAAGGGTCCAAAGTTTAGTTTATTTACCAAGGGACAGGGCTAATGAAAAGGTATGCACATGTGAAATATGAAAGTCCTATTATTTAAATTACCATCCAAAACTTATGGTCGAGGTTGAAGTTTTTAAATGTGGGTCAATCTCCAAGGACAAGGTCACAAGGTCAGAATGGTGTTACCAACAGAAAGGTCTTGTCGCAAGAAATACACATGTGAAATGTGAAAGCCCTATCACTTTCCATTCAAAAGTTATGGTCAAGGTTAAAGTTTTTGAAAAGTAGGCCGAACTCCAAGATCAAGGTCACAAGGTCAAAAATTTTGGTATCCGAGGAAAGATCTTTTCACAAGGAATACACATGTGAAATATGAAACCCCTAACTTGCCATTAAAAAGTTGTGGACAAGATTAAAGTTTTTGAAAAGTAGGTCAAAGTCCAAGGTTAAGGTCACAAGGTAAAAAATTTTGGTATCCATGGAAAGGTTTTGTCACAAGGAAACACATGTGAAATATGAAAGCCCTGTCACTTGCCATTGGAAAGTTATGGTGAAGGTTAAAGTTCTAAATAAGTAGGTCAAAGTCAAAGGTCAAGGTCACGAGGTCAAAAATTTTGGTATCCATGGAAAGGTCTTGTCACAAGGAATAAACGGTCTTGTCACAAGGAATACACATGTGAAATATGAAAGCTCTATAACTTGCCATTTAAAAGTTATAGGCAAGGTTTTAAGTTTTTAAAAAGTAGGTCAAACTCCAAGGTCAAGGTCACAAGGTCAAAAATGTTGGTATCCATGGAAAGGTCTTGTCACAAGGAATACACATGTGAAATATGAAAGCCCTATCACTTGCCATTCAAAAGTTATGGACAATGTTAAAGTTTTTGAAGAGTAGGTCAACCTCCAAGGTCAAGGTCACAAGGTCAAAAATGTTGGTATCCATGGAAAGGTCTTGTCACAAGGAATACACATGTGAAATATGAAAGCCCTATCACTTGCCATTGAAAAGTTATGGACAAGGTTAAAGTTTTGCTGACGGACAGACGGACTGACAGACAGATTGACGGGACAGTTTTAATGTCCCCGCGCTTTCCCTAAAGTGGGGGACAAAAATAAGCTTGACGATAGTCTAGCGTTAGCACAACGTGTTTGTAACATGTACAGAGCGTGTTTCTAACGACTGCCTCGAGAAGCGACAAAATCACTTTCACTAGACAAATTCAATACTGGAAAAAATTCTCCTAAAATTCAAGTTGAATCACATCAATAGTAGAATAAACTATTAATCAATCATCAATTTTGGATTTATTTATATCTTTTTAACAAATTGTTAAATGCTCAGTTGCAAAAAAATACAAGAAGGTTTTATCATGATGAGCTTAAATCACTGTATGGTGACACCATGATAATCTCACTGAATTTATATTATATGGGAAAATACACCGCTAAAGACGGTATGGCTGGATTGCAAAGTAAGTTTTGTCACTAAATGGGTCAAGGTCACTAGGTCAAATATTAAGACATAAATTGAAAGGTCTTGTCAGAGGCAACCTACCTTATAATATGTTTCTACTGTGTACATAGTTCCTGAGATTTTGTTTCAACCAGAAACTTTACCAAAATCTTTACCTAGGTCAAAGTCCAAGGTCAAGGTCACTAGGTCAAATGTTACGGCATAAATTGAAAGGTCTTGTCATGGGCAACCTTCATGTATAATAAAAAGTTTCTACTGTGTACGGTTCCTTAGATTTTGCCTCAACCAGAAACTTTAACCAAAATCTGTAACTAGGTCAAAGTCCAAGGTCAAGGTCTTTATGTCAAATACTATGGCATAAATTGAAAGGTCTTGTCAAGGGCAACTTTCATGTATAATATAAAGTTTCTAATGCAAACAGTTCCTGAGATTTTGCTTCAACCAGAAACTTTAACCAAAATCTTTAACTAGGTCAAAGTCCAAGGTCAAGGTCACTAGGTCAAATGTTACAGCATAAATTGAAAGGTCTTGTCATGGGCAACCTTCATGTATAATATCAAGCTTCTACTGCATACTGTTCCCTAGATTTTGCTTCAACCAGTAACTTTAACCAAAATGTTGACAACAGACGGACGGACGGATGGACAGATGGACATCGTCAATCAATAGACCAGAAATGCTTTGCAATCCGGTCAATAAAATAAAGACAAAACAGGCGATGAATGGAGAGAGAAAGGTATAATAATCATGCAAGGCCATGAATAAGACATCTAACGTTCTTCTTTTTCTTCTTCTGTCACGGAGTTTCCTTGTATAAACGAATATTAATCACTTCAGCACAAAGAAACTGTAAATTCTCATACAACAACACGTTATCAAAACCTTGTACGAGGCTACGAGCGTTGCGCAATTGTTAGGCACAAGCTCCGCGTATACGACACCGTTCTAGCTATCTCAACGCTGGTATATGCTGTTCATACGTTCACACACCCTTAGCAAACGTTTTGCAGTCACTGTTGCATCTTTGTCGTGCGATAGGCAAACGCTCAGAAAGTGGCTTTCTTTTTATCTTGTATAACCATTCTCTGAGCATTCTGCAATTTTTCAAACGTTGTCACACGATGTCCAGAACGCTGTGGTATGACAAGGTCTTTTAATTAAAAGTGTCAATATGCTTCGCAGGCAACACAAAAACTAGATTCAAGTGATATGCAACTTACTTTCTGTATGATAGATATGTATTGTCATTCATGGTTTTGAAAAAAAAAACATTCCAATTCATTCATTTCATTGAAATGATCTATCAAAGAGTTTAGGAGTTGCAAAGAGAAGATTTCTGAGGGACAGACTGATAACTTTAGGGCACCCTCCTGATCATGCTGATGATACATGATTGTGAAAATTTGATCTCAAAAAGGGGATATAGCACAGTAATATCATTTACTGTTGCAGTATTTTTTCAAAGACAATCTGATTAAAACTAGACTTTTTTTCTTAAATGCTGATAATTTTGTGTATTATAAGATAACATGATACTTGAAGTTGCACATGTTTATAGTACATTATACAATTATTTACTTTTATATACAATGGTTTAAATCCCCGAGAAGACAATATTCACTGAGCCCGAGGGGAGCTTAACCGAGGTAGAAGTAAAATAATTATTTCATTACATGAAGTTTCAAAATCATCCATATTAATCATTAAAACATTACATTCAGACTGTAAAATGCCTTTCTAATCTATTTTCAGCACATGCAGAGCTGTTGGAATCTTATATCTACCAGGATGATGTCATCCTAGGTAAATATAATGTTTGAGCGCTTCACTGAGCTGCTATTTTAGCCAATCAGAAAAGGTTAAATTTTCCATTCATGTAATAAAATTGATTATTACCAATATCCAATATATAATACGAGTAAATATAGGAGTAAATGTCTTACTGAACAACAGGTTTCCGTTTGTTTTTCATGGCCACTTTGAGCTCATCTAACATGGAGATCAACAGCTGGGTAGGAGGGGTCTCTCCATCAGGGAAGTGGTAATGGTGTACTGTAATATCAGCCTCTGCCAGCGAGGTCAAAAGGTCAGGGACACGGTACTTGTTCAGTTCACCTTTACTACACAGGCAGAAAATGTCCTTGACCTCTTCTGTTTGTAAACATTCTGAAAAAATTGTAAGAAGAGGAAAATCATACTAATGCTATGCTGAGCTAATTGAATTACAGAATGATCAAGGTCAAATTCTTTCAACACTTTCTGAATTTCAGTGTTACGCCTCAGTGCATGTCTTTTTTTTTTATTTCACTTTTTTTGTGTCAAGAACATCAAAGAAATATGACATGATACCCCAATAACAACAGCATAGTTATTCTGTAACCTATGGACAATAGTCAGAAATGATCACAGTAGGATGTAGCTCAAGATCAAAATGAATGAAGTAAGTTTAGTATAATAGTAACAATGAATGACTACAAGCAAAAATTAGGTCAATGTATAACAATTCTACATATCAAATTATCATTGTATAAATCTATGGTTCACATTGATGGTTCCACTGCTATTTTAATCTCTTTTTGTCATTGGTGATATTGCAGTTAGCATTAAAAGATCTGAGTCATCTTTGATTGCCACTGATGAAAAAGTGGTCAGCATTTTAAAATATGTGAAACATATTCATTTTACATACAGAATACTAAATATTAAGAAATCATATCAAAACAATGTGTACTTACTAATATCACATTCCAAGTTTCTCCAAACATCTTTAAATCTGCATCCTGTAAAAAATCTCGGAAACTCAGAGTATTTCCATGAAAAACCACAACAAAAATACAGAAAATGGTATTATTGCATGGATAAACATGACATATTATACAATTAACGAAGCCGAGGTCAATATTTTCATAGTTAGTCAATATCACATCTTAAATACTGAGTTAAAAGTCCATAACTGTCTAATAACTGTTATATTCTATAATTTCATACATGATTCACAATAAATAACGATGCCATTTACAGAAGCTACAGGTACAATGTAGTGGGGTGATCCAGGTCTAATGTAAATTGGTTGTTATTCGTCAGGTACCAATTTTCGTCATTTTTGTCAGTGCCTCCCTTGACGAAATTACGTATCAACGAATATAAATACTCCTGTAGAAAGGAAAAATTGAATTTTAAGAGTTAATACTACAGGCAAATGATAAATCAATGAAAACTGAATGCGCACACAAAGTCGCATATATAATATGTACCTCTAATTACCAAATGATATGTTTTCACAACAAGCTAGGTGGTATACATGTCTGAGATCTAATTGTTTGTTTACCAATAATTGTTAAGCAAACAATGAAAACAAACGCATACGGCCTATACCTGAATGTTAAATTGGCATTTATATTCTATGGACCCTTGGATGACGAATTTACGTATTGACGAAATGGTCATTTTGAATTAATTGACGAAAATTGGTACTGACGAAAATAAAGCAATTTACAGTATTTTTAAACGGTGGTATACAGTGATTTATCCAGGAGCATCTATGACGTAATCAGCCAATCAGAGTGTCGCTATTTATAGTTTATAGAATAAACAAGTTTTCTGCACTTATGTACATGTACATACAGTAAATCAAAAGTACAAAGATACTCAAAAAGTCAGTCATAAGCTAAAGTATTAATGTAAAGGTTGATAAAAAATATGAATTTCAGAAAGTCCAATCACTTACCACTTAAAGTATGAACTGTTTCTTTAGCAAAAATACAGTTAAATGATGCAAATATTTCATTCTTGTAATGTTTTAAATTTCCCGATTATAATCCATCATCAAAATCATAATCGATTATCGTAATCAGAAGGGTCTGACGACGATGTCGCCAAGGTCAGCGATAATCGGCACAACACTAATTAGCATGCTGATAATAACTGACCTGTATCATATAATATAAAATAAAGAACAACTAGATTAATTCATATTCCTAAAATCTTAGTAAATTGTTTTAAATGTGTACAAACCATGTAAGATGCAAATAATCTATTTGTATTTTGTAACTACAGAAGTTACCTGGAAGGGCACATATCCCAAAAACTTCATCAGCATCAGACTGGTCAAACCTAGAAAATATAATTCAAACAAATCACAGATGTACTTGTCCTGGTATAAGGATTTAAATAGATTTTCTGAAAACTATGAATGCAAATACAATTGAATTCCTTTAGTAAAATTTTCAGCTTTTTCACTACATTTTGCTCAAAATTTATTAAGAAGCTTACTCTAAGGAATAGGAAACTGAAATTATTATGAAAACTCACTAGCCTGACACTTGAGGCTACTATAAATTTTGAAGGGCTAGTAGATAGTTTCTTACAACCTATTAAATATTGTCTGAAGGTTAGTGGATAAAACAGTTTTCATGAAGACTGTTGACAACAGTCTTGTAACTGTGTTATTTACATGTGTATTCTACACTGGAAAATATTAGCTTGTGAAAAGAAGTGTTTTAGACAAGAGTTATCTCTCTTTGTCTGCAAGCTAGTTAGCTACTAATTTATCTATATATCTATCTATGAAGATGAAAGATTGAATGATGATAACTGGATGTATGAAATGTGTCCCATCATAAAATGATGTGTTTTAATGAATACTTAGGCCATACCAAATTAATTAAATGTTCTTTGGATTTCCCGCACCATATTTTTCAAAATTCAAAAAATAATATTATGAAAATAAAATGCTCGCCCGCACCACGAAATTTCTGGCTCAAGATTTTTTTAGGGTCGGTTCTGACTTCTGCAAATCTTAAAGCTTCTAGAAGTCTGAGATTGTGCAAATTTCGAAGAAAATGATACTTCTTGTGTTTGAAAAATTATGTTGGGAGCAAATTTGTTGTCCCATCGAAAGTCAAGGAGGGGGGAATGTTCCAAAATCTTTTCCGTAGAGGTATGTGCCAGGCTTCCTAGTCACCAGATTTCTATGGGGATTCCTTATTGAGTACGAAAAACATCAGAAATGTATTACTTGGGCAACCTATATCAGAAATGAAATTATTTTACTCGCCCGCACCTTAAAAACTGCAATACTTAAAAAAAATAAAATAATTATATTTTTGCCCGCTCGCACCCTTTTTTCACAAGAAAATCCAAAGAACATTTAATTAATTTGGTATGGCCTTATCAAATGTAATACGGAGCTAGTACATGCATTTGTGTTCATTGTTTTATGTTCCTTCATATTATTTACAGGGATCTATATACTATGTACATGTAATTTAGAATTAAATGTGGAAACTTCAATGATGTAATTTTTTCTTGAGACTAAGAGGAATTACATCACAATTACATATGACCAAATTGTATTAAAAATCTTTTGTATATGTTGTACCGGTATTTGTAATAATTACATTTAATCAAATTTTCTTTTTCATTTTTCCAGCTATAAAATATACATTTCTAGAGAAATTTATGGTTACTGAATTCACATGTTTTGTTAATTATTCTACATATTATGAATGTGAATTTCTGAATAGAAATTTGAAATAAAAGATACATGTTTAATGCTTGCAGTTGGAAATGGAACCAAATTTTTCCTAAATAAAATAAAAAGAACAGAGGTAAAAGCTCCTTCTGTAAACATGGTAAAACACATTGAAATTTCCTTGTGTGTTGTATTTCTAATTCTTGGCATTTGAAAAAACATAGGTAATCACAGATTACGAAGCTCACCTCGTGACAGCAAAATTCAATTCAAACATATTTCTTAGTACATGTATATTGGCTTTTAAAGGCAAAACCACTCAAGCAGAAAAAGTAGGTCAAGGTCATTTTATGAAAGTTTGATCAAAGATACATCCAATATGCAAGTTTGGTACATGTAGCAGTTATACTTTGCTCAATATTGGCTTTATAGAGCAAAACCACTCAAGCGGAAAAAGTAGGTCAAGGTCATTTTATGAAAGATTGATCAAAGATACATCCAATATGCAAGTTTGGTACATGTATCACTTATACTTTGCTCAATATTGGCTTTTAAAGGCAAAATCACTCAAGCCCAAAAAGTAGGTCGAGGTCATTTTATGAAAGTTTGATCAAAGATACATCTAATATGCAAGTTTGGAACATCTAGCACTTATACTTTGCTCAATATTGGCTTTATAGAGCAAAACCACTCAAGCGGAAAAAGTAGGTCAAGGTCATTTTATGAAAGATTGATCAAAGATACATCCAATATGCAAGTTTGGTACATGTATCACTTATACTTTGCTCAATATTGGCTTTTAAAGGCAAAATCACTCAAGCGGAAAAAGTAGGTCGAGGTCATTTTATGAAAGTTTGATCAAAGATACATTTAATATGCAAGTTTGGAACATCTAGCACTTATACTTTGCTCAATATTGGCTTTTAAAGGCAAAATCACTCAAGCGGAAAAAGTAGGTCAAGGTCATTTTATGAAAGTTTGATCAAAGATACATCCAATATGCAAGTTTGGTACATGTATCACTTATACTTTGCTCAATATTGGCTTTTAAAAGCGAAATCACTCAAGTGGAAAAAGTAGGTCAGATGCTGCATCCGATGCATGGGTCCATCTCGGCATCCAAAGATGAATCACTTGTGCAAGTTTGGTTACTGTAGCATTAGTACTTTGTCAGATACTGAGCTACCCCAAACTTCTTATCCAAATCACTCAAGCGGAAAATGTAGGTCAGATGCTGCATCCAATGCATGGGTTCACCTCAGCATCCAAAGATGAATCACTTGTGCCAGTTTGGTTACTGTAGCATCAGTACTTTGTCAGATACTGAGCTACCCCAAACTTCTTAACCAAGTCACTCAAGTGGAAAATGTAGGTCAGATGCTGCATCCGATGCATGGGTTCACCTCAGCATCCAAAGATGAATCACTTGTGCAAGTTTGGTTACTGTAGCATCAGTACTTTGTCAGATACTGAGCTACCCCAAACTTCTTAACCAAGTCACTCAAGCGGAAAATATAGGTCAGATGCTGCATACGATGCATGGGTTCACCTCAGCATCCAAAGATGAATCACTTGTGTCAGTTTGGTTACTGTAGCATTAGTACTTTGTCAGATACTGAGCTACCCCAAACTTCTTAACCAAGTCACTCAAGCGGAAAATGTAGGTCAGATGCTGCATACGATGCATGGGTTCACCTCAGCATCCAAAGATGAATCACTTGTGCTAGTTTGGTTACTGTAGCATTAGTACTTTGTCAGATACTGAGCTACCCCAAACTTCTTAACCGGACGCGGACACGGACGCGGACGCGTAGGGTTATAGCATAAGCTCACTCAACTTCGTCGAGGTGAGCTAAAAATCTGAAGGCAACAATATAGACACAGTAGCAATTTAGGCTGCATTCGTAACGCAGTTCCGCACAAGCAGAACACTGTTCCGGACTTTCGAACACGACAGAACAGTGTTCGGAACCTGTTCCTCTTGTTCTTTTCGCCAAGCAGGTGTAGCCGGCACAGAACAGAAACAACATGGCGGAAAATATGCTGGTCTAACGTGAATGAGGGACAACATTCACTTCAAATAAAGCAACGAGGGTGCATATCTCCCGGAAAGGTGTCATATATACTTCTACAAACTAACCATACATATTCCATGATTATATATGCTGTCCAACCCTTCAAACGTTGCAACGATGCAAGTGTTTTGCACGAAGGAAGTTAATTTTCCTAAGTAGTAGTCCTTCTTTCCTAGGCTCAAAACGTGTATTGTACTTGCCTTCGAGCAAATTTTAATTTCTCAATTGTCATTAATTATGTACGATAATGTGTAAAGGACTGTTCCAAAAATAATCTGTAACCCCCACCCCCACCCCCACCACCATCATCACCACAACAAATGGAGAGGTATGCTTATCATGTAAAAAAAAATTGTACATTTTAGAAAAAGCGAAATCCAGCACCTTTTCTATGACTTGAATGCACGTACTTAGTATTACGTCCAAAGGATGCATGTCTGTGTGACATTTTTTTTTTGGGGGGGGGGGGGGGGTTAATATTTTATTCCCCGGGCCCCGTAACAATCTTCTCGAAAATGTTTTTTTTTACCCACAAGCCCACTGACACATTCTGCAATACATTTGGTTGCAATAAATTAGTTAAAATATCTGGCTTTCTGCGTTAGCAGGACAAAATTCTAAGTTACCTTGGGCATTTCTTGGGTGACTTTTTGTGCCATAATTATTTAAGCATGTTTTTATACTGATGCACGTATTTTTTCTGTCTTTTTGTATGGAAAAACTCAAAACTTGAACATAACTTTTAAACATGTGTATTCCTTTTTGCAAGAGTTTTTTGTTATGAGGATGAAAATTTGACCTTTTTTTTACTTCTGAGTTTGACCTACTTATAAAAACAGGGTTTTTGCTGATGAAAGTTGTGTACCAAGGCAAGGACTTATAAACCTGTGTAAATCCCAAATCAAAATTGAAATATGTGTGGGAGAGCCTGAGGTGAACACTTCAACAGAAATTATTCATTTATTTATCTATTTTTCTTTCTATATTCTTATTATTTCTCAAACTCCTACCTTTATATCCTCTTTAATCGCTTTAAGAGTGAATTAAATATAGTGTGATAATTTCCAACAATGTTTATAAGGAGTGTAGTATCACTGCTGTCAAGAGGGTCAGTCCTCAACGCTGTTTTAACCCTTTTATATTGCGATTCTTCCATTTCTACTAATACCACTGTTCAAGTGCTGCCTTTTCAGCCATATTAGATCTGTTCCATCTGTTCTATCGCATTCGAAAGGCAGAACAAATGGAACAATCGGAACAGAGTTCTGCACAAGCGTTACGAATGCAGCCTTAGTGTCTACATACATTATTAGGCTACTGTACAATTAAATGTTCTGAGAGTTATTTCTCTTTGTCCGCAAAAGTACATGTTAGCATGCAAAAAATTATCACAAATGAAATCATAAATAGAGCAAAACCAATCTGTGAAATTAATTGAATTTTTCTTATTCTAGAAGCATACAGTATGTAATCTTCAATGAATTGAAGTTTTGCTGTAAATAGAAGAAGTTACAAGAATTAAAAAAAAACGAAAAAGCATATTGCATTGGCAAATTTGGCATATAAAATTTTAAGAATATTTTGCTGCTGTCACCCTGACATTTTAAAGATACAAGTTCTACAAAGAGAATTTTTCAATCCATTTCCTTGGATGACTATTCAAATGAGATTCACCTTTCTTTATACATATATACACAACATAGTCCGACTTGCAGACCTACATGTACGACGGTGTTATCTGTTTTTTCGTCTTCGGTCTGACTGCTATGCATAGGCAAAACTTGAGAATTTCTGTGCGAAAAAATTTTGGCGAGTCTTCCTCTTTTTTTTTGACAAATTCCGGTCTCTTCAACCAAAAAATAAGTCATCCAGTCCTCCTGCACCTAAAAAATCCCCTCTAGGCCTGGTTTCACCTCTGTGCAAATGACAAAATGTTGTTGATCAGAGGAAAATCGGAAGAGAGGAAGGGGTGAAACCAGGCTTTGAGGGTATTATTTAGGGGAAGGAGGACTGGGCGAGTTATTACTTAGTTGAGCAGACCGGAATTTGTCAAAAAGAAGGACGACTTGCTGAATTTTTTTCGCACAGAAATTCTCAAGTTTTGCCTATGCATAGCAGTCAGACCGAAGACGAAAAAACAGATAACACCGTCGTAGGTCTGCAAGTCGGACTATACACAACATTACATTTACAATGATAGAGGAAATTCGAAATGGCAAATGTAGATCTCCTATTTTTTTTATAGAAATTTTACCATGCAATTTTCAATGGAGATCGATCTTCTTCTTGTTTGTCATCCTCGTCCGACGAATCAAACGATGACATTGATTTAGCCTCTTTATCCTCTTTCATTAGAACCTAAAGATCTCAACAAATAAAATCAAATTTCGCGGCCATGAAAAGTTCCGATTGGATGGGATGAAAAAGTCCGAAAGCACTTGTCTTCCGAGTGGTCACGTAGAAACATGAAAGATGGAGAACTAAGATGTAAACACTCACTTTTATCCAGTTTCTGTCGTCTTTCTTAGGGAGGTAAATCCCCTATTTATAGGTAGGACAGTTTGTTGTTTAGAGGTGACATTTGAAGAGACTGAAGAGAGGAGGAGACAGTTTTCTTATTTTCTTATTTTAGCCTGTCTCGCCTCGGTCTACGGGACATTGTCAGATAGTAGGCCGTGATATCTTATACTGTTATAGAGCCTCAGTACCTTGTTTTGGAATTATCTTACCTTAGCATCATATGTCATAAATTTTCTTATATCAATATCCATCCCATTTTTATTTATTTATTTTTTTTACAAATTATATTATACATAAATGTCTGGGTTTTTTTTGTATTGAAACATCCTTGTACTGAAACTCCTTTGCATGTGATTTCACTTAAATTGTGTGTAAGGGGCATTTCAGTTTTGTCCTAATTACAGTGCAATTGTGATACATGTAATTACTATTAGTTGATCACAGTCCATTTTCCAGAAAATATTTATGACCGTTTTAAACCTTGATTTTATATGCACAGACCTTAGACGTCATTTGGCAAAACTTTGAATTGTGACGTCATGTATTTGATGGCACTGACTTAAATCCTTTTCATTTTTCTATTTTGATGTCACAATGAAAATATTGCCAAATTGTGTGATGTCCGATGTCTGTCTGCCGATAAATGAATGTACTGGAAAATCAACTATATGTATTGTAATTAATATTGTATGACATGTCATATAGGAAACAATATGAAATACATATAATGATATACTCTGTCTTCTTTTTATTAAAATGATCGAATCACTGTTGTGAAAAAAAAACAAACAAACTTTGGACTAGTCCAATGTATACTATACAGATCATCTTTGCAACAAATTTAGATGAACATCAATATACATTTATAATAAGATATCAGAGGCAGATTCAGGGGGGTTGCAGAGGGGGCGTCTTAACTTAAAAATTATTTTACATGTGTATTTTAGAACCATGCCTGCCACCATCGTGCCTATAAACCTGACTCGGAGCTATTCCCTTAGGAATCCCGATGGCTTGCGGTACGGTAACTTTGAAGGTATGGTCCACTTACCTCCCCTTACCAGGAGCAGCAAACCCATAGAACAGGTCAACTTCTCCAAATTCAACAATGAACAGATATATAGAACTATATGTGAATGGTTTGAATCATGGAGAGCTTGGCAACAAAGAACACTTCTCTATGGAATTGTTGACAGGTAAGGCATTACTTGCTTATATACAAAAATGTATAATTTATATCCTTCTATGACTTAAGAGGCCAAATTCTACACATGATGACTAAAATTGATTGTAAAAGGAAATATGTAAAATTCATAAGAATGAAAGCTAGCTGTTTATATAATTGCTTCAATATTTGATTCATCTTAATCCTGAAATATAGGATCCACAAATATTGGTGCATTTAAGACAAAAGGAAAATAATTCTTCTATAGGAGTGGATATGGTATATACTACTGGTATATGTACATTATGTAACATCCTGCATTATTTCATACTAGTGGGTAGGTGTAATTTGCTAGTGAAATCATGATACATGCATACCGTATATCATAAAACAGGTGTAATACCAGACAGCTGGACATATTGTCAACAACGTTAGAACCTGTCAGACATCGGGATTATGCTGCTGCATATAAAATGCGTTATCCTTCCTCGCCGTTTAAAAGGTCCACATCCAAAGTAGACTCCATGCACTCCAGGATATCAGGATCTACTAACTTAGCGAGGATAGCTGAACCCTCGGGACGCGATGATTCTAGCGACATCACATCAGTGGATGAGACAAGCATGACAAAACACCAAACGCTGGCAGAGGTTCCTACGTTAGATCTCAGGCTGAGTGAATTTGGTGACACTGATTCTAGTATTATGGATGAAACAACATCACAAGGGGGATCATCTGCCACACACAGCATGCGGCGGGGGTCTGGGAGGAATATTCATAAGGAGGATAGCGGAGATATAGGTACACTAGCTGTTATTGAGGAGAAAGTGATGTTTTCTAATGCCACCACTCTGTCTCCACTCGCAGCTTTTGCTGATGATGTGGCCACGAACATCATAAAGAATGCCATTGATGAAGTTATAGCACCACTGAAAAGTAAAGATAAGAAAACAGAAGAATCTGATAAAGAAGTTCAACCTTCAAGTTTACAGACTGAAGAAAAGAAAAGAAATGTAGCAAATGATAAACCTGAAACAATCTCCTCAGGTCAGGATCAAGAGTCTGTATTTTCTGGAGCAAAAATAGAAAGGAAACTTGTACCTTCTATAAAACGATCAAATTCTATGCCGCGTGAGTTAGGTAACGTGAGGATTCTGACACCGAGGAGTTTAGAGACGGCCCTAATGCAGCATCAAGGAGGACTTACTCGCAGCGTGTCTAACATCTCACAGAGGAGTGCTTCAGAGATGAGATACAGACTGTTTGGGTCCCAGACCACCGTCAGTACACCTGACTTCTTCTCTAAAACTGGGCTTGTCAGGCAAGGTAAATAACCTTCATATCCATATATTTCATAATGGCGGCTTACAGAGTCATAAATCTATTATAGTCTTCACTCTTGTATAAAACAAATTACGTATACTATATTGGTAATACATGTACAGAATTTCATTCATGATAGGAAGTTTTGTGTGATTTCAGGTTCCATGCAGAGAGAGATTAGGTTTGGTCCTATAAGGAGGCCTAAAAAGTTACAGGACATCCCCATCTCCTTACAGAGGTCATTTAAGGGGGTCAAGTGGTGGCCAGTGGAACCACAAACAGGACATGTCTTTGTCAAGGCCAAGAAACAGGAACTCATTTCTAACTTTAAGGAGCAACTTCAACAAATCTGGAATGTAAGTCACATAAAATACCTTGTGGAAATTTATGCAGAAATATGTGGAAATTTATGTAGAAATATTTTATATTCAATGTAAATTCAACTTTGGAATGTTCATTAATTTTGTTGTTTGTATGTCAATAGAAAGGGATATTTAGGAGTTATGTAAAGGAAGGGGGAGGAGTACGAGAGCATCTAATTTGATTTTAAGATTTATGCATATAGCGGTAAGTCTTCACATTAATATAAACTGTTCATGGGAACTTTACCTTCCTTAGTTTAAAAGTTTTCAGTATGTCTCAGTTTTGGTGAAAAGAATCAATGATAAGATCAGATAACATAAAGATAGACTATGTGATATAATCTACTGAAATATTATGTATTGTTATTATGAAACTGTACCTGGCGGTATTTAAAGTCATACGGTTAAATGGATAGACTAGAACAATGGGTAGTATAAGGCACTGACATTGTACCTGAATAGTCAACATTTATGATGACTGAACATGAACTTAAAACTGAGTACTGTTAAAGTAATGCAGACAGCTGATATGATCATTTGGTGATTTAATTCAATTATATTATGTGAGAATCAGCTGAGTGTAAGAATTTATCCCACATTTACAATGGATATATTTGCTATTATAAATACCATATAGAAAAGAAGCTAAGCCACACTGTACTTCAAATATAACAGCAAGAGTAAAAATTACAGTTTTGGTGGCTAAATAATGAAAAATTCTTTTCTTTTCAAAATGAAATTTAAACTTTTAATAATTTCCTCCACCTCCTCCTCCCCCTACTCAGTTATCATTAGCATATGCATTTAAGGGGGTCCAGAACAGTATCTGAAAGAGCCCCATAGGAAAGCTCTAGATCAATTATGACGTCATAATAGAAACGTCGACATTGGTGCGTTTTTTGCAAGAATGTCAGAGTTAGGTAACGTAAAAATAAAGGGGAGGGGGTAACAAAATCACTTAAAAACTGACGGTCAAATTTCAATAGGAACTTATCAGTGTTTCACTTTACATTAATGAAGACAATCATATCAATTTTTTTAGGGAAAATAAATGATAGGGTTTCAGATAGACAGACTTTATTATTAAAAATTAACAACTCAAAGATGTTTTAAAGATAGACATTAATTTATCTCCTTTTGACAATTTCTTTTAAAAGTCTTAGTGATCATTTAAAATTCTATACATATCCGATTGCCCACATCATATCTAAATGAAAAATACAGAAATTGTTAATATTCTGCCTCTACAGAAAATTTGTAACCGTTTTTCATTACATTAAGTGTATTAATTTTAACATCACTTTTACGGCCCATTTTGGGGCTTTCAATGGGTATATTTGTATATCTTTAGCATCAAAACTAACTGTAAAAAATTGATGAAACTTTGCATGTAGAAAAAGTTTGTTTCAATTATTAACATTTAAGATTTTTAGGAAAATTAAATGAAAGAATCTTTATTCATGTCTGGCTGTCCTGGACCTCCTTAAACAACCACAACAACATCAACCACCACCAATCAACGGCACCACAACTACAACATTGTATCACTGACCCACCACAATCCCATCACCACAACTACAACATTGTATCACTGACCCACCACAATCCCAGCACCACAACTACAACATTGTATCACTGACCCACCACAATCCCAGCACCACAACTACAACATTGTATTACTGACCGACCACAATCCCATCACCACAACTACAACATTGTATCACTGACCCACCACAATCCCAGCACCACAACTACAACATTGTATCACTGACCCACCACAATCCCAGCAACACAACTTCAACATTGTATCACTGACCCACCACAATCCCATCACCACAACTACAACATTGTATCACTGACCAACCACAATCTCAGCACCACAACTACAACATTGTATCACTGACGTACCACAATCCCAGCACAGACTGAATTAATTGTACTATTTTGTTACAGTGGTTAGATCTATGGGAAGATTATGAGAAGTTGAATTTACTAAAGGAGATACTTAAACTGGCCAGTTCTGAAGTACTCAGTACACTCTATCATTATATACATCAAAGGTAAGTGGTGACACACCTATGATGATATTTCACTTATTATTTGTACACTTTGTCAGGTGAAATGACAGGTCACAAATTGAATGTTAATGTACAATCCAATTATACTGTATTGATGATACATGTATCTTAGACGTTAGGGAAGCTCAATACTTAAAGAAAACCCACTGAATATTTTGATCATAAAGTATTAGTAGAATCTACCGTATAACCAGAAATTTTCACGAGTATCAAATTTCACGATTTCATGGTAAAATAGGGTGTCTTTATTTTTGAGAGTACAAGTTTTCCCGATTTTGAAATTACAAAGAAAATATGTACATATGACTTCACTGTTTTGTACCTTTCATTATTTAGTTGCACTTATTCCTGTTTAAAGAATACACTTGATTTACTTCTTTTAATGTTTAATCAGGATATGTGAAGAATGATACATGTACAATAAAAAAATGTCATTGATATACCAATTTATGTTAAACCATATCAAACACAATTTTTAGTGAGAATAATTTTTGTGATTCCAAATCACTCGCAAATATAGTGAAAACTAGTATCTCGCGAAAATTTCTGGTTATACGGTATATGCTCATGCATAGCTATAAAGCTTTTCTAACTGATGAGCAAATTACAAATAAAGATTGCACTACAAAAATTCAATTTCATTTAAGGTCATAAACATGGCAATTGGGATTCTAAAAAAAAAAAATTGACGTGTATGACATTTTGAAGAACATTTAGCAGTTTAGGTAACTTATATGTGTATGATTTGCTTAAAACTAATGAATGAATTATTTCACGACAGGTTACGAGATCATCGTGATATAAACAGGCTTCCTGATAAGTTACTGCTGTATATATTCTCTTTACTGTCACCTGACCCTGACATCAGGTCATGCTCCCAGGTAAGGTCAAGGTCATATTTGTGATTGCGATCATCGTGATATAAACAGGCTTCCTGATATTAGTTACTGCTGTATATATTCTCTTTACTGTCACCTGACATCGGGACATGCCCCCAGGTAAGGTCAAGGTCATATTTAAGATTTGATATGTATCTATGGTTATAACAGGCTAAGAGGTCATCATCCTAATAATGTCAGTGCAGTTAATGTACGTTTTACTTGTACGGTCTTCATCTCAGAGTTTATTTATGAATTTTCTATTTTTTCGAGGTTTCACCTACATTTATTGAATGAAAGATATAAAGAAAAGAAAATATTTCTTGGCAATTAGTAATTGTTTCCGGTTTTTGCAATAAGAAAGATTAGTTCCCCTGCCAATTTACCAATATACCAATATGAATAGCAGATGATTAAGACTTTGCATATAGGACAGTTAGTTGTATGGTAATGTATAGGAAAGACGAATGAACATACATGTATATATTTATATACATTTGCATGGCAATTAGTATCATATTAGAAATAGCTAATAATTCAATGAAGCATGTACATGTCTAAAGTTCTCATCCAAACAAAATTGTATAGGTGTGCTAAGATCAGTGTTGTTTTAAGATCCTATGTAGAAATAGGAGATACCTAGATATAGAGTGTATACATGGGTATAACATGAGATGGGGTGTAGATCATTGTTAATATAATGTTAATGTTACAGGTGTGTAGAAGATGGAGATATTTGTGTGCCGTAGACAGCCTGTGGATGATAAAGTGTCATGAACTAGGTATGTAGTTAGACAGTCTTTCACAATACGTGTACCGGTATTTATATTTCATTTGACGATGAAACACAAGGACGTAACAAAACGGTAATTTCTCAACTTATGAATCTCCAGACAACTTACAAATCTGCCGACAATGGCTTTGCACATTTTAGAAACGTAAAGATCAGTTTCATTAATTAGATAGAAGTTTCCATGTATTGAAATATGGCAACACGTCAGGGAGATCTATCCATTATAAATTAGAAAGGGACAAAACTTTAACCTGGGCTATATGAATTAAAAGGAGTAGGACTTTGATATTTCACATGTTGTTTCCTTATGACCATTTCTTTCATATGGGACCTTGACCTTTGACCTGGTGACCTTGACCTTTTGGAGTTGACCTACTTTCAAATCTGATGTTTCACATGTTGATTCCTTATGACCATATTTTTCATTTAGGGCCTTGACCTTTGGATTTGACCTACTTTTAAAAACTTAAACCTGAGCAATATCTCATGATCCATAAGGGGTAGAACTTTGACATTTCACATGTTTATTCCTCATGACAAGACCTTTCATTTGGGACCATAACCTTAGACCTAGTCAGTGACCTTGACCTTGGAGCTTGACTTTCTTTTATGAAACTTTAACCTGGGCCATACTTCATGAACTATAAGAAGTAAGGCTTGTTATTTGAAATGTAGACACAATCCTTTGATTTGGAACCTTGACCTATGGCCTAGTGACCTTGACCTTGGAGTTTGACCTTCTTTTTAAGTACCTTAACCTGGGTTATAGCTCACTATTATATGTATGAAACTGCCATTTTACTATCAAACACTCACACAGCAAGCGATGTTGTCTTCTGATAAGTCTTATTAATTATGACTCATTATGTCTATTAGTTCTTCAAAATGCTTTCAGCTTTTTCACTTAGAGGAGTTTTTCATAACAAAACTTCAAAAACTGGTAAGGATGGATGTACTTGTAGACTAGAGTCAGGGGTGGAACCTGACTGAATGTTGTCAGTCACCTAGTACTGATTAGGGTTGATAGTCATGCAACCCCTGCACTTTTCACTGATTATGATGAATGTAGAGAAAATATTCTAGATATATTATGCTCAGTTTGAGCATTTTTTTTCTTCAGATTTTTTGGTTTTGTTTGAAAATTTGTTTTTATTCTGAGTATACATGTATATATTTTGTCATCTCACTCATTGATTCATTGCATGATCTACAAATGTATTTGTGAGGTGTTTTACAGTTAAAGTTAAGTATACTATTTTAAATACCTTCTCCATGAGAAAATGGTAGTTTGTAAGGTTTTGTGCATGATTTTTATCCTGATAACTTTGCAAAAATAAGGAAAGAGTGGTTCATGTATAAACTTTTACAATATGAATTAAGTATTATTATGGGAAACTGAATTGTGTATAATCTCACTTGTCTTGGAATATATCTCAAATATTATTTTGATTATTTCATTTGTCTGCCAGCTGAGACTAATACTTCACCTGTGCATGTAAATCTCAGAAATATCTTGATTATAATCTTTATTATTTCACCAGGGTTGATAGAGGGGATTGAGAATATGGAGCAGTTGGTATTACAGGCAAACACACATCACATGGGTATTGACTGGAAACTGGCGTACCAGGAACTCAAACGTATCACCATACAAATGAAATATGAGGAAGAAAAGAAAGGTACGACATCAACTCACAGTGTTAGTAAATATCAGTCCACAGAATGTTACTATCCTTGTATGAATATATAATTGATTTTTTTCAGGAAATTTTCAGAAATTGCATGCAAGTCAATTGAGAAAAGGTTAACAAATGCCCTGCCAAATATTGCAATAGTCTTATTTGAGATAAGGCATGTTTATTTTTTTTTTTAAATTGATTAAAAAAGGAACTTCATCCAAAAAAGTAATATTATTTAGTCTCTCCATATGTTTCTTCCTACAAGCATAAAACAAAGTGCTTAAAGTAGTAAGTACTGCAATGGCTCACTTGGTCACTGTGAACACATGCATACAATATACATGTACACCAGCTGCCTTGTTGTAAATCTGTTTACTGAAAATGAGTGAAATAAAAATGTTTAATGCAAAAAAAAAGAAAATAATAATAATAGATAAATAAAAATTTTAAGATGTTTGTTAAACTCTGCCTAACATGAAGAAGAACTGTAAAAGTTCTGAACTTGAATGGTTCTATGACTGTTACTTGGAAAAGTAAATTGATATATCATGTTTTGTTCTAATGTGTACATTTCTTACGACAAATTATTCGAAAAGCAATGCTTCATTTCATTGTAATTATCTGCACTAACCTTAAAAAGTAAATAGAGTAAGACCTATAATGAATCTGAAGTTTAGCTAAGTATTCTTTATATTTAGATAACTTTTCCTTTGATGCCATGAGTACTAGGTCTGTATTTTCACATGAATTTTTTTGTAATTCAAATTAATGGAAAGGAAAGTGTTCACATGGATTTGCTCATTTAGTCTGACTGACTTATTATGTTGTTATTAAAATCAGAATTATATATATCCAAAGAATGATGGAAAATTATGTATTGGATTAACAATATTAAGCTTCAATATTACCTCCAGAATTGATATATACATAATATTGTGTCAGTAATGAACATGATATTTTTTTCAGTGCGGGCAGCCTTTGCAGAAGCTGAGAGGTTGAGGAAGAAGAAAGAGGCAGAGGAAGGTAGGTCAAAGTCATTTTGTTAATACTTCTTGTATTAATTCAGAAAATTCCCTGAACAAAACAAAGATTTAAATTCATGAGATGAATTATTCACAAAGATTAGAAAGATGAGTTATTCACAAAGATTAGAAACATTCAGTTATATTACAATGAATCATGATTAACAATTTTGAATGACAATTTTGTATGATAAGAAATTATTACTAGTACTTCTCAATTCGATTAAATTCTTGTGTAAAATATAGGAATAAAATGGAAAAAAAATCAGTTTCATGTACGAAATACCCTGCTCGATGAATGGTAGATTAAATAGACTATGGAAAATTAGAAATTTGATAATCATCGTTAAAAGTTAAAAGTATCACTTGCGATACCCAAATCTTACTTACTGACATTAATAAAATCTCAGCCCTAAAACGTGAGATGTTGCGGAGACATAGTAGAGCGGGTAAGTAAAATAGACGTTACCGTAGTGATGTTTGTGTGTAATGATGAGGTATAGGGGAGTTTGGAAATATAAGTAATGTTTGTACATGTGTTAGGGTTGTCTTGTAAAGACTTACATTAAGAAGTAAAATTACAAGTGTGCTGTACATGTATTGTGTTGCTCAACTGATTGAAATCGACACATGCTACCTGCCGGTATTTGCCAATAGAATATGAAAATTATATATAACTAGTACTACTTGTATAGTGTCAGTGTAGTATTTTGTGATTCGCTTGAAATATAACAATTTATACATGGATAGCTGGAACATGATTTATTTGAAAATGGTTATATATAATATCAAATTTTTTTTTTTTTTTTTTGCAGAGTAATGAATTTTACCTAGTCTTGAAATTTTATACATTTACCATTATTTACCATTATTCCATGTAAAAATTAAAATGTATGATAGTTTTTGAAGAAAGACATCAGATTTTTATTTTGTACCTTTTTTTTCAACTTTTCATAGATAAATTTTCCGAAGAGATTGTGGTTTTATCTATATACAGTTAATCACTCTCAATTTTTCATGACTTCTCCACCCTTAAGTTTGATTCAGTGTGTCCGTTTTCAAGTTTTCTGTTTGAATTGATATGTGTTCCCTTTATCTTTTCAGCCTAACACTGCCCTATCTTACTAACTCTGTAAAAAGTAATGGTATTACATTTTCAAAATTTTGTGTATGCATTGTGTACAATTAGCAGAATGCATGATCAGAGGGTATAGCAATTTATACATGTAGAGGGAATTATAGGCATGTGTATTTCTGCATGGAAACTTAGAAATTGAGACATACTTTACATGTATACAGCTATTAATAGTGTGGCCTGATGTAGGGGTTTGGTAAAAAAAGTTTATGTATTCAGCTTGTTGGCCCTTACTTAAGCATGTGCAATTATCATTGAAAAATGGTGCTCAGAGTGAATATGATGAATCTTATGATATATGGAACTCCTAAGGTTTACTAGATAAACTGTTAGATTTTTTTAATTAAAATGATTTATGATAAAAATATACTTCAAAATGATATGCAGGTTTACCTATTTGTAGGATGTTAGTTTATCAGTGCATTTGGTGATGTGGTTACAAAAATGCTGGGTCTTGCTTAAATAGCAAAGTTGGTATGAAGTAGAATTGTACAGTGAAACTTGTCATAAGTTATATTGACTTGGGACTAGCAATTTATAATGTACCATTTTGATGACAGTATGATTATCTGAGTTTTAGGAGTTTTTTTTTTGTTAATTTTCATAATTCTTTTTTTCAGCAGTATTTTGCAACATTTTATCTGGTTTTGCAAGACAACTGAGATTTTACACAAATCTGGGGGAATAACCATTGATTCACTATTATAACTTACAGACAAGTTTCTCTGTTTATTGTATCAGGATTTCCTTGTCCCGTCCTAGCTATGTAAGATACACAGATGTTTTTGGTACCCTATATAGTCCATAAAGAAATACCAAACTCTATATAGCTATAGTGCATGTTATAAACCTGTATTCTGTCTTCCTACATAGAAAAACGGATAACTATATTGCAGGAGACATTAGCCCTGACTTTATATCAGAGAAATCTGTTAGCATTGTACTAGACAGTAATGACATCTTGGAGCAATATAAAAAGCTGTTTCATTACGATGAGTATACTCCGCCCGAATCAGAAGGTATCACGGCATCTAGTATTGTACAGTGTGACCTGCTATAGACACATGTAGCCAGCTTCTTATATCTATACATTGTGTTTCTATTTTTGTTTATAGATAATAAGATATTTTGCACCAGAAATCATTCAGTCATCTTAAAATTTTCTTTCCTTACATGTCAGTTGTCTATATAATCTTCTATCATATACAATAATCTTTCTTATTTTTTCAGTTAATTACATCATCTACCAATTACTTCTTCATAACTGTTGTCCATGCCATCATCATGTTACCTTTGTAGTCATGACCATGATCTCCTTTATTGTTGTAGACAATGCATTCATCTTCATCATAGTCATTACCATCTTCTTGTTCATTGTTGTAGACAATGCATTCATCATCATGATAGTGATTACCATCTTCTTGTTCATTGTTGAAGACAACGCATTCATCTTCATCATAGTCATAACCATGATCTTCTTCATTGATGTAGACAATGCATTCATCTTCATCATAGTCATAACCATGATCTTCTTGTTCATTGTTGTAGACAATGCATTCATCTTTATCATAGTCATAACCATGATCTCCTTCTTTGTTGTAGACAATGCATTCATCTTCATCATAGTCATAACCATGATCTTCTTCATTGTTGTAGACAATGCATTCATCTTCATCATAGTCATAACCATGATCACCTTCACTGATGTAGACAATGCATTCATATTCATCATAGTCATAACCATGATCTCCTTCGTTGTTGTAGACAATGAATTCATCTTTATCATAGTCATAACCATGATCTTCTTCATTGTTGTAGACAATGCATTCATCTTTATCATAGTCATAACCATGATCTCCTTCATTGTTGTAGACAATGCATTCATATTCATCATAGTCATAACCATGATCTCCTTCGTTGTTGTAGACAATGCATTCATCTTTATCATAGTCATAACCATGATCTTCTTCATTGTTGTAGACAATGCATTCATTTTTATCATAGTCATAACCATGATCTTCTTCATTGTTGTAGACAATGCATTCATCTTTATCATAGTCATAACTATGATCTTCTTCATTGTTGTAGACAATGCATTCATCTTCATCATAGTCATAACCATGATCTCCTTCATTGTTGTAGACAATGTATTCATCTTTATCATAGTCATAACCATGATCTTTATCATTGTTGTAGACAATGCATTCATCTTCATCATAGTCATAACCATAATCTCCTTCATTGTTGTAGACAATGCATTCATCTTCATCATAGTCATAACCATGATCTCCTTCATTGTTGTAGACAATGTATTCATCTTTATCATAGTCATAACCATGATCTTTATCATTGTTGTAGACAATGCATTCATCTTCATCATAGTCATAACCATGATCTCCTTCATTGTTGTAGACAATGCATTCATCTTCATCATAGTCATAACCATGATCTTCTTCATTGTTGTAGACAATGCATTCATCTTCATCATAGTCATAACCATGATCTCCTTCATTGTTGTAGACAATGCATTCATCTTCATCATAGTCATAACCATGATCTCCTTCATTGTTGTAGACAATGCATTCATCTTCATCATAGTCATAACCATGATCTTCTTGTTCATTGTTGTAGTCATTATAATCATTTTCAAAATCGTTGTAGACAATACAGTTAATTATTTTCATATTTTTGTTATTAAATTTTGGCAAAAATGGGTAAATTGACATATTAGCATAATCATGAATTAGCGCACTTGACTTATTTTCAACATTATACTGTAAAAGTTCAATAATTTAGTGTAGTCTTGAATTAACTCAGTCTTTATAGCACTAACTCTGCTAAAATATGAATCCCGCTAAAATAAGTACACGTACAGTGCTATCATATCCATCATTGTTTTTGTCTTAACCATCATCTTAGACATTGTTGTCCTTGTTACATAGTTATCACCATTCGTATCATTCTTTATAGCTATTTTATTGTCATCATTGTTGTTTTTCACCATTACCAAAAGTCATAAGCAGATATGATTTACTTTATTCTAGAGTTGTTTGTACACTGTCACCTATAAGCTTAGTCCCACCTGCTTTATTATACAGTTGATCAGCTGCCTCTATAGGCCACATTGCTTACATAATAGCTTTACATTGTTGAATCATATCTAATCTAAGAAATCAACAGATAAATTGTAATTTACTTTTAGAATTTCACTTTAGAATGTTTAAGAAAGGCTAAATTTGAATATACAATACAAATATCTTTTCCATTTGCTGTAAGATATAATGTTAAGTTTACAAATAGGCTGATTAAACTCTGTTACAGTTCTTCTTTATTTGTTTTTTTTTAACAACATAAAAATAATTCAATTCTCATCTTCATCACCAATTTTACATACTGCTAATATTACAGAATCCACTCCAAGGAAAGTGTCAACAGGTCAAGGTATAAGATTATATATACCAATTAAAGCATGACATATCGTAGTATTTATGTATTAGCTTACAGCCATGGTTTGATATTCCCCAACAAGTGCTTGAAATATATATTTTTAAGATGTTGTGTAGACTATATAGCTATTTGAGTATATCTGTGTAAACTGTGAATGGTTTTCTAATTTCTTGGAACAAATTTTTAGTCCTTTTGAGATATATCCTATTATATATAATAGCAGGAATAAATTCTTTGATAATAAACTTCAAAATTAAAAAAGAAAATGAAAGCGCAAAAGTTGCCATAGAATATTTGTGCTTAACATCCAGGGGAAGTAATAAAGAAATAAAGTATCAAAATAACATCAAGTACTCATACCACAGACACATGGTAAAAAGTACATATATTTATTCTACAGGAAAGCCATTCACAGGATATAAAGTTTACAGCATGATGAAATGTGTAGTTATCCATTCTGGTATTATTGCTTTGCCTTCTTTTCAATTTAGACACAAATCCAAGTCACTAGAAATGAGTGATGTATTGTATTTGCACTGTAGAAATTGAAAGTTGTGAAACATTAAAATAGTAGCCATTGTTTGGCATGCACATGCAGTATTTTATTTAGATTAATTTGTCATCAATGACAAAAACAGCATGGAATTTGCAGGTCTTCAATTTAAGATGATGCAAGGTTATGTCTCCATCTGCTTTTCTGAATTCTTTAAGTGACACTGGCACGGATTTATTGTCTGAAGCATGTATATCTGGTGCACCAAATTAGTAATCTGTATGTCAAGATTGCTACTCTCTGTCAGCAGAGCACGAATAGAAACCAAAGACAAGTTATATTAAAATAGAGTGTAACTACAAAACTGCAATCAAGTCTTAGCTTTGATGTTTGACATATTCATTGTGTAGAGTTTATTTCATTTTTTATTCGCCTTTAAAGTTTGTACATTTTGTTTTACTACTTCAGTAAACAAATTTCAACTTACATGTAGTTTGTTTGGTTTTTTTTTTCAAGATCAGCTGCTATAAGCTAGGTTGAATTTTGTTCATTTCATATGCTTTAGTTTTATAGACTTGATTATACATGTATTAAAGTATAACTATAATTAAGAAATGCATTTACCAGATAAAAACAGCCTCTATTACTTGTTTTCATCTGTACACTTAGACTATGTACTGCCTTTGCAAAAACTACTTCTATGCAATTTTCATAATTGGATTTTGTAGGAGATACCAAAAATCTGCTCTCACCCTAGATTTAAAAAATGTAGATAACTGGAATAAACAAATATGTTAATCACATGGATTCAGTTTATTTAGACATAAATTACTCAGAATTAGAATTTTGCATGGTGAATGCTAATTGACTTTTAATGAATGTTTACAGACAAATTTTTGCTTGAAATCAGTTTGTCATGTCTAACTTCTTTATCTTGGTTCCTTGAAGCAGACAGTACCAGATTCCATCTTTGAAATGATCAATTCTTTCACATCCATACTTCATCATTATTTTATATTTTTTTTATTCAAAAATGATTTTAAAACAATGGTATTTGTACAATTTCAGTTGAAATTGACGTAAAGCGTGCTACACAAGCTGCACTAGAAAGAGAAGAAAGACTCCGAAAAGAACAGGCGGCAAAGAAGAGGAAGGACAAGTTTTCGATGCGAGTGAGACTTCCTCCGAGTAAGGAGGACGGTCAGGAGGATGGAGATGCCGTCAGTACGGTGTCCTCGGAGAATCTGTCAGAGAGGGACTTTATATTTGAGGCCAAGGATGAGGACAATGAGGATGTTGATGGTTAGATACTCAGAATTTAATGGCCTCAGTTTACATGTATTTCAATATGGAAAATTGAACATTTCTGTCAGATTTTTAGTGTCATTGCAATATTTCTTATTCCACCTTGATTTTAAGGAGAGTTGATTGACAGTTTATACAAATGTGAGTCAAATTAACATATCATAAGTGCTGCTTTCACAAATGGAACTTGAATTTGATAACTCTAATATCTCTTTTAAATTGATGAGTAAGCATAAATCAAAATATGCAAATTTTCCCGATTGCTTCTCATCTATGAGAACTTCCACACACAAATTGTACCATTAATATGATGTATGATTGTGTTGTCCAGAGGAGGAGTTAGTGAAGACCCAGCCTGAGATGACATGGAAACACCTGACCCCCAGGGAGGGGGATAAACCCAAGGAGCTAGAGAGGATCCAAAAGGAGCAGAAAACGGACATGGCTAAACATGCCAAGGACGAGAGGGATCGGAAAATACGGGAGGAGCAGGAAAAGTTACTGGATATAGAGAGGGAAAGATTCAAATTACATAGGACAAAGACTGATGTCAGGTGAGAACCGTGGAAGGGTAACGGGGGAACAAAATTATTATTTAAAGAAAATATACCTGTAGTTAGTGATAGTGTGTTTGTTTCAATTTTTACAATTTCACTCAATATAACAGAGGAATAAGAAAGGAAAAAGAGAAGGAAAACTTTTAAAGAAGACATTTTTTACAAAGGAATTTTAGAATCTAGATATTTCAGTTTCTTTGTACATGTAGTTAGGAATGATTGCTTCTATGTTATTTCAGCCAAGTCCAATCAAAAGTAAAACAGAAGGAGCCTACAAAGAAAAGTAAAGATGAGTTTGCCTACGATGTTAGGACTGATCTCCATCAAGCTTCAGACATTTTGGTAAGTCACTTGGTACAGTAAATCTGGTCACAAATGTATTGACAATACAGATTTTATTTTTAGTCAGTGGAAAAATTTTATTGAAAATTCCCAAAAATATACTGAAAAACAAATGACATATTTTTAACAGAGTTAACAACAAATTCTGAGAAGAAAGATGGATAAAATAACTATTTCATACATGTTGATGCATTTCAGGGCAAGTCAGTACCTAGTCTGCATTTAGAATGGAAACAAGAGGATGAGGATGTATCTGAATATCAACTTGCTGTACAGAAATACATGGGTGTGGTCAAAAGTGTACGGAGAGTAAGAAAACTAGAGGTTAGTACCAATGTATTGTACAGAAATACATGGATGTGGTCAAAAGTGTACGGAGAGTTACCAATGTGCTATACAGAAATACATGGGTGTGGTCAATAGTGTACAGAGAGTTACCAATGTGCTATACAGAAATACATGGGTGTGGTCAATAGTGTACGGAGAGTTACCAATGTGCTATACAGAAAAACATGGGTGTGGTCAATAGTGTACAGAAGGTGAGAAAACTAGAGATAAGTACCAATGTGTTATACGGAAATACATGGGTGTGGTCAATAGTGTACAGAAGGTGAGAAAACTAGAGATAAGTACCAATGTGTTATATGGAAATACATGGGTGCGGTCAATAGTGTACAGATTAGGTGAGAAAACTAGAGATAAGTACCAATGTGTTATACGGAAATACATGGGTGTGGTCAATAGTGTACAGAAGGTGAGAAAACTAGAGATAAGTACCAAAGTCTTATACCGAAATACATGGATGAGGTCAATAGTGTACAGAAGGTGAGAAAACTAGAGGTAGGTACCAATGTGCTATATGGAAATACATGGGTGTGGTCAAAAGACTATGAACAGGGGGGAAACTAGAGGTTAGTCAAACATTAATGGGTATGGTCAACATTGTACTGAAGGTCAGAAAAACTCAGATTTGAGTTTCAAAATTGACCTTTCCATGATCGAGGACAAACGTTGCCATTTCATTCATAAGTTCTCAAATGTAGCTTTTAGTTTGAATGGAATTGTTGCTCATGACTCAAGGATTTATCAATATTATTTACAGTTATAAGTAAATTATTGAATTTCATTTTTCAGAATGTTTAAATACATGTATTTTAATATTGCTTTCACGAACAAGTTTTCTACATGAACTTGCAAAGAACGCTGAACATGGTGTCATGTTTTGTTGTAGGGTCACATGAATGGAGTAGTGGCTTTATGGTTTGACAAAAAGCGGTTGATTACAGCTGGATTAGACAGAACTGTGCGATTATGGGACATCAGGAGTGGAAAAAGTATACATAAATTTTACGGACATAAGGTTTGTTTACAGTATATAATATACAATGTATAAGATTCAAAATATAATACATGCAACAGTATAGTCGATGAAATTTTTGTGTCGCCTGCGAAGCATAGCGACACTAAGGGATCTCTTTGTCCGTTGTCTGTCTGTCCGTCCATCCCTCTGTCAGTCAGTCTGTCTGTCTGTCACACTTTAGGTGTCACAGCCCATAACTTTTGATTGGTAAGTGATAGGGCTTTGATATTTCACATGTGTATTCCTTGTGACATGACCTTCCTACACATACAATAATTTTTTACCTAGTGACTTTGGCCTACATATTTGACCTACTTTTAAAAAAGAATTAAGAATGGATACATCTTTTGATTGGTAAGTGTTAGGACTTTGGTATTTCACATATGCAATCCTTGTGGCAAGACTTTTCTACACATACCATAATTTTTGACCTTGTGACCTTGACCTAGATATTTGACCTACTTTTGTAAAAAAAATAAGATTCGCTATATCTTTTGATTGGTAAGTGATAGGGATTTGGTATTTCACATGTGTATTCCTTGTGACAAGACCTTTCTACACAGACCATAATATTTGACCTTTTGACCTTGACCTAGATATTTGACCTAATTTTCAAGAAAAGTAATATTGGCTATATCTTTTGATTGGTAGGTGATAGGGCTTTGATATTTCACATGTATTTTCCTTGTGACAATGCCATTCTACACATACCATAATTTTTTACCATTTGACCTTGACCTAGACATTTGACCTTCTTTTCTAAGGTTGTATATATCTTTTAATTGGTAGGTGATAAGTCTTTAATATTTCTTATGATGAGACCTTTTTGTTACCAATTTTTACGTAGTGACCTTGACCTAGATGATTGACACTCTTTTCTGAAAATTTGAGTATGACCATATCTTTTAATTTGTAATTAAGTGGTCTGATATTTCAAATGAGTTTCATTTGACAAGACTTTTCTACTGATACCAATAATTTTGATCCACTTTATAGAATAATTATCAAACCGCTTCGCAGGCGACACAAGCATTCCTTGGATTGCTATTTTTTTGTTTACTTGTTTCTGATGTTTTTGGTAATGAATCATGTATTTATCATTTTGCATACAGGGAGGGATTCGGTGCTTGCAGTTTGAGGGTAATACACTGCTAACAGGATCGTGGGATACTACTATAATTGTGAGTAATAATGTTAAATGCTTGAGTGTTGATTGCCAAAGCATCTGCATTGGAGAAAAATAGCTGCTTAAGGGATTCACATTATAACAAGTAAATATTTCTCAGAATTGAAAAACTAATCAAGGATGATGATCTTTGCAGAAATATAGGGAAAATTTGTGGAAAAAGAATTTCAATACATACCTTCCATATGGAATTATAACTTAATTCATAGACATTAGACAGACAGATCCACAGACAGATGATACCTTGAGTAAAATTGTAAAAATGTTTCTTACTTTAATTTTGTTTTTTCAATCTTATCTTTTGTGTTTTTAGGTATGGGATCTGAGAACATTTGAGAAGAGAGCCATTCTTACAGATCACAGAGGATGTGTATCATGTCTATATATAAATCATGACTATATGTGAGTATTATCTGATGTGGTCAGGGCTGCCAGTTATGGTCTTACTATATATAAATCATGACTATATGTGAGTATTGTCTGATGTGGTCAGGGCTGTCAGTTATGGTCTATATATAAACCATGACTATATGTGAGTATTATCTGATGTGGTCAGGGCTGTCAGTTATGGTCTTACTATATATAAACCATGACTATATGTGAGTATTGTCAACTTTCTGATGTGGTCAGGGCTGTCAGTTATGGTCTATATATAAACCATGACTATATGTGAGTATTGTCAACTTTCTGATGTGGTCAGGGCTGTCAGTTATGGTCTATATATAAATCATGACTATATGTGAGTATTGTCAACTTTCTGATGTGGTCAGGGCTGTCAGTTATGGTCTTACTATATATAAATCATGACTATATGTGAGTATTGTCAACTTTCTGATGTGGTCAGGGCTGTCAGTTATGGTCTATATATAAATCATGACTATGTGAGTATTGTCAACTTTCTGATGTGGTCAGGGCTGTCAGTTATGGTCTATATATAAATCATGACTATATGTGAGTATTGTCAACTTTCTGATGTGGTCAGGGCTGTCAGTTATGGTCTATATATAAATCATGACTATATGTGAGTATTGTCAACTTTCTGATGTGGTCAGGGCTGTCAGTTATGGTCTATATATAAATCATGACTATGTGAGTATTGTCAACTTTCTGATGTGGTCAGGGCTGTCAGTTATGGTCTATATATAAATCATGACTATATGTGAGTATTGTCAACTTTCTGATGTGGTCAGGGCTGTCAGTTATGGTCTATATATAAATCATGACTATATGTGAGTATTGTCAACTTTCTGATGTGGTCAGGGCTGTCAGTTATGGTCTATATATAAATCATGACTATATGTGAGTATTGTCAACTTTCTGATGTGGTCAGGGCTGTCAGTTATGGTCTATATATAAATCATGACTATGTGAGTATTGTCAACTTTCTGATGTGGTCAGGGCTGTCAGTTATGGTCTATATATAAATCATGACTATATGTGAGTATTGTCAACTTTCTGATGTGGTCAGGGCTGTCAGTTATGGTCTATATATAAATCATGACTATATGTGAGTATTGTCAACTTTCTGATGTGGTCAGGGCTGTCAGTTATGGTCTATATATAAATCATGACTATGTGAGTATTGTCAACTTTCTGATGTGGTCAGGGCTGTCAGTTATGGTCTATATATAAACCATGACTATATGTGAGTATTGTCAACTTTCTGATGTGGTCAGGGCTGTCAGTTATGGTCTTACTATATATAAACCATGACTATATGTGAGTATTGTCAACTTTCTGATGTGGTCAGGGCTGTCAGTTATGGTCTTATGAAAATTCAAATTATCCTTTCCTTTTAAAAAAATGTTAATATGTTTCCTTAAATTGAATACAGTTTACTCAAACTTGGTTAACTTAAATTTCCGCATAACTCAAACTGTTTTTATAAGTCCCGATTCTCTTCCATTACTTTGCTCCTGATAACTCTAACATTTCATGGATCTAGGTTCCATAATTCATTTTACCATGAAAATCTACCTCGATAAGTTGAATCACAAATAAAGGTTAATTTTCAAATAAACATCAATTAATTATGGGGAGATTGATGGACGGATAATTAATACTTTCTTGCTATGGGGTCGCATACAGATTGAAAGTAGCTTGGTCATTAAAAGTAGAAAAAACATATGTTTCTGAACATAGATAGAGAAAGGGGAATAAGTTTTATTGAAAATCGGTTGCTGGTCATGTAGTTGTACTCAGTAAGTTGAACTACTGATAAGTCCAACATTTTCTGATGGTCTCTTGAACTTCAACTTATTAAGGGTGGACTGTAATTTCAGCCTTAATTTCAAGGGGAAAATCAAAAACACTACTAATTTTCTACATTTTTGCATAATTTAATTTTTTTGTACTTTCAGTACTCGCATGCTGTTTCTGAAATAATGCAGAATTTTTCACTAAAATTATCCATTATATACTTTATTCTCATTTGAGAAATACAAATTTTTTGAGTTTGATAATAGCACATTCTGACATTCTTAAGACTCTGACCCCTGTAACAAGAATAATTACACAAACATCTTTTCAATTTCACAAGGTGCTGAGAGATCAATGATTGGCAAGGCCATGCATATTCTGTCACTTTTTTTTTCAGATTTTCTGGTTCCCATGACTGTACAGTACGGGTCTGGTACAGAATGTCTTTCTTGCCATGTAAGGTCATCAGAGGTCATCGGGGCGGAGTAAACTGTCTGGCTTACGATGGGACTTTCCTGGTATCAGGATCTAGTGATATGTAAGTTATACTTATTTTCTTTCCCTAATAGTTTCAATTTATGTCTTTTGGTCAATTAATTTTTAGCACAGTATCTGTACATTTCTTTGAATCTAAATAGAGTTGATCGAATTTAGTTTACCAATCTATCCATTTATAGTAATATTCAAACCTTTGTCTATGTTTAATAGCACAAAGAAGGTTTTGCAACTTGAAAATTTTGCTCTTTTGATATGTATGTGCTTTCTCTGCAACAAAATTAGGAACTATTTTTATTGAAACCCGATCCCCCACCCCAGCAAAGTTGTGTTAAACTGGAATCCCTCTGTCAGTCAGTCTGACCATTGGTCTGTCTGTCTGTAAACAAAAGCTTGTCATTTCAACTCCTTTAACAGTCATGGTTCAATGGAAATTCATCTAACCTTTTCTCTATAAGTTCTGTTTACCCAAAATCCATTATTTTGAGGGACAAGTTTATTTTAGTTACTTGTCATCTCAATATCTTCTGGAAACAAAACATAAAATCCATAACTATCACTATTAGATTGTCATTGACTTATCTAAGCGGAAGCAAGAATTTTCTACAAACATGAAATGAACTTTGACCATAACCTTGACCTTCAACCTTGTTTGTCATGATTTCTATTTGCATCTTTATCAGTGTTTCACAAGATTTTTGTTTTTCTTCACCTCTGGCTGTTCTTAACACATTCGAGTCATTATTTGATTTATTGTGTGTCACAATATTGTTTTCGAAAAAAAAAAACATATCATATGCTGCCTATTTCTTCATAAGAAAAAAAAGATACAAATCAAATTAATAAGTCCAGTACAGGTATACCAGGTTGGTTTCATTTGATCAGTCATATATCATCAAGTTAATTAATAATTTGCAAACTTTGAATTTCAAAACTTTGGAAACCATAATTCACGAATCATGTTCGATCAATTATAACTGAAGCCAGGGATTTATTTTGCCAGGGACGTATATTAAATGATTTTTGCCATATTTGTACTGTATGAAATCAGCAGATTTATGTTTATGAAGTAGAAAAGAAGTTATTAATGTCAACAAACCTATAAAATGCAATCAATTCAATTTACATATTTCCTTTTATAGGGAGTTTGTTTCGTAAATCATGAATATTTGAATATTGAATTACAAGTGTGACTAATATAGGAGAAAGGAAATTCATTACATTCATTTTCCAAATATTGATTATACGCAAAGTTTGTACAATCCAGCTTCTCTGATATAAGTCAAAGATAAGTTAATTAGGTATTATGTATGATGATATAAACAATTATCTACAGAGGTCTCCAATATACTGATAACTTAAGCATTCAGAATCCAAATAGATTTCCTTCTGAAAAATGTACCGTCTTTTAATAGATATGACATTCTGAAACCTTTATATATTTTAGACAAATTCTACTTTGATAGATAATTATAAGTTTTAAAAAGGTTTTAGATTTTCATATTATTCTAAACAGAAAGAAAGTGCCAGTTGTCACTCATTAAGTGTATCATATCGTGTTTGAAATGTACCCATATGTATCTATGGAAATAATTCCATGTTGTTTATTTATTGATTGTGACCATTTGTTAATCACTTGATGATAATCTGATACCCATACTGAATAATAATATCCATACAAACCTGCTGTCAGATTATATCGAATTCTCTGTACTATTAACTGAAATATAGAAAAAAAAACAACTTTTAATTTGTATGATCCTAAACACGATGTAGATCTATGTCTTTGGTATAAATTTGCCTACAGATACAAAAATTCGATTTTTTAACACTTATAAATCAAAATGAGACATGATTCCCATGAGATTTCTTTATTATATATTATTTTATGATGTTCGCTACTGTAGTATGGTCATGCAGAGATCAGATATGACTGTGTCCGAATATTCCAGGATTTTATGCCCCCATAATCGAAGATTCAGGGGCATATAGTTTTTAGTCTGTCTGTTTGTCTACAAACACTTTACCGTGGTCATAACTTTTGAATAGTAAGTGATAGGACTTTCACATTTCACATGTGTATTCCTTGTGACAAGACCTTTCATGAATACCAAAAGTTTGACCTTGTGACCTTGACCTTGGTGTTTGACCTACTTTTAAAAAAACTTTAAACTTGGCTATAATGTTCGAATGGTAAGTGAAAGGGATTTCATATTTCACACGTTTATTCTTTGTGACAAGACCTTTCATGGATACCAAAATTCTTGATCTTGGTGATTGACCTACTTTTTACATAACAACTTTTTACTTACAAAGATGCTGACGGGGGCATTCTTGTTTCACAAACATATGATTTTTTCCTTCTTTTTTTTTTTTTTTTTACGTATAAACAGATTACATTATCACTACCTAGTTTATTCGGCTATCTGTAATTGAAAGGGGCATATTCATCTGTCTGCCTGTCTATCTGGTAAAACTGTTACTTAGTCGTTTTTTTTTTCGATCGTTTATATAGAAGGGGTTATTTCGTCTATCCTTCCTCTCGTCCGTCCGTCCGTCCGCCCGCCTGACCGTCCGTCCCTCTGTTTGTCTGTCTGTTTGGCTGTCTATGTGTGATACTTGTATCAGTAATTCATCCATAAACATGTAAACATTATTACTTCGTTATCTGTTCGACTGTCTGTCTGTCTGTATGACGGATCAGGACACTTGACTTGAATACATGTAACTCATGTATACTGCTGTTCAATTTCTGCAAGAATTAAACCGATTGATATGTCAAATTTCAGTGCATTAAGGTCAACATTTTATTATTTGAAGAAAACACGGTATTGCTTGTTTTCAGCAAGCTAGAATTTCAATTTATTGTCCAATAAATTTGCTTCATCTAAATACTCATTGACAGAGGAAATTTCACCTTACATTCAGCATGACACTCCAATTTATATAAATATAATATATGTACAAGTAAGTGGTGAAATAAATTTTATTACATAAATAATAGTAGGTTTTAAATTTCCAATTGATGCCATGTATAATATTTCTCGGATGAAGAATCGTAAATCTTGACTGACTTTGATTTTGCTAGAGTGTAACCTTGAAACGAACAGCTTTGATGGTGTTTAAAAATAAGTAAAATGCTTTGAAATGAAATTTGTTTTAAAAGAGAAAAGTGTTGTTTGCTCAAAGAAGTATGGCATTGTAACTTAATATAGGTCTTATGTGACGAAGCGTTTTGTTTATGGGTAACAAATGTGAAAAATGTATTTCTCAGTCGTTAAGAAATAGGAAATTTGAGCAATTTTGTTTGTTAAACTTAACAAGAGCGATTTTATGTCATGAGTAACATCGCTTTGATATCTACATTTAAGGGTAGCTTCCAGTGCGAGGACATCCATCATTTTCCCGCGTTTTTGACAACTTTTCTTCCCCATTAGGATAAATAGGTACAACCAGATGTTTGTACTTATTAACTCTCTGACGAGGATTACATAGGGAAGATAAATGCTTTATTTTCCTTTTATGGAGATTTATAGAGATTTTTTTAACAGATTGTTTTTACTTCGGATATAATTTAATAATAAGCTAATGAATTGGCACGAACATAAAAACATGTTTGAATGATTTTAATATTTCCTTGGATACACACAGGAATATTTATGTTATTTTTTCGTGTGAAATTCATTTAAATTAATAAATTTTCAGACATATTCCTAGATTCCACCTGTGTGTTGAAGAATAATACCGTTTGTTGTAATTATTTGGAAAATATGCTCACAATTTGTAACATCTATACTTTCTATTAAATTGAGTATCGACATCAGATTTATGATAAATCATTAGATATAATGCCATTTTAGTGTGTAGCTGATTTATGTATTACTCTGTTTAATTTGTATATTCTAATGGGTCATCCAATGTTGTAAACCCACCAAAATTAAAAAAATAAAGCAAAACAAAAGCCCCAAAAAGAACAAACAAAACAAATAAAAAAAAAATAATAAAATAAAAAACCGAGTATGTCAAATTGCTTAACACTAAAACCTTTTATATAAAATGACATAACAAGATAATATACCATAACAATGTCAATATGAGACAGTGATGGCTTTTACTTACTTTGAATTGTACATTCACTCTTGCATCATTGTTGAAAACTCTTTTCCTAGCTGTAAGTATTTAATTTAGGAGAAGAAATATGAATCGTATGACAACCACAAGTCACCCTTATATAACGAGAAAAGTTATAACATTAATGTCATAGCTGGAGTACGGACTGCCTTTTCAATTATGAATAATAACCACACATAAAAAGAAATATTTTGATTTAATAAATGATAGAAAACATCGATTTTCTAGATGGGGTGGGGTGTCCTTGACCTCAGTTGAACACGTCAAATTTAAATAAGTACGGACTACCCTTCACTCTCACAATGTAACTGTGAAATTTCCAAGAAATTAGATATTCAATGAATATTTTGATTTATAAAAGCGTAAAAATACGTAGGCGTGATTCGAACCCGCGACCTCGGGCACTAGAAGCACTGTGCCACGACTCTCTTGACAACTATGATGTAAGAAAGAACCAACGGAACCTCCAAAACAAAATTTGATCTACATAAAATGAGGTCCACTTGAATTCAGTTGAACTTGTATGATTTTCGTGCAGTTTGCGTTCTCATTTTATTACAAGTATGCTTAAACGATGCTATAGAAGCTGTAAAATAAACTGAAGTGAAGCTAAGTCCGCCATTATTGACCTTAGGGAAGAGGCAACAGAGACTCGGCGCTTGACTGGAAAAATATCCATGAATAGTATCCCTGAGAAAAGTCAATAATGAATCATAGATATTTCATCAGGGACGTATTTAAAAACGAATGTTTATCCACTACTGTTCTTCCGTACTAGAAAAAAAAAACTTCTCCTTACAGACCCGACGTCTACTGAAATTGGAACAGGTGTTAATGCTAAAAGAATATCGGGTAAAGTACATTATGGTAAAGTTATTCAGTATTGAAAATCCGACAGAGTTGTCGCTCTTTGGACTTGTTTCAGTCATTGACCATAACAGAAAAAAAATGTACCGTGCGTAAAAATATCATAATCTAAGTACGTGCGAACGATATGACTTTCTTTCTTCGAGTAAATGAATATTTATGAAATAATTTTTACGATGACATGTGAGTTTCATCATCCATACAAAGTTTATACGACGAGTTTGAAAAGGTTTTCAGTCATATTGTTTACGGAAATTCTCAAATTCATTGATAAATTTATCTTGTTTTCAAAAATTTGTTGTCAACAAGGTATGACAATGAAATAACACCTGTTCTGTCAAAGAGTACATTCAATTATCATCGACACTTCGCCCTCTAATTTGACGAATAGAGATTGATTTATCGGAGAAAAACCCGTGCCTGGTGGAAAAAGATGGAATGAATACACGGAGATTTACGAGCACTATATTTGCATTTCGTTAATACTGAAAAATAACATAAAACTTTCATGTGATTTCACATACTTTTCCTGAAAGGTATCGCAGTGAAATCCTTATTGATCAGGTTGTGTTTTGTGATTTTATGAGCCATAAAAATATCTATTTATAATTACTTTCGTCAGATTAGGAGGGATTATTTATAATTTGATTTATTTGTTTTCGAATTAATGCGCAGTGACTTGCGAATTAAGGATAATTTTTTTTCGAGCCTGATAGATAAAAACCCCGTAAAGCCTATTATCATTATGACAGTAAACATAGCTGCCGCGTGCACTTGTAATTACGCGTACTAAAATTCATACTAAATGTACTCATACCCTTGAATCAGTTGCTACTACAGAATAGAATTGAAGTTTACTCTTTTATGGACACTAGGCTTGGTACTTGACCAATCTACAGTCTTGCACCAGCGCATTCTTAAGACTTGCACTCTGAATGACTGTGACAACGGGACTTTATGACAAGCCCTGTCCAAACCTCTTTAGAGAAGACAGTGCCCCGACCACCTGTCCTCTCTGAATGTCAGTCGGACTCCTCGGGTGATAACATACATGAGCTCGCTACAGCCGACAGAGCACGGACTATATTACGTACGACCTCTTTTTATATCCATTTACATAATCATCTGTGTTGCTTGGGCCTCTGCGTTTTGCGGTTTTGTTTGTGTGTGGTCATCTAACAGTGAGGAGATTATTTTACTCCACAATTGTACGTTCTTGGAGACTTCTGTGTTATCGGAATAGTGGGAGGATTGTGCGCACGTAATCCAGGATAACCACACGTTGGAGATGGTGACAAAATCTGAAATGTTCAGATTCCAGCATTACATCCGATATTCGGAAATATATCGGGCAACCCTGTCTTTGATTACCAACTATCACGCTGTCTTATTGAATGTTATACCTTGTCCTCTACGAATTGTTCACGGCAGACGTGATGAGGTTAATGTGTCTTGGACCGAAAAGCGATGGTGATAAGTGAGATACATAAACCTATATTTTCGGTTCCGCAATACGGTATATTCGAACATTGTTAGAAAAACTGCCTCAAATGCAAGAGGCAGTATCAGTTGCATCTAGATTAAATAACCTTTGCTGC
Source organism: Pinctada fucata (assembly GCA_028142955.1). NCBI lineage: Eukaryota > Metazoa > Mollusca > Bivalvia > Pterioida > Pteriidae > Pinctada > Pinctada fucata. Next base: position 54,398,658 of record AP027107.1, read on the forward strand.
CGCCACAAGACTAAATATACATGTAATCCAGTCTCTCTTTGCTGTCGCCACAAGACTATATAATCCAGTCTCTCTTTGCTGCCGCCACAGGACTAAATAACCCAGTCTCTCTTTGCTACCGCCACAAGACTAAATACTTGTAATCCAGTCTCTCTTTGCTGCCGCCACAAGACTATATAATCCAGTCTCTCTTTGCTGTCACCACAAGACTGAATGACCCAGTCTCTCTTTGCTGTCGCCACAAGATTTAGTACATGTAATCCATTCTCTCGTTGCTACCGTTACAAGACTAAATACATGTGATACAGTCTTTCTTTGTTGTCACCACAAGACTAAATAATCCAGTCTCTCTTTGCTGCCGCAACAAGACTAAATACATGTAATCCAGTCTCTCGTTGCTGTCGTTACAAGACTAAATAACCCAGTCTCTCTTTGCTGCCACCACAAGACTAAATACTTGTAATCCAGTCTCTCTTTGCTGTCGCCACAAGACTTTTAAAATACATGTAATACAGTCTCTCTTTGCTGTCGCCACAAGACTAAATAATCCCGTCTCTCTTTGTTGCCGCTACAAGAGTCTCTCTTGTAGCGGCAGCAAAGAGAGACTGGATTATTTAGTCTTATAGCGGCAGCAAAAAAGATACTGGATTATTTAGTCTTGTAGCGACAGCAGAGAGAGACTGGATTACATGAATTTAGTCTTGTAACGACAGCAGAGAGAGACTGGGTTACTTAGTCTTGTAGCGGCAGCAAAGAGAGACTGGATTATTTAGTCTTGAAACGACAGCAGAGAGAGACTGGATTATTTTGTCTTGTAGCGGTAGCAAAGAGAGACTGGGTTATTTAGTCTTGTAACGACAACACAGAGAGACTGGATTACATGTATTTAGTCTTGTTACGACAGCAGAGAGAGACAGGGTTACTTAGTCTTGTAGTGGCAGCAAAGAGAGACTGGGTTATTTAGTCTTGTTGCGACAGCAAAGAGAGACTGGATTATTTAATCTTGTAGCGGCAACAAAGAGATACTGGATTATTTCGTCTTGTGGCGACAGCAAAGAGAGACTGGATTATTTAGTCTTGTAGCGACAGCAAAGAGAGACTGGATTATTAAATCTTGTAGCGGCAACAAAGAGAGACTGGATTATTTCGTCTTGTGGCGACAGCAAAGAGAGACTGGATTATTTAGTCTTGTAGCGGCAACAAAGAGATACTGGATTATTTAGTCTTGTAGCGGCAACAAAGAGATACTGGATTATTTAGTCTTGTAGCGGCAACAAAGAGATACTGGATTATTTAGTCTTGTAGCGGCAACAAAGAGATACTGGATTATTTAGTCTTGTAGCGGCAACAAAGAGATACTTTGTTATTTAGTCTTGAGGGGCAGCAAAGAGAGACTTGATTATTTAGTAGCATAGAGAAAACGACGAAGGCAACGGTTTGATTTGTTGGGGTATATTAAGATACTAGGTTATTAGGGGGAGGTTTAAGCATAGGGATTGATGTGCAATGGTCGTATAAAAATGCAAACTTCGTCATAGATTGACGAATTTCTGTACTACGATGACTTTTGTAAAGTCTGAATTGCTGATGAATAATCCACACTATCCTTTCGAATTCCTCATAAATAAGATATTATCTTAAACAAGGAAGAATCTATCAAACAGTTACTCATTTCTGACGTTTTGACCCTCGTCTGATTAATCTTAAATCGATACAAGTGTTTTCCATTCCACAGTTTTTGATGATAATAAATGTATCTTTTTCAATCGCTATAACTCATTGGTTAATTGATGACTTGGGAGGAAAGAGGTTTACACTCTGACCGCATATGTTACCCAAAGCCGGCGCTAATGAAGAGAGAGTGTTCGAATAGACTCATAACGATTCAGCAAGACTTGTTTGTAAACTTTAGAGAGGTCTTAATGTATTGGCATTCAACATGTCAGTAGTAATCAGCACATGACTGGAGATATGATTAACGGTTGATGGGGAGATCTGGCGTGAATCTGTCTCACATTCCAGCATAATATACCAAGACGTTGTTTTCTATTTGCAGGACACTCAGATTGGTACATTTAAAGACAGAGGAGTGCCTCTATGTGTTCAAGAACGGCCAGGACCAAGTGCTGTCTGTAGTGGTGAGACATAAACAAAACAATCCTCTTTAACTAGCACCCCCCCCCCCCTTTTTTTTTATTCCTACTCGTACGATAGACAGGGATCGTTTCATCGGGATTTTGCCATTAAATAGCTATCATTAAGAATCCTAAATGAAAATCTGCACAAAGCTATTATTGAAGCTCCACGTGCCACAGTATGGATTTTATAATATAATTAAAACCATACTTTTCGAAAGGAAAAACGTAGTCTATGAACTTTTGTCAGTCTGTCATAAACGAAATATCTCTTTCAAACAATAATCTCTTTCTTGGATACAAATGTAGTATGGGTTCATTCTTCGAGTTACTACATATTTGACGCCAAATGAATTTAAGAAATGTAATTGAAGACTGTGCGACAAAAATTCAAAATGTGCGTCTGTTTCGAAAAACCTTTGAACTTATAAAAAGGGTGCCTTATACTTTAAATCTAATTTGTTTGTTTATTATTTTTTAAGCTTCAGGGTGATCTCATTATAAGCTCTGATGTTAAGGGACATGTATATTTCTGGAATCGGGAGACAGGTCAGAGCGAGGCTGCAATTCAAGCACACGAGGCACCTGTGAATAAAATGGTTTTCCATAGAGGGCGCTTTTTCACAGCTTCCGGGTAAGTTTGAGATAACTTCGAATGAGATTTATTCCTGTTGTAGTAGGAAAATCTTACCGAATCTTCGTTTTTCAATTGCTGGGTATAATAAGAACAAACAAAAATTTACAGATTAAAGCCCTGGTCACACCCATCGTGTCTGTTTTTGGGAGTCTGTGGTTGCTGCGTTTTTCGGAAGACGTAGGGAAGTAATTTTAAAAGTAGCAAGCGTACGGAAGCAGTGCATTAGCGCACATCGTACACACGGTTATATGGGCGGTTTTGTGTATTATATGTTGCTGGTTAGTGCGTTGGGCGTGTTTACAACAAGCGTGCAACATGCTTTCAATGTACGATCTCCGTGTTGCACGTACTCACAACGGACTTACAACGCGCGTGTCGTACTTCTTGATGAATCCGTAGAACGCATGCAGATATTACGCAGCGAAAGTTCAGCATGCATTAAAACTGCTGCGCCCTGTCTGCGTGTTCCTACATCCTTTAATACGGAGGCCGTACGGACCACGCAGTGATAACGTACAGACACCGTACAGATCCCCAAAGTTTACCTACGATTTGCACGTAGACAGCACGTACTTGCACGTACGGCGCATTGTGACCAAGGCTTAAAAGTCACATGAATTTTGATGTAGCAAGGATTTATAACGATTCATTGAGGACTGCTGTTAAGATATAATAATAAATTGGTGGAAAACCGTAATGTAGTAATATATTATTCAAAAACAGTAAAATGAATATATTTTTCTGCCAACGTCTCTCGTGTTTGTAAAGTTTTTTCCATCTTGTCTTTGCAGAGACAACACAGTGCGTGAATGGGACTTGCTAACGATGACCAGTGTCCGAATTCTGCAAGGACACAAAGCACCTGTTAGAGACGTCAAGGTAAATTGTTCGGTTTTGCTACCTAAATGTACTTGAAGTCTATAAATGATCATTAGGCTTTATCTAGTAGGAATCCAAATCTTACTAATAATTACAAGAAACTAAAAGTAAATCATGATCATAAAAGAAGTATGATGATAGATAGCAGTCATTATTGGTGATTTGCTACAACTGAAGGACGGTTTCTGAATCATTTGGCCTTTTATGCTTGAAATTGTTCGAAATTTGAATTAAAAGAACTGTAAATACTGGGATAAACATAAAGTCAGCTCGAAGTTTTTCTTCTAATTCTTTTTCTGAAATGTAGGAGCTGGCGTCTCGCGTGCATTTGGAATATAAACCCTGAATATCAATGGGGTCGTATGTTCATTATTTTCATTATGTGATCACCTTTTGCATTTTAGCGGAGAAATCAAATATGAAAATGGCTAATGATTTAAATAGAATATGACATGATAAATGCGGTGTTTGCCTTTGATCACTGGTTTTGATTGTTCTACGGTTGTAACGGTACAATTGTCACCATACAATAAAAGTAACCCAAGACCAGCTAATGTTTAGATGGGACGGGTGTGGTTAAACATTAAACTTAATTTTCTGTTTCTCGTATTTTTTGTCTATTTTGATATTTCGATGAACTACTTAAAATAGATCAAGCGTTTGAATTGATAAGAATTTAATCTCCGGGGCCTTGACGTAAGTCGGTTTGTTTAAGCTTTCAATTTGCAATATAATGCCCACTAGTTATTTCATTAAAATAATTTCTGAGGCATTTAACAAAGACAAGAAAATTAGGAAAGTTTTATATGATGTTTTTATACGTGACATACGGTGGCGCACTTGTTAGGATTGATTAGAATGGCATTCGCGATAATTTCATCAAGATACTGTCAGATTTCACATAAAACTTGGGGCGTGATCGGCAAGTTTTTCCCTTACAATATCGACCGAAGGTTTAATCTAATATCATATTTAATAGCAAATTAGGGTCTTGATCCAACTGTATCAATATAGCATGAAAGCAACGATGAGCGAAAGGACTATGGTATACATTCTACGTGGGCCGAAGTTCGCTCTTACTCTTTTTGATTACTTTATGATTTATTACTTTAAGGTAAAGATAGCACGCATTTATTTTGGGATTTTTTTCATTTTTTTTTTTCCACATTGTGTTTTTTTTTCAAAATGTAAAGAGAATTTTTCCTAATTGTATTTTTGAACACTACAACTCATGAATGAAAAACAGTCGAGACATTATTTTCCAATTAAATATTGATATTTTAAATTGAATTGACATAAGAGTCATAAAACATACCTATGCTTTTGATTGTGTCACTATATTGGTGATTTAGTAGAAATACGACCAAGTCTAAAATAGCTTAAAATGTTAACAAGACTACCCTTGTATTCATTGCCTCAGATGTCACTGTCTTTTCTTCGATCATAAAACAGAACTATTTGATAGATTGTCAATAGAAAATCATACGTAAATTTTTAAAAATATACAACTATGACGTTTGCTCTTGATTCTGAGTTTTGCGGTCAATGTTTTCAGTTTGTCTTTTTGTCATAACCTCTTCGTTTAACAACTTGCGCTATCTTTACTGTATATGAAATGTGACTTCACTACAGTAAGACGTGGGAATGTAGCGCGCGTTCAATATCTTGCAATCTCCTACGCATGCGTCCGATTTCAGTTCCGCTTTTCTTCACTTTGAAATCTTTTGCAAGCCTGTGCCGCCTATGACCTTGTTGCAAGTTGAATATCTTGATCACTACGTTAGTAGTTATCAACGATGCAAATGGACTTAATAAAAGGGCATCCGTAGCCCATTGATCTAACGTTGTTTTATGTGTATTTGTTTGAAATTTCATGCCATAAGTGTTTGTGATTATAATTGCTTTTGACCCTCGCATGTTCGTTTGAGTTTGACAAAGTTCTCTCTGAGTGTTTCCCCCAGAAACATCTCTGTTGCTTCGTTATGTCGTCTGCAATAAAGTTGTACGAGTACATGAGGCATACGTTGATATACACCGACGGCATTGTACGAGTACATTAAGAATACGTTGATATACACAGACGACGTTGTACAAGTACATTAAGCATACGTTGATATACACAGACGGCGTTGTACGAGTACATTAAGCATACGTTGGCAAATTTCGGATTCCTTTGCTGTGTACAATATTTCTTTACTCTTTAAAATACCTGTATCGTATGATGTCTATCAATCATCATGATTTAAGTCACAAGCTCACAAATACCAAGGTACTGATAGCAACTGATATTACAGAGTGCTAAATGATGCTTATAGGGCGTCCGCTGCCGGGGTCTAATTCAGTGATTCCTATCCTCTCTCGCGCGCAGGTTCGCGCCGTAGATTGCCCGATACCGCCGTATTCCCCGTGACTGAACGCGCGCTGAATTGATGCTTTATCATATTTATAGTGCAGACATGTATAACGCTATCATTGCTTAGAATCAGTTATCAAAATTTTCACTATCTGTGTGATGAATTGTGACTCTGTATGTGTGAATGTTAACATACAGACGGTATCCCTTGTAGACTGAATTTTCACGCCACTGAATCATAAAACTTTTTTCGCCGTTAAATTTCGGCGATTCGTTGAAAATATAAATTGTATGTATATATATCATCAATCATATATAACATCTCCGTTTGACTTCTCTTTTTACCGTCACATTTGATGTTTGTACCTCGCCAATTGTACACCTTGTTTTGCACCTGGTTATTATTGCGCCCTATTTCGTCATCCTAGCTCCTCGTCTTGACTGTCCGTATCTTCCTTTGACAGAATCAAGTATGTAAAGGAACTCCCAGAAATAACTTAATCCTTATCTGAAAGTTCATATTCGCATTGAATCGAAGAAAACTTTAAAAGTGTAGATGTTTAGATTATGTTACTATCACATTACTACATTATTGCCAGTCTATTGCCATTGACACGTTAGGAAACAATTTGACAAACCGCAATGTCGCCAAGTCACCCTCCTATGTACAGCCGTGTGTACCTCACGGTGGCTAATTTACTTCACGGTTCAAAGTCGATATAAACTGATTGTGACAGACCCGCTGTGTGAAGCAGGGCTTGGGGATGTTCAGTCATTTCTTACTCATTTGAAATATCCCAAGTTTCTCAAGACTTTAAGCAATGACCTTGGAATCCTATAGGAGAACAACACTTGCCATCAATGAAATTATATAGAAGCCTTCGTCGACAATAAATAACGATAATAAATGAAAAGGCAAGCATCTGCACACGGTGATCTATGTATCTTATCTATTTAAACTTTACTCCATAATTATATAATTGAATGTATTGGGGGTCCGACTCTGTGTAGTTAGTGCCTGCTGATGTTATCATGAGTTTTTGGAGATACAATCTGTCGTAGAGAGCTATACCCACAATATGCCATTTACGTGTATTTCTACTTTTGACACCTGCTTCAGAGTTTATTATCGCTATAAATATAATTTGCAAGCATTTGTACTTTTTGACATCCGGAACTTTTTGTCAGTTTCCATCTTTAGGATAGTATTCAACTTTTTTTACATGGCGGAAGCGATCTTGATCTGACATGGTTGATATTCATATAACCAGGTGCAAGACAAGGTGTTAAAGATCCTGTCACTTTGGGGGTCAAAGTGTTTAAAAATAGTACAGGATAGGATAGGGTAGGAATGGCGCCGTTCTTGTCTTAACTTTGTTATACTATCCTATGCTATCCTATACAATATTATCCAGGATAGTATTGTATGGGATAGGATAACAAAGAATAAACACCTTATTTCTCAGGTAACCTATCATAACATGGAATACTTGTTCAATAAAATCTATGAAAGTAGAAAGAAATATATTGAAGAAGAATCTTCAAATAACAGAGTGGATCATTTAGTTCATTCTGTATCAGTTATTTATTTCATCGTAAATCAAAGCATGAAAATGTATTGGAGTTTTGACAGGCATACTTGGTTTAGTCTTTTTATCAGAGATGAGAAATGGACCCTCCTGTAGGAATATTTTGACGCTAAATGGTTTGTAGGCGATACCGGACACCACCTCGTACTTTCCCTTTCTCTGATTTCAGTCCATGGATAATGAAAATTTAAACTATTGAACTCCATTTGTTTGAGGTTAAAGTTTGGGTTGTGTCTAAACATAAATACAGGCTGTCAATCATAATTTGTGAAAGTAGTATTTATTGATACTTTGGTTTACTTACACCTGATCCGTGCACAAAGCAGTTTACTAAAGGGGTGGGCTAGTTTGACATCAGCTATGGGAGATGCATAGATATGACCGCCGGAGTATGTGGACAACGCGTGGTATGTGAATACCAGGAACAGATCGGTAATCTACATGCCATGTTGCTACATACAAGTTTACTTTTGACAATAAATAGAGAAAGGATGATACATATTGTCACCGTATCTTCCAGCTATCTGTACCATCTCGTTACATACTCAAAGACGACATTTCTATCTTTTGTGCAAACATACTAGTTTAACTTACAACTCAGATGTTTACAAGTTTTTGCGATTTTGAAATTCTTTATTACTCACATATTTAAAAACAAACTTGACGAAAAATAACTCCTCTCTTTAATGCAGTTGACTTGTGCTTTTTAACCGAAAAAAAGGTTGAAATGTCTGTCATCATGGGCATTCGTCCTTTCGTATTTTTGAATTTATCATAAGTAAAATAATAAGAACATTTTTAGACATTTTTAGTGTTTCCAATTTTACAGTTTTAAATTTACTTTCTCATGTACACTATAGAATGGCAAGAAGAATTCTTCGTTGTGATATGGTAAACCGTTTTTTCTCCGGTGACTATACCTGTAATACCTGTAATGTTCTACGATATACTCGCTGTATTTGCCTTCTTTACACTTTGTTTGTTGCTTTTATATCTATTTACATATACTGCTTGGTTGTCCCCGTAATGTGATCACCTGACAGGGAGTGAGTTATTTTACACTACAATAGTGCGCTCTTCGAGATATCTGGGTAACCGGAAAAGTGGAAGGGTGGTGTGCGAGTAATCCGGATAAGCATACCATTTGCTACCGATTGCCCAGTGGTCTCGTTGGTTTATTTTGTGTTTATTGTTTCTATGTTTTATTTTGGAGGAACCTTTGCGTCTCCTATTATGCTTGTCTACTTTACGTTTTCCCATGGGATGCTTTGCTGTGAGCTCTGCAACCGAGTCTTGTTGGAGTCTGGAGACCCCCTCCTTTCTTTCCCTTGCAGTACTGTCAAGTGTTGCTGTGTTTGTCTATGTCATTGATACATTTTTTGACCAATCCTATCTCAATATCTGAAATAATTCCTTGTGTCTACCACGATGTTATGGTACTTACACTTTCTTTGACTCTCTGTTTGATGGTTTGGTTTTCGTCCACATAGTTAAGTTGTCATACATATACATGTATAAGAATATTTACATAAACAAAAACAAAGAAAAAAAAGTAAAGCTTGACAAGTTCAAATATATTTTTATTTTCAGCAATAATGATTTTCCCTGTTTTACAAGACATCGGTTCGATTGTATCGTTTAATGATTGGTCAACATTCATTTAATACTGGAAGACTATTGGTTAGATTTAAATTCGTTTAAAGTATGTTTAAAGTACTGGGAATGACTGAATATGGCATGTTTACTATAGATGAACCTTCACTTTGTACCTATATAAACTTGACTCAATGTATCGACTTTAACAGTGTTATTTTTCATTGATTGTGTCCAGATAAGGCAAAAAAATGTTGGAGGTACAATGCATTGTCTGTCATGCTTTCTCGACGTGGGTCTAGTAACTGCTAATTAAATAACTAAAATTGGCAATATGTAGTTGAATTGTATTGTACTTGTATAGGTTTTGTTTTACCCGTTCTAATTATCAGACCGGTGTAGCATTACGTATTCATCTTCTATGGCCGCGCAGGGGGCGAGTTAACCTGATACACCTGTATAGGCCAGTAATCGTACATCATTTTACATTTCTATCTTAATTATGTCAGGGCGTACAAATGCATTTGCACCGCTCAGAAATGACTTCTGGATCTGAAAATTCCATTTTTCATATGAATGGTTGTGAAATATCGTTACTGATATGTTTAAGTAGGCACTAGGGGGTATGATATTTTCGAGATTTAGATTTCTTGTAAATCAAAAAAATTCTCTCACTTCAGGATTTACAGAATAGCGAACGGCGACCCCGTCGATATTAAATTAGAAGATATCAACGATAAAATGAGTTAAACATCTATTTCTGTTTCAGAATATGAGAAATTGTAATGAATTTAAATTTAATACATTTTGCACGTGGCGATAGAAAATAGACTTGGCAGTACATCAGCCTTAATCAGACGTTTTGAAAACTACAAGGACGCTGGTTGCCTGCAGATACTCAGTTGCCTCCCTTGCAGACCACACTGTCAGTCATATAAATCACACATTTTACACGATATCTGCTCTTTATGACTTGACTTCTCATATTTCCTTTTCAGTTTGGTTAAACGGAGAATATATCTTAGCTTTGATGAAATCAGACTATATGTTTCTCCTTCAGCTATGTTAAAGATAGCTTAATTTAAAGATAAGAATTTGATATGAAATTGAATTTCAAAGACCGTACATTTACATTCACTTTATACAGGTGTGTGAATTTATCAAATAGGTGTTGATTCTAATATTTTCCTTTTCAATGTCGTACTTAAATTGTTATCGTTATCGCTCTATCTTTTATGACAAAGTGACAAGCTTGATATTCAAACTTTTTATATTTTCTTACTTTTAGACTTGTTCGTATGTTAGAGTGCAGATTTGATTTTTTCCCTTCATATTTTGTCATTTGTCGCGTCACAAATTCGCCTTGGCATCTTCATTGAGTGTGTTTCTTTCTGCTCATTTCAAATAAGCATTCCTGAAGAAATTAAAGTCCATGAGAGCCAGGTATGAATGAATCCGGTGGGTAATTAGTGGGGAAAAGAATGTCCGTAAAGTCACGTGAGAGAACTTGTGAATAAGAGCGTTGACTTTGGCTAATTTATGATTTTTCACATGGTAAGTGTAGAGGAAGTAAGTTGATGATTGGCTTTCACTCATATATTACATGCCTCGTCTCCCCTGAATCAGTTCTTGTTTTTGTCTCCTCTGTCATCTCCGTTATAGGTTCCTGTTTGAAAATTCACAAACTATTTCGAATTTCTATCATTGGAGAAAATGTTTCTATTCTTTAACTTTTTCAGAAACTCGTATGCATTGTATACAATCTGTCGAATATCACATTTATTCTTAGCTAGAGTACCAAGGTTATTATATAATCAAAACACGGTGTCTAGGTCAAAGAAACTGGCCTTGAAATGAAAATTGTGACATAGTGTTTATATAATACCTTTTATAATGGTTTACCTTGGCGCCAGCTATCCTAGTGAACTGGAAATAAAAAAAAAACGATTAAGAGCAGCGCTTGAGCATTTTACCTAGAAATACTACTATCGATCATTAGTACCAACGGTCATTTGAACACCTCTCTCTACGACAAACGTGACAATTTTAGTTTCACCATCACAAACTTCCCCTTAATGCGCAGCAACATTCCCTCTTCGCCAGCCTGTGGCGTGTTTATTTCACAACTAATACTCTATGCAATATATTGAGAGCAAAGAGGCTCGCCAGTAAGCTGCTTGCTTAAACGGCTTAAGATGTCACTGAGCAAGTTCTATGGTCGCTACAAGAATTTTTTTTTCACATTTCGACATTTGCCTATCAAGGATTAATCAGGACATTTTTGAGTACGACCTTTCCAATTGACCGTCTTTTACCTATTTGGACATTACTGGATTTGACTCGTTTCTATTTGGCATTCGCGGCTGGTGTTGCATGCAGTCAGTGTACGCTTACTCCTCCCGGACACCTGGTCCTGCCCCCATTCGGGGATTCGAGATTGACTTGTTCATCTCAATCTAATAATGCCAATGAGCGATGATTAATATTTGTTATCCGTTTGTTGTCCAGACTTTATTCAGATATTCTCGAAGAGCGCGACCAACAACAATGCTTTGTTTGGAGGGTATCGTGTGTTTATCGCAAGAGGCGTTATGTTCTCAATTGGACGTGAACGTATCGATCGGCACGTTTTCTCGAGGAATGCGCATTCTTTTTATAGAGCATAAATGGTATTTCACCGACTAATGTAGAGCGAACAGTATACATTTCGATCCAGCTTCCTCTGGACAACTGTTCTTTTGCGTGTTAAGGAAAAATGCGTTTTACTGACATCATTGTTCGGGTATTGTTGGGGTCTAGATCCGCCCCTGAATTTACCTTTCTAGGGGACTGTTCTTTCCCACCGCTGAAATACCTGGCATGGCTTCACTACCTTATAATGACTTCACCAGGTGTTCAGCGCTTATGACATGAGTGACAGTTACACATAAGACTCAAACTTTTATCTACAAAAGACCTTAATGTATGTTTACATCGTACCTTAAATTTGAATTTATTCCTTTTATAGTGGAGGTCAAGTTGAAAATATGTCTGAGAATGCAGAAATTCCTCAACCTATAACTGATTAGGATACGTGCATGGCCAGGTTTTCATGGTATTACATAATTTAGGGTATTTTGCTCTTTTGTTGATTATTTACTATTATGATGATTTTTTTTTCTGAATCGATTTGTATCACGGATGCATAATCCTTACGCATGTGGGTATTTTCTTGATTTGAATTTCCATTTTGGAACTATGAAAAAATGAGGAAATTTTCCTCCAAATGTTTCGTTAGTTTCCCGTGGTAGATAAATGAACAGATGACAGATGAAGAAAAATGAAAATGACTTGATTTATGCTATAGTGTCCTTTACTTATATAGATTTACATTTAGATTAGATCATTTCTTTAAAAACTTTGACACCCTCATTTCAAGTCTATCTAAGATTTTGTGGAAAATAGAAAACATATAACAGAAGGAAGTAAATAAGAAAAAAGGCAGTAGTGCATGTTTGCCATGTAATATTTTTATGACTCTAACTACCAATGCAAGATAAAACAGTACAAAGAGGTCAAAATAGCATAAAAAATTATATATTTGACATCTTACATTCTGTGATTTGTTTGTTCGTTCAGTTGTCTGTAGCCCGTGTCTTTCTGATCCACCCCTTGGTATTGCCGCTTGTAAACATCAATGTGAACCGTTCATCTTATCTTGTCCGAAACACCTGCAAATTACATTCCTGATGTATATTATGAAGGGAACAGGTGTTTTTCATTTGCATTAAGTATCCTTTCAACTTTTTCCTTGTAGATCGCAATCTTTCCTATCTCGACCAAGCCATGACATAGATACTTGATCCGGGCACTGTATTATTACAGTCTCTCTATTTAGTACGTGTCTTTGTCGTGCTCCGATGCATCAAAGTCAGGTCTATCTGGATATGAACCAAACTGTATTGTAGGGTTGTACCAGATGTTAAAGGACGCCCCATACAACCAGACTTGGCCTTTATAAGTCAGTGTATAACGGTATTACACGCATCTTGGGTCCTTTTATGTCTGCTTCCCGTCTTGTAGTTCCGTGATCATACTGCGGTCCCCCATTCTACTAACTACTGAATGTAACCGCTGATTCACCGTGACTATATTGTATATTGACAATCTTAGTCTATACAGTATCTTATCTAATATGTTTCATAATTTTGGGTAATTTTTATCTAAACATTTTTAAATGACATGCAATACCTTAAATCCAATGTATACCGACATTGAACAAACCAGTAAGACATAATGTGGTCTTCTACAAGCAAATTGTTACTGATTTTGCCCAATGTGTTTATATGGTTGAAAGTCGCAAATCAGTTAACCCAGAAACTTTTAATTTGACTGTGTGTTCAAGAAATTGCAATTTTAAGGAGCTCTCTTCTTTTGACCTTTTTTCGCAACCGTTCCTGTGGAAAATCTAATGATTTTGCCTTGCCTTCTCGACTATGAGACTGAATAACTGATGTGTACTTCTGTAATGTTTATTTCAGCAAAGTCAGATGCATACTTATATAATATTGCTATATTCATAAATATTCTTCCAAATTTTGTTCGACCTTTCTTTTGGCCATTTCTGTATATAGATGTACTTAAAGATGGGAGATCATCTGGACTTATCATATAGATCTTTATCGATCGTAACCTATCACACGTCATGGATAATGATTGGTTATCGTTAATGAAATTAAAGGTACAAGAACGTGTTTAGTGATTAGCTGTATATAGGTTCATCTCTATTTGTACCACATAGTAATTATTGGGTAGACCACCCTATTCTAAGTATTGGCATTTCGTACCGACATAAGCTGACAAACTTCAACGCTCTTCTTTTCTTTTGCAGGTGTCTAATGATCGAATCGTAACGTGCAGCGACGACGGCACCGTCCGGATTTGGGACCTTTTCGACAGTCGTAAAGTTTTGAAACACTGAACCAACGGTTCCATTATAAGCTGTATAATTTTAGTGCCTTGAAAACCTCACTACAATCCTTACATTTGAGAAATAAACAAAGCCAAGATTTCATGTATGTCCTCGACAGACATTCTGTATGTCCAGCAGTGTATATTGGCAAGAATAATGGAACCAAAAAAAACGAGCTTCTTGATTCTTTCAAGTAATTTTCCAAAAAAAGGCCAAATTAATTTTCCAGTAAATTCCAGTATTTGTAGCACTAGTATAATTATATATATTGGAATGTACGTTTAGCTCATGAAGTATTGTATTCTTTAGTTATTGTGTGGGTATAAAATATGAGTGATTAGAATTAAATATTTCAAACTGACAGAGAAATGCTGATCTTGACCAAATATTTTTTGAATCTCTCATATTTGCTTTATCGCCAAATCTGTACAGTAATCATTCATTTCCTCAGGTTGAATCACGAGTCGGGCTTTTTTTCCCAAATTGTATTTTATTTTTAGTTATTTGATGAATTAATGACATTTACTTAAGTATCAGCTAATTTCGTAGAAGGATTTTTACGCTAAAAATTGTTTTTGTACGTGCCTCAACATGTTACCTCTCCATATTGAATATGGGCGAAATTATTTGAACCTACTTCCTTAATTTATAATATGTGACCTTTTAATACAAAATCGTCTTTATTTCATGAAACATATATCTACAGTTGGGCTGGTATTCCTGTGTTTTATGTAATATAGAGTCTTTGATTTAGAATGATGAATAAATCATAAATATATACATGTATATCAAATCTTGATTGAATAATACATCATTCAAAATAACCGTATCTGCTTATGCAAAAATGTCGATAGAATATTTTTATCTTCCATTGACTGTTTTTTAAAAGACATAAAATCATTGTTTGTCTTAGTGAAATTTAAACGAGGTCTTTTTCAATCTTAATTTATGTACTGTGATTATATTTTATTGTCATTAAAGTCATGTTTCTATAATGAAACGTTGATATCCGTACCTATAAAGGATTTAAAGTATCATGTATTCCATGACATAATGAGTTAGCTAGGGTCTCTTTTCAATGGCACTATTATATTGTTTCTTTTAGTTCCACATCAAATTTCTGGTCAGCGAGATTCAGACATAGTCACTAGTGATTTTGCCTACTCTGTCATTTATTGCACACTTCAGGAAATAATCAAAAGCTTAGGAGAGACATGCACTGGTACATGGAATATTTTTTTCATTCTCCTATACAGTAATGTAAAGTAAGACTGAAATAAATTTTGAGTTAGAACAAGAAGCAAAGTTTCTCTTTTAAGGAGTATACATGTACATCGATTAAATTGTCATATAATCTTAAGAACACCTGCATCTGACATAGCTAACTTTGCTCATCAACTAGTCACGTGATTTTGCTGTGATAATAGAAATGACCAATTTGTTGTATAATCTTTATAAATTTTATTTTGTAAACAGTGTTCATTTTACTTCGCTTGGTTGTGGGATTTATTTTTTTTTATTCATATACAACATATATTTTTGACGTTTACAGTAATGTGATGCTGTTGAAGCACCGGATTTTATGACGTATCTCTAGGCACTTTGTATATTCTATTTCAAATGTGTGAACAGTCGTATATTACGATCTTTAGTGATGAAACAAATTTTATGATTTATGAAGATTTGTTCTTTGGTTGTTATTGCAGATTGATTTTATACGACAGAAAATTATTATTTACTGTTAATCTTGTTGATATTTCTATTATTTATTCATTATTTTTACTTTATTTATTAAATTCATCTGAAAATGGTATAAAATGTTTCTTTTAACCAAATAAGGAAAAAAAGAGTATCCCAAGTGAAAAACAAAGTTTGACTTCGTCAAGTCACCAAAGACCATGGATGGCGTGCAAGGAGGATGAGCAGAATTACAGCGTATTATTACATGTAGTATACAGTGTCTTGTCTTGTGGGTTAAAGAAAATGAGATAAAAACAAATTCTAATTGATCACAGATGAAAATAGACTACCTTGGTAACCATATAAGAAAACCGATGTCCAAAAAGCAGGACATAGAAACAACAAGACACGTAAAGACTGAATATACACCACCTTTAAATAATACCCACCTTATACTTTCCTCTTGTTTTCAAAAAATTAAAGATTTTTGTTCCATCAAAAGATTAATTCTACTGCTATAAATTGAAGGAAATTCCCCAGCAAAATTTCTGCTTTATTAACTTTTGCATTTTTCCCATAAAAATGTCAATTTTTGACAGAAAAAAATATATTAAAAGTATTAATAAAATGTTTCCATTTTTGTTCAAAGATGAATAATGCAAACATAATGTTTAAGATGTTCATGAATGCATTTTAAGGCTCAGAAGAGAATGTATTGGGGATGAGCTTTTATGAAATTTCTCATGTTTACACTACCTGGATACTTGTTTATGGTAGGTAGTGTATAGTATGACAATCATGCATCATAAACACAAATAGACAACGGTACACAATCTTGGTCCGTCAATTGTGAATGGAAGGTATTTGGATTACCCCCCCCCCCCCTTGCCTACCAAACCCTTGAGCAGAAACCAAATGGAACAAGAACCTATAAACTTGGTTGGAACAATCAATGTTCAATGCAAATAATTTTGAAGCATTGTCAATTTGTCTTTGATGTATAAGCCATCACTGACGAGGCTTCTTTTCCGAAACGTGTATGTCTGGTCCATCCTGTAAATTATGTCTCCCCCCAAACGGGGAGGAGACATATTGGTTTTGCCTTCGTCGTCCGTCTGTCTGTCCGTCTGTCACACATCGTGTCCGGGCTATATCTCCTGAACCGTTTGCCCGATCACTTTCATATTTTAGTATGTTGTTGCTTATGACCCGAAGGTTTCACATCACCTTGACCCAAGGTCATGTGACCAAGGTCAAGGTCACTTAGTGCATTTTTAATGAAATTATGCATACATTCCTGTCCGGGCTATATCTCTTAGACCGTTTGCCGGATCACTTTCATATTTTAGTATGTTGTTGCTTATGACCCGAAGGTTTCACATCACCTAGACTCAAGGTCATGTGACCAAGGTCAAGGTCACTTAGTGCATTTTTAATGAAATTATGCATACATTCCAGTCCGGGCTATATCTCTTGATCCGTTTGTCGGATCACTTTCATATTTTAGTATGTTGTTGCTTATGACCCGAAGGTTTCACATCACCTTGACCCAAGGTCATGTGACCAAGGTCAAGGTCACTTAGTGCATTTTTAATGAAATTATGCATACATTCCTGTCCGGGCTATTATCTCTTGAACCGTTTGCCGGATCACTTTCATATTTTAGTATGTTGTTGCTTATGACCCGAAGGTTTCACATCACCTTGACCCAAGGTCATGTGACCAAGGTCAAGGTCACTTAGTGCATTTTTAATGAAATTATGCATACATTCCTGTCCGGGCTATTATCTCTTGAACCGTTTGCCGGATCACTTTCATATTTTAGTATGTTGTTTCTTATGACCCGAAGGTTTCACATCACCTTGACCCAAGGTCATGTGACCAAGGTCAAGGTCACTTAGTGCATTTTTAATGAAATTATGCATACATTCCTGTCCGGGCTATATCTCTTGATCCGTTTGTCGGATCACTTTCATATTTTAGTATGTTGTTGCTTATGACCCGAAGGTTTCACATCACCTTGACCCAAGGTCATGTGACCAAGGTCACTTAGTGCATTTTTAATGAAACTGTACATACATTCCAGTCCGTGCTATATCCCTTGAACCGTTTGCCGGATGACTTTCATATTTTAGTATGTTGTTGCTTATGACCCAAAGGTTTCAAATCACCTTGACCCAAGGTCATGTGACCAAGGTCAAGGTCACTTAGTGCATTTTTAATGAAATTATGCATACATTCCTGTACGAGCTATACCTCTTGAACCATTTGCTGGATCACTTTCATATCTAAGTATGTTGTTGCTTATGACCCGTAGGTTTCACATCACCTTGACCCAAGGTCATGTGACCAAGGTCAAGGTCACTTAGTGCATTTTTAATGATATTCTTGTCCGGGCTATATCTCTTGAACCGTCTGCCGGATCACTTTCATATTTTAGTATGTTGTTGCTTATCACGTAAAGGTTTCGCATCACGTTGACTCAAGGTCATGTGACCAAAGTCAAGGTCAATTAGTATATTTTAAATGAAATTGTATTTGTTACATGTATTATGTCCAGGCTTAATCTTTTGAACCGTGATCAGATCACGTCATATTTTAGTATGATGGTGCTGATGACCCAAAGGTTTCACACTTCCTTGATCAAAGGTCATATGACTAAGGTCAAGTATTACATTTTTTAATGAAATTGTAAATGCTACTATTATTACTAGTATTGAGTCTGTGCTATATCTGTGGAATCGTATACTGGATCACTCTTATACTATAGTATGCTGTTGCTCAGGATTGGAGGGTTTCTTATCATCTTGACCCAAGGTCATGTGCCCAAGGTCAAGATCATTTAGTTCTTTTTAATGAAATTGTACATACTAATATTGTCTGGGTTATATCTCCTGAACCCTTCTTACAATTGTTTTCATATTTTAGTATGTTGTTTCTAAGGACTAAATGTTTCTTATCACATTGTCCCAACGTCACAGGTTAAGGTAGCTTCTTACTTTGGTAATGAAATTGTATATGCTAAGCATGTCCAGGCTGAACTTGTCTATGCTAATAATGTTTAGGCTTTATATTTTGAACCGTGTATCCAATCACTAATTCAGTTTTTTTGTTGCTCATGATCCATGCAATGTTAAACGTCTTCAAATTCAATAGCATCATTTAAAAGCAGATAAGTTTGCGGCATGGACCAGACATGCATGTTTCGGGTACTTAACCCTCGTCAGTGAGTGTAGGTTTCAGATCATCTATATCCAAGGTCATGTGACCAAAGTCAATTTCTTTAAATATGCTTATAACGAAATTGTATATGCCAATCATGTTTGGCCTTTACCTCAAACAATGTAATGAATCACTTTCATGTTTTAGTATGATGTTGCCCATGACTCAAAGGTTTCACATCATTTTGCATTTTGGCCTAAGGTCAAAGTAACTTAGAGGGAGGGGGAGACATCTGTTTTTTTATGAAAAACATTTTGTTTAATTTGACCTGCTTTCACAAATGACGCGTCAGCTTTCCTTTGATTGACTGAAGTGAGTTTCTGGAAAATCTTCAAGAGGGGCATTATTCTGTATGATAGATATATAAAATTAAAGAAGCGAACAGAATCATGGGACAACGAATATAGATTTTCATTATCTAGAGATTGGCAAAATTACTTTCCTGAAAATAGGACCCAAGTTAGCTTTGATTTTCTTGGATGATCCCAATTTAGTGAATTCATATTTGTCTCAAGGCTTCCTCATATTTTTATGATGAAAAAAATACTGCGGCGAATTTCAAGTTTATGTAGGAATGTTTACTATTGGTTCTTGTCAGCATCTAATGAAAATGAATCATTTTAGCGATGACTCGGTCCGGATTCACTGAATACTCCTCCCTGCGGTCTATAATATCAGCTTAATGTGTGAAAACCATTCAAAGAATGACAGATTAATGTAGGATATTCTATGTCATTGTTTGTTTCAAACGGTTCGTGGTGATTTTAATAATTTATGTAAATATTTGGCTATACAATTAAGCCTGTACAGCTGCGATCATCGCCTTTAAATCAATAGGGGAAAGAAGATGTAGTAATTATAACGTCAAAAGTTATGATAGATCGATGATAAAATTTAAGCTAAAGAGCCAATCCTCTGGAGTGGTATTAAAGGTGTTAAGGAATGTAGAACTTGTAATCGTTGTAAGCCAAATGACAATGTTTGATGATTTTAGCCTTTCTGTAGAAATACCTATCCTTCCCGCGTTTTAATCTGTTTGAAATGGAAATCAAAGCGCCCATTCTGTCGATTGCCTTATTGGAGTGAAATACCTCAGGTTAATAAGCAAAATAAGTCTCTGGTCCCGTGATAGTATGTTTGTCCCTTTTATATGTTTATTGTGTTTTTTATATGAAGAGGTACAAGTTCATGAAGCGGAATATTGCCAGATTTAGAACATTGAATCTTCGTTGTATACTAATGAATGTACGAAAATTTAAACTTTAGAAATTGAAATATTGATGACCAAAATTCATGAAAGTCTGAAAGAAGACCTAAAAAAAAAAAACTCAAAACATGCAAGGCCAAATCCTTTGAAAAAAAAAAATACTGCTGACAAAGAATATACGACTAAGAAAAAAAAAACCTATTTACTTACGAGTTCAATAATGTCCGTCACAATTGAACTGCAAATTGTCTGGAATAAGATCTTGCATACGTGTTCGAATTTTCGTGATCCTGTTGCACGTTCCTCTCCAAAAATAAATTAATTTTCAATGAAATGGACACGAAATAAAGAACGAAAGTACGAAAAAAAAAGATGTAGAAATTATTCAGTGGCAACAAATTCTGTAAAATGATCTCTTTCCGCTGTACGATATTTTCGTTTGAAATTAACGATAAATTACTTTTGTGAACGCATTTTTGTGGAAAACAGATTAGCCGCGTTATGGAAACGCACAACAAGTTGACAATTCTACTTGTTTCGTCAGTCAAACGATGCTTCTACATGTATATTCATTAGGAGACTTACTGTTTTCCTTTTTAGCTGAATGACTCCATTAAAATAAACAAAAAATTGGAGATGCGAATTATCACAATATAGTTTTAGAGAAACGAAAAATTTTCTTGACTGTAACCATCACCATAAGTTCGTAATTTAGCAACGGCCATGTATAGATTGAAAATGTTTGTTCCTAAAAAATTCTTGTAATTTACAAAATTATTTTGGCAATTAAGACAAGAAACGGGTTTTTACGAATTAGAGAAATTTCAAACTGTTTGAAACCAATCAAAATCATTTGGAGACTTTTTGTGAAACGATTTTAAGATTTGAAAATGAACTTAATATATACATGTATACTATCGGATTAGTATAACTATGGAGCAACCAGCAAAATACAAATGTTTAAATAAAATGATCAAAACGGGGAATTCTGAAAAATATCACAGTAAAAGTCTTTCTAAGAAACAGCGAAAAAAGTGTTACAAGTCTCTCTTTTATAGTGGAGTAATAATAGATTTGAGGTTACAGAACTTGAAATGCCAATGCTGACATCATTATACGGTTTTCTTGTGCGTTTGTTTATATAATTTGTAAAAACCGCTGTCTTCTCAACCAGATGTCATTTTGAAACGAAGAACGATTCAATAATTTCTGGAAATGACGAGATCGTATGTAGTGCATATGTAAATGATGTTGTGAGATCTTATAAAAGATATTGATCATTTATGAATCATGAAGATGTACGTGATTAATCCAGGATCTCTCTTAATTGATTCCGAAGATCGGCTTATATACATTATGAAGCCCACGCCAAAGTCCTCTCTGTACCAGCAGCAAGCCAAAGTTGCCACCTCCACAATGACGTCATCAGAGCCAAGGTGAAAGCGGTTCTAATCCTGATTACACGGCGGATCCTGTCACCGTGTGGTTTGACCCGTTTGTTTGTTGTGGTCGGTTCGGTATCTTTGTAGTGTTTGAGCTTACATTGGAGATAGACCACATCATTATCTTGTTTTATTCCAATCACAAACTTCATATGATACATTATTAAATATTCAAAACTTACTGTCCCAGAAAAGTACATGGCATCCTTTAACTCTCATAATTGATGTATTTATTCAGATTTCTTTTTTTTTTCCAAATATGAACGTTCTACATGATGTAGTACATGCATTTGATCGGTTTCATTAACATTTCTAGTGATAGGATTTCAAAATTTTAATTATAAGATTGATATCAAATCTAAGGAAACAAGACAGAAATAAAGTTATCGAGTGTGAAGTTGTGAATATAAACAAGAAACACTAGAGGTGGATTCTAAAGTAGGGTTTGAGAGTAAATATATACAAATGTACTTGATTTCAGAAAACAACAGTATAATTGTTTTTACTGTATGTGCACAATTGCATTATGAATATTATTGAATAACATCTCTGAAAAGAGGGGAGGGGGGATATAGTAGCCACGACAGATACTTTCACTATTTAGTTCATCAATCACATATGTTAACATTATACAGAGGACGAAAGAAACATCTGCCAACAAGAAAACGGTGCATAATGACACGGGTGAACTAAAAAACCTGGACGGAACCAACAATTCCTGAATATCAACTCACGAATACCTGGACAGAACCCTCAATTCATCAATATCAACTCACCAATACCTGGACAGAACCCTTAATTCATCAATATCAACTCACCCACACCTGGACAGAACATTCACTTTCTGAAAATGAACTTGCCAATTCCTGGAAGGAACCCTAAATTTCTGAATATCAACGCACCAATAACTGTACAGAACGCTCAATTTCTGAATATCAGCTCATCAATACCTGGACATAACCCTGAATTTCTTTTATATCAACTTACAAATACCTGGACTGAACCCTCAATTTCAGAATATCAACTCACCAATACCTGGACAGAACCCTCAGTTCATGAACATAAACTCACCAATACCGGGACTGAACCCTCAATTTCTGAATAGCAACTCACCAATACGTAGACAGAACCCTCGATTCCTGAATATCAACTCACCAATACCTGAACAGAACCCTCAATTTCTGAACATCAATTCCCCAATATCTGGACTGAACCCTTAATTCCTGAATATCCACTCACCAATACCTGGACGGAACATTCAATTCCTGAATATCAAACACCAATACCTGGACAGAACCCTCCATTCCTGAATATCAACTCACCAATACCTGAACAGAAACGTCAATTTCTGAACATCAATTCCACAATATCTGGACTGAACCCTCCATTCCTGAATATCCACTCACCAATACCTGGACGGAACATTCAATTCCTGAATATCAAACTCCAATACCTGGACAAAACCCTTCATTCCTGAATATCAACTAACCAATACCTTGGCGGAACCCTCCATTTCTGAATATCAACTCACCAATACCTGGACGGAACACTCTATTTCTGAATATCAACTCACCAATGCATGGACAGAAACCTCCATTTCTGAATATCAACTCACCAATACCTGGACGGAACATTCAGTTCCTGAATATCAACTCGCTAATCCCTGGACAGACCCCCCCCCCCCCCATTTCTGAATATCAACTCACCAATAACTGTACAGAACCCTCAATTTCTGAATATCAACTCACCAATACTTGGACAGAACCCTCAATTCCTGAATATCAACTCACCAATACCTGGACAGAACTCTTAATTTCTGAACATCAACTCTCGAATATCTGGACTGAACCCTCCATTCCTGAATATCCACTCACCAATACCTGAACGGAACATTCAATATCTGGATATCAACTCACCAGTACCTGGATGGAACCCTCACTTGGACATAACCCTCAATATCTGATTTAGCAGTTTAGAAAATTTATCTAGATCTGCTCATGTTGTATTCGTAGCTGTTTTATACTCAAACTACAAGAAATGATAATTATCATATAGATATTTCAAATCAGCAATAATGTACGTTAATAGTTACTTCTTCTTCGAGTATCGGAGTGTTTCGCACATAATTTTGGTGAATGCAATATATCTTTAAATTGTTCACACGACAGAAATACAATAGTGAACGAGTAATATCACCTGCAAATTCAATTTTCCTGTACTCATAAAAAATTTACATATCTAATTTATTTATAAGACATTATTAGCATTTACTTTTAGACCCTGAAATTAATTTGACGAGATTCTTTATTTTCGTTCCCTGCCTTACGTCACACATTATATATACTTAATTACAAAAATGCTTTGAATTTTTACCATTTAACAGAATAAAAGTAACATAACTCTTTTGATGTATATGGAATATTTTCTGGGTGTAAATACAATAACATACGTTATAATCGAGGTGCGTCTAACAAATCTTGTAATATGAAAAGCTAATCAATTTTGTTAGTTTACACGGCATATTGACACAGGTGGACGGGTAACTTCCATCCCAAATTACCCTTCTTGTAACAGGATTGAAATATGTGTTACATGGCCGATACAAATAAAACTTGGTACCTACATGCCCCTTCTTTATAGAGAAAGGCGCACCTGCATCAAAAGTAGGTTATTGACAGGCTGTTTTGGACAGAACGTGTCTTTTAGGTAATTGTCTGTCTATTTTACCATGAACGTCACAAGTAGATGCCCTAGAATTTGTGAATCTAAAACACTGGGTGCATATGAAAAATATGTTGTTTATGTGGTAACATAATCCAACTAAATATACTTTTATTGTCTCTATGCAGTAATGATTTTCTGTTACTATTCTTAAAGCTCAAATGAATGGAGGGGGTGGTAGATTTCAGCAATAAAATAAAATATAACAACATGAATCATGAACTATATTGAACGAAGCCGTACCATTGAATTGGAACAATTTCTTATATTAATGAAAAAGTCGATTTTCAGAAACTATTGATTACAAGTATTATATAAGAAAGCTGTTTTGGGCCAAGTTGTAGTGGGAAAAATAATTTCTCGTAATTACGAGAGAAAAAGTCGTAACAAGGAGAAAATATTGTTCCCACTACCATTTAGAATGAGCTCAGTTGGCTTTCGTAATTATTTGATAAAGATTTTTATATATCAATACGATTGGAGTATGAGAAATATTTTGATCCCTCTATATCAACGTGATGCGAAGGCAAGGTGATATGTCAATTATTGACAAATAAGCATAAATAAATATATGAATATAAAATATTTCATTAAGCAAATTGTTTTTTTTTTTTTTACTGGCGTACAATTAGTTCAGAAAGGATGAAATGCCAGGGCAACCATCGCATTAATATTTCTATCCAAGACTTGAAAGAAACCATGAATCAAAATAGACCTTTTTCTGACGACTTCCTTCTATAGTAATTAAAAATCTATTAATGAGGAATCACTCTCTATTTGGAGTACAGTTCTGCTTTATTATACGTGGATTTATCTCCATGCCTCGCATCTGGTTTTTGTATCAAATTTATGAAAATGATTTTAATTTTACAATAAAAGTGCAAAGCTTGGCATTTCAGTTTCAGAATTTAAATAAATTCAGACATCGAATTAACATGAGGTTTTCACGTACAAAGAAATATTTCCAATGCCTTAGTGAAAGGTCCAGATTCACCATGCAGTTTGTACTGATGCAGGATTGGAATTATTCATTACACAATAAGGTCTTCGCATTATATTAATTTTTTGTGCTCTTATATATCTATATTTTTACTCATAACTCTACAGCTGTTTGATTTATTCTAAACTTATTTCGGAAAATATGCTATATAAAGGATTACTCCCACACTATACCCAAACATATATATTATATATTTTCTCAATTTTATTTTTTTTTCAGTATGTCGCATCATTGTTTTAACAATTATTATTTCGTTGAGTGACATATTTTGAAGGTATATATATAAAAACCAAGGATATATTCCAAAAAAGGATATCTATAAAAAATAAGGTCTTGTTACACCAAATGGTAATTGTTCCATCTGTCAATGAAATAATGTATTTTATTTTCTTTTGAAAATAGATAGTCTTTTCAACTTTTTGGTAATATTTTAAATACTCTATGTAACCATTAAAATTTGGTATGTCTTTTCTCAAGTCTTTTTGTGCAGACATGGTGGTCGCAAAAACGCGGTATTCGAGAGCGGACTTTTCCCTTAATTTGCTTTAATGAATGTAGTTCGAATCTGTAATTAAGTTGTGCATACAAAAATATACTTATATATATGTATAAGGCTGAGAATACTAGCCGAAACACGTGTCATACTAAAATGTGAAATAGAACATCGCCTTTTTTGTGGTGCTTTAAGTTTTTTATATAATGAAGTCATTGATAAAAATAGAAACATTAATGAATTATTAATAAGACTTACTCTCTGAAAAAAGTGGAGGTTATTCCAAGAACAGAAACCAGAAAAACAAAGTAATTAAATTTAAGTTCAAAGAATTTACAAATGTTATTTTGATGAAGTCATGCAATGACAGACGATTACAAAATTGTTCAAACATTCATATTAATCTGTCTTGGTTGTTTTCAATTAGTTCTTTCAAATTCTGATCGTAAACAAACCAGTCAAAGATAAAGTCAGTCCTTAAGAATGAGGGGATCGTTGTATAAATTGCAAAATTAAATAAGGCATAAATTAACAAGTCAACAAGGTTCTTAGATGAAAGTTTAAGGTTGTTACCAGGAACTAAGCCCGCCCTCATATTGAGAACCTTCTGTATACAGGTATCTCAAGCCTAAGAGAGTTTATCAAACTTTGGTCAAAGACACTTTAACTCTTATATCTTCAAAGAAAGAGATGTATAACAAATGCATTTCTGTCAAATTACGTAAAACCATAAACAGTCTTTTATGGTCTACCCGAGTATTATATAAATACATAATTCAAAATTGATCGGTGTAGAATGGGTAAATTATGATAACGCCGTATCGTGTAGGACGACAGACCACATCCACAACATTGTAAATAAGGTTCAATTTTATTTAGCAAAAGACAAGCGGTATTTTATGAGATTTTGGATCTATAAAGATCGAGGGGGACATAAGATCATGTTTACTACCCTATCATCATTTACACAGGTGTTCACAATATAGACTATAGATAATAGTAGATCTTACCCACGTGCATGCGACATGAAAGACAGAGTAAATACTGGCTAATCCATGATTGATGAAAAATGGATTAAGCTGGACTTAACAAACTGAATAAATTCTAGTTACAAGAAGCAAAATGTTTCAAAATATCGACTAACAGAATTAACTATTTATTTCTTTTCATACTTAAAATTTTGATTCGTTTAGAAGGAGCACACGACTTTTCAATGTCAAAATTTCGAAAAAGAAAATGACACAATAATGTGTACCAATCGATAAGAGACGGAGGGAAAAATGTCACTTCTACGGTATCTACATTTCGCAGCTCATCCGGAATGGTAGAGCATGTACTGAAGTTTTGGATTTTCATAGTAGAAAATTACAAATAACCAAGAAACTTTTTTGTCAAAGTTTTCTCTTCCACAAATTAGTAAAGACTTTCTAGAAAATTTTACAAAAATTATTGTAAATTCAGACCCATACAAGCAACAGAGTATATTACTTTGGGTATCTCAACCTTGATTTTATGGTAACTTAATTAACAAAGTGAGAAGGATCAAAGGTAGACAGAATTACCATCGAAATTGTATTTCGCATGCCCTCTGTTTTTTATATCCATTTACATATCCATCTTTGTGTTTCTTGGGCCCCATGCGTCATGCTGTCTGTTTGTATGTTCATCTTACAATGAGGAGGCTATTTTACACCATAATTGTGCGTTCTTCGAGACCTCTTGGCAATCGGAAAAGTGGGAGGGTTGTGCACACACGTAATCCAAATATTAACCACAACGTCTGCTGACAGATGACCATCCAAAGTCGGCACCGGTTGCCCATTGTTCTTGTTGGTTTATGTGTGGTCTTTTGTGTTTCATGAATCATGTTTCTAAGGTGTGAGTTGGTGTTACTTATCCCTTTTGTGTCTCTTTCTGAGAATGTCTGTTCTGTGTTTTTGCATTAGGGTGTTTTCGGGTTTGCTACATGGGTGCTGCAACCGAATGTTGTTTGAGATCCCCTCCTTTCTTCGAAAAGATAAAAGGGGAAAAATGAAACAGTCAATCGACTGACATACTGCAATAATTCCATTCCAAGGAATTTATGGAATGACAGAAGCTAATAAGAAAATTGCCTTTTATAACCAAATAACTTCTTCTTTACCAGATAGTTGATTTTACAAACTTGTATTTCATTTCGAAGTTTCAAGTGTGACGAAGACAGCACATTCTTTTTAATTTTAGTTTCCTCGATTAGGTTATTGTTTTCGAACTTCATACTGAAATAGACATGAAGTGGAAAGCGATTATCTGTTAAGATGACAGTACTGTATTGACATTCTCAGAGATTATATCAATGGGTTTTCTTTCCAGGTTTGCCCGGATTCTTTCATTTCAAGTTGGTCCTTCACTGAGAGGCATTGGAGAAGCATTGTTACCATCAGATCTCAACAAACACTTGTTTGATCCCCTTGGATCATACGAAGATTTAAAAGATACTTCTACAGACATTTCGTGCGTATAATTCAAAACAGATATGGACAATGCAAACAAATTAGGAAGTTCTTTAAACCTTCCAAGTGTCTCGAATCGATTCCTAAGTATTTTTGAATCCTCCAGAAATTCAATGGCGGATGTAGGTGTCTGATGATAGCTCTGAAGCAAGAGGATCCCCGTCTTCGTTGGTCTGTAAAAAAAAATGAAAGAATACTA
Source organism: Pinctada fucata (assembly GCA_028142955.1). Lineage (NCBI taxonomy): Eukaryota > Metazoa > Mollusca > Bivalvia > Pterioida > Pteriidae > Pinctada > Pinctada fucata. Next base: position 54,427,251 of record AP027107.1, read on the forward strand.
GTAGTTGAGAAAAATTGTTTAGTGATATTTTTTTTAATATTCAACATCCACTGTGTGACTTACATTTTGATCTGCAGTGTCTGAATTAATGTTCATATGTTTCTATGCCTCAATTTCCCTTTGGACTTCCCTGGCTTACGAATTCCTAGGACTTCATCCAAATATTTCTGACGTTTGGCATTTCATTTTCTGAACTGAGGAAAACAGTCAGCATATTTCGTATTTATCAAACCTTTAATTTACGTATTTAACCCGTAATAACTTTAGCAAATGGTAAATCAGGAGCGTTTTCTGTTATACACATTACCACTAAAGAACACAAGATGAGCGAGACGGCAATAAAGCGTCCATAAAACCTGTCATCTGTCAATCCGAGGCAGTAAAACGTTTGTTTACTATCCTCGGTCTATGCTGAACATGATTGCAAATATCCGACAATGTCTTTTATAACATCTAGCTTTTCTTTTATTTCTGTAGAAACATTATTAGGAAACGTAATATATTCCACAAAGATTCTAAGATATGTACGGGGAGATATCGTGATAGAGTATTTAGGAAGCTTTTTTATGGCCAATACGTAACAATTCTTCATGGTTTAGAAGATGAAATAGATTTTGCCATTACATAGAAGACATGATTTTTTTTTTCTAGATATGCCTTTTAAAAAGAACGACCAATGATTAGAACAATTCAACTTATGATGCCACAATAAATGTATGGACGGGTACTCTTCTCAAAGGGGAAATATATACGTCATTAATGATTACGAACAAACAATATAGATAACACATTTGTCGAATTTCTCTTCCTGTAGGTAAAACATGTAGTGCTCTTTCAATGGGTGTTTTCGAAATATGAAACTATATATCAAAATAAATTGTCTGAAAGTAAGCGATCGAAATCTTTTAAGTTTTGAAATCATGAGATACATAAGAGAGAAATATAGATAAACTCCACTAAACGGTTCATTATCTGTCATAAGGAGGTAGAGAATGCGTAAGAATTATGGTTCATATTGCCTCAGGTTGACAACCTGGGTGGGGATCTTAATAAACGTTCCTTGTAGGTCAAAAAGAGAATTCCGAGTTGATAGAAGCCAGCGTGTTGGTGCACTGATGATATGATATCTAATAACAGGTGCGCCATACCTCACTACCGGACGCAAAGGATCACGGTAAGACCCCACCGACTGAACGTGGTCCCTCATCGGAGAATCTGACAAATTGTACAAAAAACAATGTCTAGCGCGAATAGGTGTTGCACTCACGATGCAACCCACATTGTTTGTAGCGATGCCAAGGCTATTCAAAGTGAAAACATCGCAGACTCTGATTAGAATTCTTGCAGCTGTACAATAAAAAGCACATATAATGCCGAATGATTTTGCCCAACAGGTGGGGAAAAGATCGAAAATGTTCCACTGCCAGTTTTCCTTCAACCACAGTAATATTTCTACGCTTCCTCAAACCCCAACTGACACTACATAATAGTCAGCCATCTTTTTGATAGCTGTGATTGCATTTTCGTACTTCGAACCCGATGATTTATCCCGACAGATCTGTTCTGTTATGACCTCAGTACCAACATAGAATTCGCAAATATATTTTCGTAAAACAATTTAGGATGACAGACTCTTGTTCCACTTACACTCAAATCTGAAAAAAAACCCAAGAATACCTCCAAAAAGGAACAAAATATGATCAAATCCAAAGTATTGTTTCTGCGCTTTAACCGCGCTGCGATTGCTTGATGTATGTTCCAATACTATTGGTCTGAAGATTGCATCCCAGTAAATAAATACAAAATCTCAATTCAGTCCATATAATGAATGCACAATAACTTGTAAACATGTAAGAACTTGTATTCAATCTTGAAACTCCAAAACTATGCTTATAAGCAATAAGTCGAGTTTACAACATTTTTCAAGAACCGGAAGTGTAAATTGACTTTCAATCTTGGTTAAAAAAAGGGATACAAGGTATTATCATATATTTCAGGATAGGTGACTTGTAAAGGTTTTGACCATCCAAGTGAAGAAGCACTGTATATAAATTACAGAAACGTTCATATCACACGAATCAAGATAATCAAGAATAAGGGTAGTGACAAATTTTGCTTTAATGAATTCCAAACCAGGCTTAACTTCATAGGAAACTTTCAGTTTATAAAAGTGGTTATTAAGATTACATGTGTTAGAAATGTTCCGAAGGAGGGATTCAAATGAGCATGCACATATTTACGAATAAAGATGAACATTGCTGAAGAATAAGGATATTTTCCCAACAAGACGAGATGTTTGTTAGAATACAACAATAAAACAAATTATACATTATATTTGTCTTAAACAATCTCTACAATGACACCCAAAGTACAGATATAGTCAAAAAAGTTATATCTAAACGTCAGATATTTGGTATATAAACAAACAATCTAGCAGATATTTAGCTGCAATCGCAGATCTATCCAAAACCGTTCAGCAGTAGCTCAAATAAACAAGGTATCTACTAAATACACGCTGTCTGTCATCGGCATCAGATAAGGTCTGTCGTTTGTATCTATCCCGTAGATCCTGGTCTCTCAGACGTTTCTGAGATACGGCGTGAACCATGAGGCAGGAGAACTTGTCTGGTACAAGGTACCTCTGAACATGGCATGAATGGGATTATGAGTAATGTCCACGATTGAAATAGAAGCTCCTCCGACACGATTTCCACGTAGCACTGTTCCTTCTGTAGGCTTTCACAGCGATAAACAAACACATTTTGACGGAAGATTGGCTCCCTATACAAAAATATCTCCCCATCACGACATCCGCCCTTATACAATATACGGAAGTCATCTTTTTGACAAAATGGCCATCATTGTGTTTTTGTCTTACAAACTTTCCGTATGTTTCAATTTTAAGGACTTTGGTAGACGTCTAAAGTAAAAAGATGCCGTCTCTGATAAAATGGTGAGTACATCCAATTTATAGCTGAAGCCTCTCGACGGTATGTTTTTAAAGCAAGATCATTATTTCAATATGGGTGGAACGAAAGGGCTTTTATTACTTGTATTAACTGTTTTTTCCCCCTCGTTTTCCTTTGACTACCTCAATATTTGGTTGCTGACGAAATGCTTTGGTGTCTTGCCACTCCATGACAAAATCTAAACGGTGTTTGTCTTTAAGAATAATCATATCTATGTACTTCTCAAAGGAAGGGTTTCTTCTAATTCATATAGAAAAAATGCTGTGATGATCTTTGCAAATAGTTTTAATTTCTTTTAGAGAACAGCTTTGTAAACCTCGGTGACACTCTTTGGTTTTCAGATGGGTACAAACTTTGCTCATGTTGTTGCAAATTCATTTCTTTACTCACATGAAAAAGTCTCTAATTACATGTAAACGTTTTCAAATGCTTGAGTAGTAAATTTTGTGTCTAGGTAATATTCTTTTAAATACTAGAACTTATCTAAACTCGGATAATGAATAATAATTCACAAACATGAGATGTATGTCTTCAGTTCTGATAAGGAGAAAATCATACGAAGAACTACGAAGAAATAGAACATTTTGAATTCAACAGCGTAAACTTCCAGAGAATCAATTAAAATTTGCCTTGACTGCTGCTAATAGTTGATCAATGTTTCAAATAACCGAAAGGTAAACTTTTAGTCTTAGGTCTCCAATGATATTGCGAAATTATGGAACCTCTCTCCCGAAATTCGGTACGAGGTACTTACGTACGTATCTTTTGGAATAACACAATCTTCTCATTCTGTTTTTAATATGCTACTATAATGCTAACAGTTTTGTATAGATTGATACCTCTGGGCTTCCAGACAAATGGATGGCTACGTACATTCTGAACATGTAATCCGGATAACATCATTTGCCACCCACTTAGTAATGGACTAATGGCGTCTTGCATCATCCTTGATTGATCATTGGTCTCTTTGAGACTCTGTGGTGTCCAAATTTTCCTTTTCGGTGTGTATTAGGTATTTTGCTGTATTTTTATCTCCTGCTACAGTGCCGTTTTGCATATATAACGTTTGAACGGTTCCATTGATAAGTTTTCATATGGCTTTCTCTGTAAATACCATCATTTAAAAATAGTACGGGAACCGACGTTTCCACTTTTCCACTTCACCTGTTCGACTTTCACTTGGCAAATTGAGGTACAAAAACGTATATCATCACACACTGATGTAGCCCAGATGCCCAATTACGTAACGGTGACCAAAGGACATAATTGATTCGTTTGAATCTTGCCAAAATTAAAGTGCAAGGACATATAAAAGAAAGGGTGAGTGGAATCCGAACAATGATGTCTGTTCCGTTGAATTTACTCAGGTGTTTAGACTGTAGAAATCTTAGAAGGATAATGGCAGCCATTTGGAAACATCCCTGATTTTATTTGTTACAAGTGGCACGTTCATCCTTTCCAATATCCAGACGAAGAACATCAGAGGAAATTCTAAGCTATTTTTCAATAGTTCTGGTAAATGTTTATGATGTTCAATATCGTCTGCTCCTGATGGAATCTTATCTCCACCTGCAGCCGATCCCGAAAACAAAACTGTTTACTTAACAAACAGATGGAGTGCAATCAATTCTATTTCTTTTATTCATTTTATCTCATGATTATTTCCTCGTGCCCTCAAGATGTCAAAATATTACCGCACGTGTACTTGGCAAGGGGGGCTCACAGGTGGTTTCCCGCCAAAAATACATGCCTCTGTGCACAAGGTGTTAATTTCAAGGAATTTGCAAGCATTCCTGCAAAATGTTCACTTTTCAAGACATTGCTGCCTCCATCAGATCACAATGATAAAGGTCCGTATGTGATATACCCTAGCAATCTCATCATGGTTGATAAAGGATCTAACTGATTAAACCCCCATTCATTAGATAGCTGATAGCGCGGGGTGTATGTTTCTATATGCTTGGAGCACGATGATGGATGTCGAAACTTACCGAAACCTCCCGAATCACTGGCAAAATAACAACTTCAAAGCAGTGAAAAATTACCTTTCCTTATACACATGATTATGATCTCTTTATTCATATCTACATGATAAGTTTTTTTTTTCGCTAGATCATGGAAATAGAATGAAATTATTCATCTGAATTATAGCCTCTTCTCGAGCATAAAGGTCTTGTTTTACATTCTACAATGCCCCCTTGTCTTTTCTCTTCTCTATAATTTTCATTATTCAAATTTGAATTCTGTATTGATTGGAAATGCTGAGAGTTCAGGATTATCTGTAACATACATATATAACATACGTACATGGTGAAGCAACTGTTCCTTTCATCCTTTAGATCACAGAACAGTCTGTGAAAACTGTTCTGGAACACAATTCTGGCTGTACAGATCTTATCACTTCACTTTCATAGTTTCCAACAAAAAAAAAAACCAAAAAAAAAAAAAAAAAACGTAACCCAGACTTATCCGTTGTATACATTACCTTTATTATTCTTGTTGCGGACAAATAATACCATTACGTGTTAAATCAATCTATGGTTATTTTTTGTTGTCAATGTAATGAAATAAAAGACGTGACTCGAAATATCATTGAAGATAAACTTTGTTTAAAAACATTTTCTTTTAGGCAAAAGAAGAATTTGTTTCATATCACAAAGACGATTCTAAAGATTGAAAAGTCACATTTTGTTCCCTATAGTTTTGTCTTTTGTAGTTTAAGCTACTTTTTTCATTGCTGTCATTCCAAACTATCTCCTGAGTGACATTTTATTATTTTTGCATTTTCAACAATTTTGAATTGTTCGACCGAGTTAAAGCGATGTTCAGTTTAGAATTTATTCAATGCATGCTGAGTGTATGCAGTTAAACAGGTACACTAATCAAAAGTGCATATTTTTGGCGGACTTGCATCGCCACGTGGCTAGTGACACCTACACGACGCGGTTTCTGCATCTGAGTAACCTTTCAACACAATTTTATTATGAGAATTTCATTGTTTTTCCCAAACCGCAAAAAAAGATATGGGAGGGAGCAGCTTCTGTACCCATCACACAGGTGTTAAACGAAAAGACCATATTTTCGTTTCCTTACTTTTTGATCCGTAAAATTCGATTGACTTGACAAGATAATCCCCCAGCGAAGATTGCGGCATCTTCACCTTGTTTTCTCGATGAACGACGGTGTGTACTCAGAATTGCCCCTTGAAAAGTTTATCAAATAATTAGGGTCTGAAATGATGCAGGAGTTGAAGAAAATTGTGTTGTACTCTGTATTGGCAGTAGCAGAATGAAATCGGTTTACCTTGGGTTAATACAATGGGGGAGTAATCATGTTCAAAGAACTCCTTTCCACATGTAGAGTTCGTGTAGTTCGTAATGGTAATCAACTTTTATGCAATAAATTACATCTTTCCTACCCCTACATTATGAAAAATTCCAATACTCATAGAATTAAAAACCTATTAGTCAAATAGTTATAGATAATTATGTACTTTACTATGTACTCTTGAAATAGAAGCATTGTTTACATTACAAAATCAAACTTTCTCCCGCGGTGTGATTTGCAATGAAAACACATTGATTGAAGCCTACATACACATGCTGCAAATTTTCGTGATTTTTTAATGGGAATTTTGAACAGTTGGTCTTATTCCGAGTGATTCAAACTCTTTTCGGAATCTGAGACATAAACAAAAACAACATATTGTCACATATCTGACAAATTTCAAGTTGCCTTACCTGTCACTGCAGACTTTTACATACCTTCGCTGTAAATCGTAAAACTTTGTTATGTTGACATTTAGAGCTACTGCTTGACGGTTGGTCCTTCCCGCCATTATCATGGCTCGTCATAAAAAATACTCACGATCCCGTTAATTTAACTCTGACCTTGCATGTAGACTTTTTCCTTAATGTGGCAAATGCTGATCTTGTTATCTGTCACTCAAACGTCCCATCTCAATAGAGAGGACCGCTAATTGATTACATGATAGATAGCCTTAGATATGATTTCCGCCCTCCCATCTCTTAATGGTATATTTTTCATTTTTTTTTTTCTACAAATTTGTCGTTCAACTGGAAAACATAGTTAACGAACTTTTAGAAACTATTCATTTGTTGAAACAAACACAGCCCCCCCCCCCCCCCCGAGTTATCTTGTTTTTGTAGTCAAATTCCACAGAGGAAAAAAAAAACAAAAGTCACATGAAGAACAATTCCAAAAAACTCTGGAGTAATCAACAATACGTCCGGGTTGTACTGTCAAACGAATGAAATATTTTGGTATGATCAATCTCTTTAAACATTCAAAGTTTGGATGTCTAATCTTGTTATCTACCTCGAACTTAACTTAAGACATGGCTTTTCGAAAGAAAAAAAAAAAACGATATACATGTATACGTTGCAGAAAAAAAGAGAATGGTTTTAAAGTACCTGTTATTGAATACGAGCGCTATTGCAAACTAAAAGTTCTCGGAAGTGACGTTTTCCTAGGTTTTACATGGACATGTACTTGCATGCACTAAATGATTTCTGTAAGTAGTTGTAAAGTACCTATGATTATAAACATCTCTGCATTGTAGACGGCTTATTCTTATTCAAGACTATATCAGGCAATTTACAGACATTTCATGAAATATCAAAACTGTTCATTCAAAATTGCAAATAAAATGAATATGAGCTTTTTAAATAATTCATGCACTTTATATGAAATATATACGAAAAAATAATATAATGGTTGCGTATACTGTGACAACATGGTACCAAACCTATAGTATTTACACAAATTAACAAACAGATTTATCTTTATGATTTACTTTCCAATTTATTTCCATTTTATGATTTATGCAGAATTTGCTCAAATGATGAATAAATGTTCATGTGAAAGCTAGGAGGCGACGCATGAAGCGAATTTTACAAACATTTCTCATTTATTTATGAAAGAATGTTAATTTCTAAATGAATGTTTATTGCATCTATTCTATGCTAAAAAGTATTCATCGTTGGTGTCCATAAATGTCTTAATTAATAGTTTATATCTAAGTAAAAATTGTTCATTTGAAATTCCTTTTTAACAATTTGAAATATGGCAGACCATAAAAACGATAATTGGTGACTTTACCATGTCAGTACACGAATATCTCAAATGTCAGGGATATAAATGTTCGTATGTCACTTATATTTACTCATCATTCCTTTCATTACCGAAAATTAAACAATTAAACCTGAATGTTATTCTGAATGACTTAGGATCGACAAACAACTAGAGGGAAATGTCTAGAAAAATTATCAACAAAGTATACATAGACAGGAAAATTACCTGTCGTTCCGTACCCCTTCATTGTCTTTAACAAGTTTGTAAAGTTATTACTCTGATCGTTTTTATGTCCATATCGGGTTCCCGATAGGCTAATTTTTTTTTACATAAACCACAAATCTGAGTGTCCCATCTTCTTAACGTCAGATCATTTCTTACCGTCATTTTCAAGAAATTAGCATACCTTGTACGTAAAATCCATTTATTTTTGTTGGTTGGTAATATGAAATATGACAGTTTTTATTTGATTTACACTTTATGCAAGTTTTATCTATATATTTTATCTATCAATTTTGAATATCTCCATCATATGTTCAATATTTTTTTGTTTAAATTTCAAACATTTTTCCAGGTTAATCAATCATAACTTATATAGAGTAAAACCGCAGATTGAACACCACAAAGATTGTATTATTTGACTTCCGACAACACCAAATAACACTCCTAAACAAGCAATCAAACACCAAGTTTGTGTGACAAAATTACAAATAGACAAATAATACACAGTTAAATATACAATGTATATATTTTGTTTCGTTTGTCCCACATTCATTAAGAAGGCGAAAGGCGCCAAACATAAGTATATACGAAGATTTATGGTTCTATTGGACATCGCCATGTCGTTTCTCTCTTTCTAACCGGGTATTCTTTTGTGCACCTCTGCAGGGTGGCCATGCTAGATATCCTTCCCTTTTTCTGTGTATCTTGATGGGTAAGATCATTGTGTGCTTATAATCTGGATAACCAACCCCTTGACAATAAGTAAACAAATACCCAAACTTGAAGACCAAATTCCTGTAAGCCAATTACAATAATTCTAACTTGTCTCTTCTGTTTATATTATACAATTATGGACTTTTAACTCAGTGTATATGATGTGATATTGACTTAGTGTGAAAATATTGACCGAGGCGAATATTTGATACACAATAAATAACGTCGCCATTTGCAGAAGTTAGTGGGGGTAATCCGGTCTATTTTTAGACCGTGGTATATGATGATTTATCCAGGAGCGTCAGCGACGTTATCAGCCAATCAGAGCGTCGCTATTTATAGTTTAATAGACTAATACGCGAAATAGTGTCACTATTTCATGTTGCGGGATGTGCATGTTTTGAGCGTTCGTCCTTTTGTTGTGTGCGTGTTGTCTTTCTCTGGTCAGTGTTAGATTAGTGTGTGAGTATTGCCCTATCTCTGGTCAGTGTTAGATTATGGAGAGCGTGTTGTCCTTTCTCTGGTCAGTGTTAGATCAGGGTGAGCGTGTTGTCATTTCTCTGGTCAGTGTTAGATCAGGGTGAGCGTGTTGTCATTTCTCTGGTCAGTGTTAGATTAGGGAGAGCGTGTTGTCCTTTCTCTGGTCAGTGTTAGATTAGTGTGTGAGTATTGCCCTATCTCTGGTCAGTGTTAGATTATGGAGAGCGTGTTGCCCTTTCTCTGGTCAGTGTTAGATCAGGTTGAGCGTGTTGTCCTTTCTCTGGTCAGTGTTAGATTAGGGAGAGCGTGTTGTCCTTTCTCTGGTCAGTGTTAGATTAGTGTGTGAGTATTGCCCTATCTCTGGTCAGTGTTAGATCAGGGTGAGCGTGTTGTCCTTTCTCTGGTCAGTGTTAGATTAGTGTGTGAGTATTGCCCTATCTCTGGTCAGTGTTAGATTAGGGAGAGCGTGTGTGCCCTTTCTCTGGTCAGTGTTAGATTAGCGTGTGCGCGTATGACTTTTTTCTTGTTAGTGTTAGGTGTGTTTGTGTATTGTCTTTAATTATTATCTTCAGCGTAAGCTTCTTTACCAATTAAACGATGAGCTATTCATAGATTATTGAGCATCAAATTTAATGTTAATAAACAACTCACTACTGATGCTTAATTCAGCATAAATATATAAAAACTATTGAATTAGATATAGCTAGGACGGATATAGATCATACGTTAAAATGTTTTTATAATACCTCGCTCTAAATACGAAAAGGCATCTGGAAAGTTACATCATATATAAGTGTATCTTAATGATAATGTGACTTCTTGCATCGTCCCAAATTAGAGCAATTTCCATGATGGTCTTGGATGCTGAAAGTGGAAAAAAAAACTGTCATCCTCCCACGTCATCGATAGATCCTTAAACAACACCTATAAAAAGCCGGTTTTTGACAAGAAAGAAGGTTGAGTTGTATTTGTAAGATAAAAATGACTTGATTCACAAAATAAACTTACATTGGTTCATGATTCGGGTATTTGGGTACTGAATTAAAAGTTCCTTTGAAACTCGAAAGAAATCTTGAGAATCTCTGCAACCAAAGGGCGAAGCCAGCATGAATACCTCTGAAATATAGCCTAGAATACTATTCTTGGATATCATGAATATTTCTCAATTATCCTATTGGTCTTAAATTCTTGTTTAATTTCCACCGACACAGGTTGTCTTGCCTATAGAGATGAAGCGAGTTTCAGATCGTAAATCAATGTAAACAGAGAAAACAAAGACGGTGATGAAAATCATTTGCGCTAATGAGTTACAAGCGTCATAATCACATGCAAGAATTTTGAGGCGAAATGAAAGTATGGTCACATGGACAGGAACAGTTAAAATGAAAGTATAATCACAGGGCGGTGAAAAAGATAGTATCGTCATACGAACGTAAAAAATGAGCGTATCGTCACAGAAAAATGATTATTAAATGCATATAACTTTACATCATTTCTTGTAGAACTATTGGTTGACGATATCTAATTGCTTACTGTTTATAAATTGAGTTTAATATTTTTTTTCGAAATGAGCACAAATTCAAGTGATTCATGAAAATTTTGACGTCATGTTGAAAGGCAATTATCGTATAGACCCACGCGATGAGAAACATAGACAGGCAAGCTTATATTGTGTATATATAGGAAGAAATATAGGTGGATATTATTTAGTTATAGCTACAGAAGTATCGTCATCGGAGTTAGTCGATGTGCATTGCAGACCAACACACTGTTCTGATGAGTGATAGGTACGTATAAGCCGTGGTGTACGCAAGATATATAAGCATTGTCGAAAGACTATGTAAAATGGCTATGGAATTCAAACAAAGAGTTAAAAATTCAAGTGAATGGTGGCTGAGAAATAAGCATTTTACTTGAGCAGATGGCACCGCTTGCTCTTTAGTCTCGTTGGTTATGTGTTGTCTTTTATGCCGGCTCTATGTTTTGATGGCGTCTTCAGTGTGTCCCCTCTGGTGTCTCTTGTTGAGCTTGTCCACTCTGTCAGTTAAGGAGGAATGTTTGTGGAATTCTTTAAGACATCTTCCAAAAGAATAATTCGGCCCGTTTCTGTTTCTTATAACCTTTGTATCACCCTTCTTTGCTAATTAGCTCGCTGTGGTATGCTTCCACAAGAAATATGTTTTAGAAATTTAATATGGATTTCCTATTAAAAGGTAATGTACTGTAGAAAATGCATAAAGTTATCTAAAACATGAGAGATTGATAAAAGGTAGCTGTGAATCAATATCATGGAATGCATTACGGTCCTGGATTAAAAAGGGAGGATTATCATAATCTTAAACGTTCTCTCTAATTTGTTAAATTGAGAGACGAAATGCAATTTGTCACAGAAAACGAGAAATTAAACCATTAAAAGAATTTGAAATAAGGTACTTGTAAACATCGCATTCGAAAAGAATGTCAGATTGGGAGAAAAGAAATGGCAACGTTTTTAAGATGTAGCTATTAGAAAGCGATAACAGAACAAATAAAGTGAAAATTGTTATGTAGATAAGATCTGAGTGGATTAAGTTTGACTGAATCCAGCATTAAGACTTCTCCTAGACAAAGCATAGTAAACAGTGTACTTTGGCACACGATATCAATACACAATCATCTTGTAAAGAAGGCATGGAAGCTAAATGTTCTAATGATTTTACTTCTACTTATTTCATTTTGTCATTTGTCTACTTTTCAATTGCATAAGTCAAGTTATGCTTAGTTGCAAAGCATTTCAACATGTGATACTTAGTTGGGTAAGTTGAGTTTGTTGATTCTTTTCTTTGAATTTTCCTCCTTGTTTCTTAACATAAATATACTCAATAATGGAAATCCAAGCGTTGCTTTGATGTAATAAATCATTCATTTAATTCACATTGTAATATTAATTCATATCGACAAAATCAAATTTCAGAGGCAGAAATGTAATAAAATGAACCGTCAAGTTCACAGACAAACAGACAGACGGAAGGAATGACGAACGGACGGGCGGACAAACAGACAGACAATAAGCCTACCTCAAAGAAACATTTGACCAAGTGAATATAAAAGGGTGATGTAGGGAAGAACCGTTTTGCATTGCCATATGTGAAGTCATTGTGATCCGCTTCTAGTGTCTGTCATATGGCGCAAATTTCAAATTGTTCACAGTTGGTTTATTGTGACAATGATAGACAAAATTGTAACATAGAATACATGTAGTTGCATAGAATCAAGTACCAGTATTCTCTCACTTTTCCCAATTATATCTAGTATTTACTCGCTTTTCCACTTAAAACGAAATGATGTGAAATTCATACATTTCGGATGCAAAGCGGGATCTGATTACCTTTCTTAATCACGTGATACATAATCATACTCTAGTATACTTTTACCTAATGACATAAACTTTTATAGTCTATATAATTTTACTCATTTATCTATACGATCGAAATCTGGTAATTACTTTACATTAATCTCATGCTGATTATTTTGTCACTTAACTTTCGTTGTGGTTGTTTTTAAAAGTCCGCCAGGTGTGCAATGAAATGCTGCACTGGAAATGAATGTCTAATAAAACTTGACTACGAATTATAAAACGTAATCAACAAAATATTAACGTCATTATAAAGCTACTTAATGTAGCCTTCCCAAACTCTCTCCTTTCATAACTATGACATTAACATTTTTCACTCTCTGCTCGCCCTTGAATTGTTAATGGTAACTTCCTGTAATCAGCGCCATGTTTGTTGTGAAATCGAGGTTCAATATAGAAGACTATTTTGATTGGTGGAAACTAAATTCAAATAAAGATGGTAGAAAGAAAAAGATAGAACGTTTGTGTTAGTACTGTATGCGTAACACGACCAAGAGGAGATGTGAAATATCCTTGTGCTCAAAAGCACTCAAAAACTATAAACTCAAAAGCAACTGAAAAATCATTACACACAATGTGATTTTATAATGTTTCAAATATATTGCACATTCATTTTTTCCTTTGTTGTTTTTGTTAATCAAATCTATCAAATATAGTGTTCTGGTTTCATCTAGTAGATGTTTAGAGTCCTTTAAACACTTGATGTAGTAAATGAAAAAAAAAATATACCATGTATAGACCCAACTTCTCGAGACGAGTGTTTGTAATACTAGTATTCTACTTCCTGAGAAAGATATTACGTACACTTGTCCGAGAAGATTGTGTAGACCAGTTGAGAACCATTGCCTATATTTTTGGTACTGATTATTATTATTTTTTTATTCTCCATGTAAATGCCGAAAAGCCCAGATGATCGTGAGCCAACAGGTGTAATAACTTTGGTTGCAGTTTGTGCTATAAAATAAAAATTAAACTAAATAAAACAAAATAAAGGAGGGCGGACAGAAGCTGTTGACTTGAGAAATTCATATTCCTTGCTTCATTTACAGGTGCTAAAAACAATATGGGTTCTGTAAAATTTAGTGTTTAATGAACAAAAATCTACACGGCGGCTTAAATAAACAAATTTTTCTTAAAACAAAACGTCGGAGGACAGAGCACCTGTTTGTGACTTACCAATCCCTTTTGTCTTTGTTACGATTGGTTGCTTTAGCCGGTCTCCGATGGACATGATGTATTGTCATTTCGCGTATGTGGTGTTTTTCCAGTCTTGGTCTCCTCTGTGTCAATGTACTAGAATTGAATGAATGAAGTAAAGTATTCCGTAGTGAAGTTTATATAATAAATAACAGTAAACACTCAATGTCCACAAATTGTCGGCCACTCGGCCTTTATGAAGAGGAATACACGAATATAAAAGATCTCTTCGTAATACCCATAACTGCATGGTGGTAAACAAAGCTGGTAAACGCTGGCAGTTATGGATATTACGTAGAGATCTTTTATATCATGTTTTCCACTTCACAAAGGCCGAGTGGCCGAAAAATTGTGGATATTAAGTGTTTATTGTTATTTATAAAATTGAATGTGTATCAATAAATTAAAAAAAAACAAACCCCCAAGTGCACTTTTCGGTCCCTTGGATGTGTATTGTTTCTTGTCCTGTCCTGCGTTTCGCTGTATACTAGAGAGATAAATAGCATTTTCGTGTGGCTGGTTTTCTATTAAATGTTATAAAAATATCTCAGTATGAAAATGCTCCAAATTATCTGTCAAGGAAAGAGATGGGAGAGGAATTCGTATTTAGGAGAGGAACTCATATAATCTTAAATGCTTTTTTCCCGATCCTTACAGATTTCCATTGTACATGTATGTTGTAAATACGAAATAAATATGTTTAAACTAAGGCACGGTCCATTTGATATTCGGGGGGGGGGGGGGGGGGGGGGGGCTTAGGTTTTTTGTCGGAGCAAGATTATTTTTTTCGCCCCGGACTGGGGCAAAATTATTTTTTTCTTGCAAACTTGGAGCAAGGAAATTTTTTTTCATAACAATTGATGTGAATATTAAGAATGTTTGTGTTTTTTCAATAGAAATTCTTAATTTTTACTAAAATTACTCTAAACATTACTTTACTTTTATGTAAAACTTGTATTCACTTCTAAACGGAGAGAGATAAAAGATTTTTACAATATGCGATATATAATTTTCAGTAAACAAAATGTATATAAGGTCATGCAACATGTAAGAGGGCCTGATGCAAGTTTTTACATGTAGAAATGAAAACTAGTGAATATATATATATCACTGTAGTAAGATCAGAAAACGAAAATTTATCACCACGAATATGTAAGTTAATGCCACCAATATGTGTATATCATATACATTAATCACACTTGTGGTTTTTTCTTAATCTTTATTCTATAGTGAACGAAATTGCCATATTCCTAGATAGATATACTCGGATTTTGCGTGAGGAATAAATTCTTTACATGATTATCGAATCCTTTGTATATTAAATTAAGTTGTATCTTGTTTCTCCTTTTTGTTCTTTGTCGTTTCGTCACTCCATATCTATTACTGAAAGTCAAAATATCACTTGTTTCAATTTTAAATTAAAATTTAAATATCTTAAAAATGACACCCGTTATTTCTCAAAAAGCGTGGGATACAGAATGTAACCTTGGCGCATCCCGTGGTACACAGTTCTTCGGATCGTTTACCACCATCCATCGCAGTTTGGGCTTTCACACGAGTCATTAAAATTTCAAGTGTTTTCTTCTTTTCTCAACAACGCGATGTTTGATGTGGTTAATTCTTTTTAAAATGTACATTTCTTCTTTATTATTCGTTGGAACTTGTACAAACTTTGAACGATATTGATGCTATTTATGTAAATGAAATTAATAGTCACATTTTGAATGAAATAAGTTTGCGATGCCTGATCAAATTCAGTTAAACTAAACTAAATTCATATGATTTTTTTCCTTCCTCGATAGGTACAGAACATTATTTTTAAATGTAAACATAGACTAAATAACTTAACTAGCGGACCATCAAAAAATCTTGTAGGAGGTAAATATTTACTAAACATTTGTATCATCAGTCAAATATATGACAGTAGCATTTCTCTTATTGACACTTGTCCTTACTTCTCCGCTCAAAATAGATATGTTCCTCATTGGATAACAGATTATGATAAAGATGAATCTGTATGCAGACGCTAATAAGAGGAATAGAAATTTAATAAGTCTAGGAAATCCTTCATTTTAAATACTATAGTGTTACAAAAATCATTAATTTTCCAAAAGCTGTCACCGATTTTCGAAAGACAAATTCTAGTTTAGATGACTTTGAATTTGTCTTTGTAATCTAGGTGACGGTTTCCTCAACACGTATTTGACTATCTGTCTGTCAGTCTGTCATTACTCTATGCCTGGCGATAATGAGCGATCAGTTCTCATAGAAGTATGAGTTGTTTATGTTAATATGACGTGTGATGGGGCCGTGTCAGGTCCGTCACGGCATGGGTCGTCGACCCTAAGATGACATGCAGTACCACCTATAATCATACCTCTCCCGCCTAAATAAATGTTATTTATTTATTTATTTATTTATTTATTTATGTATTTATTCATACGTATATTTATACTATTTTTCTACACTTTTTCATTTTTTTTTCCTTTAATTTATAACAAATTTGTCGTATTCATTTTTTCATGAACTCTTTATCACATCACCCTACATGTTACGTTATAATCCATCACATTTTTATCATGAAACTATCACTTTACCCCCCCCCCCCAAAAAAAAAATACCCATGCTTTAATGGACTGCAGAAAAGACCAGTCTTGAGTAGATACATTGCTTTTTCAAATAACCATAGATCAGTGTTTTGGACTTGAACAATATCTTTTCATTGTAATTGACAATACCTATTTTTATTTATGACCTGTACATGCACGATGAAAATCTAATATATTTTTACGCTTTATCTTTCTCATTTGCGCGGGATTACGAACGCTTATAAAAATTATATGAAGGAATTTTTATTAATCATCCGAGTGAAATTGATAACTATCTAAAGGGGCACATGGATTATTCCACCGCCCACTTTGAAACGATAATTTATTAAGAGCATTCCTCATTCGATATGACCGGAAATATTTTCAAATTAAGACGTGCTTTTCTAGGACTAATTATCGTTAAGATTATTGATTGCAAACTGTGTGTTTATAAGAACGCGGTAATTAGCGCGCACGGACAGATGGTAGGAATCAATTATCTAACCAAACTTTTTAATTTTCTCATCTTTTTATGAATGAAAATTATGAGAAGAGAAGAGGGAGCATGAGCATAAATTGTTAATAATTAGCTACATAAAATAGAAGGATATAAGCGGGGGTGAAAATCATTGGTATGCCAGTGTTCTCTGTTGTCTTCACTTTGTAGCTCGGGAAAATTTAAGTGCTATTCTTTTTTTTAATCGGAAATACAAGTATACAAAGCTACAAGAGGATTAATGAGGGACAAGATGACTATTGTGAAGGTAAGGTTTAATATTTTCACAAGGACAATTGATTTCTTATCATAAAATATCTCTTTTGGGTGAAATATCAGTCATATTTTTGTCGTTCTACTTTAAACACAAGTTAAAGCAAATTGCTGCCGGCTGTCATCTTTCAAAACATACACATTGTTTAGAAGGAGACCGCATTAAAATCTTTCGATAATAATTTACACAAAAAAGGTTAAATTACGAAGTTTTTGATTCATATTTGAAGGACGCAATTTGTTTTAGGGATATTACTATCAATGGAAATTTGTATAAATATAAAATAATTTCAATCCAGCATGAATCAAGAGGGTAAACACGATAAAAGACATTTAAAAGGCAGAATAATTCATTCATATAGTAGTAGAATAACAGAACCACGGTGTCATCGACGACTGATGTGCGCATGCGCAAACACGCCTTCATAAAAGCTATTAGCAATCAGTTTGGTTCTTTAATTTATCTGGCGGAGCCGAGAGAAGGTTGTGTTATACATATCATCCCTCCACATCTTCTAATTCATACCGACATTGTGCTAACATACCTTAAGAATATAGCAATTCAGGATATATACCAAAGCAAGATGTACTGAACACCTGCATTGACGTTCGATTTGTAGATTTTTGATGAGCCTTTACGGATTAAAAAATGCGGAGTCGTAAAAACGAAAAAAGGAAGATGATACTTCACATGTTGACAAAATGCATACAGTGGTGAAAGTTTATTACAATATGTTAGATACAAGCACGTGGCTATTTCGTGTAAACAAAACGTACAGGAACAATCTTAGTGGAATAAGGCTTTAGTAAAACCTCGCACCTGTTAGCTCGTGGAAGGTGATTTATTAATACGTTTATATTAATACATTAATAAGTTATTCCGTGTACTTGCCGTAATGTAGCGACAGTGAAGTCGTATTTACTTACTGGATTTATCTCTTTGCCTTTAAATGTTCATCTGAACCTGGAATTGATTGTATGATATAAATTTTGGGAAATTACTATCGTCTGAACAGCATGTGACATGACTGCAATGAACTGTATGGGATACCTAATGGGCGACCAAGAGGACCAACCGCTTAGAAGTGTAAGTAGAGGCTGGGCGATAGTCCCCGGTTGTCGGACCAAGTGTTATTGCTGTGGTATCTATACAACAGCAGCGCTCTTCTCCAGACTTTCTGCTCTTATTTTCAGAGCCGTCTTCCCATTCTCCGTTTCAATTACTCTACTTCATTAAAAACTCCGATAGTGCAACGTTATTCAATTTTTTGGCGTCTCGCACACTAAATTAAGACGTATAGTAGAGTGATGTAATCTTGCAAGATTTAAAAATTCTTTATCAAAAATGATTTTCTTATTTTATGTTTAATGCTTAAGTTTTTTTCTCCAGTATCTTCTTGTGGTGAGCTTTTATATCATCAATTAAAGCTATTTGGGGAAGTGGTTCTTAAACACCCGTGGTGCGTACATCAGAGCGTAATCCACCAAAATATGTTAATATCACCCAATTTGCCGATATTTAAGACTGGTAGGGACAATATAAGTTAGAATCACGGAACTCATACAAACATTACAAGTATACAAAGCTTCCGTGTATTGTGGCTCTGGTGTGCAAAGAAATTCTTTTCTGAAATGAGCGTGTACGAGCGAGTCAAGTTTGTACTATCATTCATTCGACATGGCTTTCATTGAATTATACAACAGATCACTACATTCAAATTGAACGTATTTTTTCTTGTCTGTAAACATTAACAATAAGCTGTGACCTCAACTCACGGCGATTGTGAGGAACAACTTTAAGCGGATATTTAAAATTTGATGCAAATAGCTTTTATATTTGTTCTGTACATTTTTTGAGCGTAAATTCTGGAGGGCTCTCTTCTACTATTGTAAAGGGTCCTTAATGCTCAGACGAAGGCAAAATCAAACTTCATATTTACTTTTGTAGCGATTATTTCAAATTTTTCATTCACTGAATGGCGCTAAGTTTACTATTATGCCGTTTTCTTTCACCAGAGTGAAAAGATTTGAATACGCTTATCTTAACATTTATTCCTGCACAGGTGTTAGATTTACAAGTTAAATAATGCATTAACGCAGAGGCCCTTTAACATATTTCTAAATGCTAGATAACATTAAGGTAGCCGTGATTAAGAAAAAAAAATGACTTTGCTATCCCGAAATCTTTAGGTTTCATGGTTTGTTTTAAAAACAAAAGGTCGGAAAAATTTACGATGTAC
Source organism: Pinctada fucata (assembly GCA_028142955.1). Taxonomy (NCBI): domain Eukaryota; kingdom Metazoa; phylum Mollusca; class Bivalvia; order Pterioida; family Pteriidae; genus Pinctada; species Pinctada fucata. The sequence goes on from AP027107.1 coordinate 54,446,918, forward strand.
TGCGTAGACGCAGTTTCGTAAATTTTATTATTTCTTTCAATATTTTCGTAGGATGGGTCTTATTTTGTGTATTTATAATAATTACTAACGTGAATGATTCACTGTCGCAAACCACCGAGATAGCATTTCAACAATTGGTTTAAATTCTGTTTATTTGTAACATAACTTGTTAAGTGAGTATTCAATCATACAAAAAGCAAAGAAAAATGACCACAAATTTTTATGTTATCTTAAAAAATAAAAAATAAAGCAATTTATTATTTCTATAAGAAAAAGCGAAAATTGTATTTATTGTTAAAACACTCCTATTGATGTATTTGAAAGTGAAGTGAAGGTGTCATTTACATATAAATCTCGTGACTACAAGTATTTTTTACTATCTTGAGAAATGGTATCTGTGAAATGTATCGTTTAAATGATTGACTAACTATATACGTATAATTACTCTAGCATATTGTCCGATGTTTTGTTGATGTAAAACAATTAATTTGATTGTCCCGCCCCAAGCTATACATGTCAGGCAATAATGACTTTGATAGGAGATAGAACATAGATTTGTAACGTATCTGGGAACATCGTTACTCTGTCATCGCCATGTTTGCATTGTGTCACTCATGTTTTAATTACGAACGCTTTGACAAGTCGAACTAACGCCAATTCCTTCCTATGAAATTTCGTTCTTACCGAGATCTGCCACTTTTCACTTACTTTGCTGAACTATCTTTCAAAATCTTTGGAATTACTTACAAAATAGTTGAAAAGGCAATGAGCAATTAGTATACCCCCTATACGTATTTTTTTCTCTTTCACTTAAAACAAATTTCCAAAGCGCATTTCAATACTCTAACTAGGAACCTAACGTAAATATCGATATAGAGAGATATAAATTATCAGTGAAAGTTACAAACATTGATAGCATAGATAGAGTTAGCTAAAAAGCAAACAAAACCGTCCCCCTCTTTGCGTGTGAGACCCGTAATTCCTGAGTTACTATAGGAAAACCCTGGCCTGATCTCCAACATGAACTACAGGAGCATAACCTCGTTATACAGATCTTATAGTTACGAAAAACAAGAAAATCATCCACGTCCGTCTTCATTACAGGGAGCGGATCTAGATGGTGGATAGACCCTCCGTTTGAATTTGACAAAATTAAGACAAAGATGAAACTTGTTAATTCTGTAAACTGGACCATTCTAACGACGACTCTTATTATTTCTCCTTTTTATAAAGTTTTAAAGTTTGGACCACTCCTTCCATGACTTTGTCTAAATCCGCTCCTGTTAGTTGTGTTGTCATTAATATTGCTTGGACAAAGACGTTCACATAGTTCCAAATCTAAATGAAACTCAGCACTGCTCGGGTTACATAAAATGGAGGGTCCTTTTGAAAAAGACAAGTTCATTGAACGGATTTTTTACTTTTAATGATTTCAATTAAAAGTAAAGAAGAAGCTAAATATTGCACCCCAATTGAAATTTCGCTTTCATGTATTCTGAAGACCAAAAATTGGAGAAAAAATTGGAAGTCTGTCTATGAGGCACAATTTTCATTTCGGTAGTCGATCACTTTGATACTTGAACAAATGAATAGTACAAAAAACTTTTTAAAACATGCTACTTATTGGAAACATCTCTGGAAGCTCTTACAATGCTGTGTTTACCTGGATGAATGACTAAGGAAGCGATCGTGATACAAAAATCCCATGTAAAACGTATTGGTATTGTGTAGGGTGTCTGATTGCGTGTGGAGATCGCTCCGTGCGAGCAAACGAGTAACGGCTAAGAGGGGGAGCAATGTAGTATTGTGTTACACACACGACCCCGCATCGCTTCCCACCAAAGCAATCGACAATTAAACTGGAAAAATAAATCCACGTTTTTACCTAAAGTAGAAAACCTCGCATTCCAGCAAGATGGTTATCGGGTAAAATGATATATGGAGAGCAAGCAGTTGATTTTCTATTGTAATATATCAATGTGTAGTTAATTTTTGGTATGTGAGGAAAAAGCAATACGACAATAATGCGCAGGGGAACACAAATATGTGTACTTATCGCATGTTTGATAGCGCGAAATCAACAACTCGTAAATTAAAAAAAAAAAGAAAATCTGAAAAAAAATCATCTGCTCAGTCATTTCCAATTCATCAACGCGAAGAAAATTTAGCAAGTCATACTTATTGTCCATTTACAAACGTTACAGCTTTATTAAAAGATTGAAAGTAGATAAGAGTCAATATTGATATGTTTAAAAAAGAGTTTGAAGTCTGTAATAGCTATCGGCACGGGATGTACGTATGTGGGGGATTCTATGCCTTTCTTCTAAACCTGTTTCACTGAATGGCGAATGTTCTTTGGATGACATATATCTCATATATGGGAAATAGGACAACAAATTGCCCTCTTTGCAGGAGATGCTTAAATTTCAATACTAAATATGCCGTAAAATGATAAGTCCACCAAGAGGGTATCAAATCTGGTTCTGGCTTTATCTAAAACAAAAAAACATGAAACCTAAGGCAACATTCCTACGATTTTGTCAATCAGATAAGGAGATGTGAATCAATTTAACTTTGTCATCATGTACTGGAGATCTGATACTACCCATGTACATATGTAATACCGCACTGTAAGGTTTGTTCATACCCCCAGCAAATTAATTGGCAAAATTGAGAGAACAAATGTCCGAGACAATAGAGAAAATGATTGGCATTGCTGTTAAATAGCCGATGAAGAAACTTGACGAAATTCGCGAAAAACTAATATTATATGAGATTGATAGAATTTTTGGTCTTTGTCACTGTATTATTATTCCTATCTAAACACTTCAAAAGTTATGTCTTTTTTTTTTAACTGCACAACGAAACACTATTATCGGCCATTTTGTGAATTATCGATGTGAGAGAAAATAAATCATCGAGTGGAGTGATTTGAAACTGGGCTAAGAGGTTTAAAATTTTCTTGTGCAAGCACATCAAATATCGCTGTTATCTAAATATTTTTTGCCGAAGTAAATTGAGCATTCAATAATTGCAATAATTCAAAAGGCTTGTCATAGAGACGCTGAGGGGTTTATAACATCTCAATTTCGCTTGTTTAAATTTTTCAGCGTCGAGAGCTTAACTATGTTGTAGTCTAGCGCGTTTCCTGTCCGTCCATCATTATGAAACTTCGTCCACTTTTCCGAAGTTTCTTTGCGCAATTTAGACAAAAATCAGATGTAAATGCCAACTTGCAGTTTTGATGGAATATTTAAATTTTACACACAAATTTCTTTTAAAAAACAGTAGCTATTGATGATATTATATATAAACGTATGTAGCGTCTTAACCAACTTGTAAAATATGGCAAGTCCTTTGAAGGCACGTGAACACCTGTGTATTCTATTTCGGTAGATGTAGAAATAAATCATAAGAATGCGACATCGTTGAAGGGGGGCCTAGATTTCCTTATGTTTTCATTAAATCCATATCTATGTGATAAAGTAAGCCAATCATAGTGGGTTGCCTGTCACTTAAGAATTGAATAAATTCCAGCTAAAGTCGCCTTTTTATTTCCAAAACGTAGGCAATATGTGCACTTTTGTCGTTTTTATGATTTTAAGAAAACAAATGCTGAAATTATTCAAAAAAACACAAAGGATTTTGGCTGAATGTTGATATCGAAAGAATTTTCCAGTAAGGGTCGAATTAGTAAGAAGAAACCAAAAGTTTTCACAAAAATTTCCATTACATTTGTCAAAGTCTGAGTGCTACAGTAAAATGCATTAAAACGAAAAAAATGACAAAACTGGTTATCTTAAATTTTAACATTATGCAAGACGATACCAGGTGAGAATGTGTCCAGATCGCCAGTATGATAAGTCTTAGAGGGCACATCTTTTAACATGACTTTAACCTGCAACAGATTCAGAAGAAAAAGACACACATATCTTACATCAGTATGAACTCATAGAGGAATGTCGTATTCACGATGAGTAAAGGATTTTAAATCTGTTAACATGGGTAATATACATAAACACGAGAATAGATAAAAAGGACTAAATTCCTATACTTAGACACGGAAATCTGATAGCATCATTTTAAATGCGTCAGTTTGTAATTTTCAATATTGAATTAGTTGAACACCGTCGAAAAGTCAAATAAAAACCACCCCCAACTTTGTGGTTTCTTCTGATTAGACTCCTATAATCAGCTAATCACAGTTTCCGTTGTGTTGCACGTAAAGATAGTTTAAAATAAAGCAGTACGTCACGGCTTGTATAAACAAGGGGGATCTGGTGGCTCATCATCAAAGATTGGGAGGCATTGGGTGGTGAAACACAGAAATATACAAGGTGAAGTGGCGACGGTGGGGGGACGGAGGGGCAGGGAAGTTTGCTCCAGAAGGGGGAGGGGTTACGGGGTCAATGTATTTTTAATTTAAGGGGAGACATGGAAGTATTCGTTACACTTTAAATTCCGACTACATTTTTGTGCATGTAAATCAGTCTTGTAAAAAATTAAATAGATGGATAAATAAATTATTAAATATATGAATATGTAGATGAATAAAAAAAAAGATAATAAATAAACGAATAAAGAATATTTTGTCCGTCCCGAATGTTTGAAGTTTTTGTTTGATTCTTTTAAGAAAATGTAAATATAATTGCACCAAGTGCCTTTGAAGGAGAAATAGGGACCGTCCATATGGTATTTTAATCATTTAATCAAATTTGCCAATTTTACCGATTATTAATACTCTATACACGATTCCGTAACAAGTGCCTGGGTTGGAACGAAGAAGTTATGAACTTGGCGAACGCCTTGGAACCCTCAACTTGATTTAAAAGACGAAAGATAGAGAAAAAAGAAATACTTGTGAGGCTTTACGACTGTTTTACTGCAAGAACAGACATTAAAATAAATTAACATTGGAAATTGTTATAACAGAATAAGACTGTGAAGGGAGAAGCATCTGTTTACATGATGGTGCAAGAGGAATAGCTCTTGCAAAAACTCGCCTGATATTCTCCACACATCTTTTGTTTAAACTTGTTCCGAAAGGTTGATCAACCCCATCATTGTGATAACAGATGAGAGAGAATCCATGTAATGTAAATCCCAAAGAGCCTATTCTCGTTCCTCTTTTGCGCTTTCTTTTCATTCTTGAATTCTCCAAACCCTCTTTTATGTCACTTCTGTATGAATTATTGAAAATGAAATTGATGCTTTGTTTTCAGATATTTTTTAAAGATTGTCATAATAATGTGTTTCTGTTTATATTTTCAGGTATTTCCACAATGATTTACGGATTTGGACATTACCTGGTGCTAGCGTCGTGCCTGCTGGCTTGTGGACATTCTTCAATTACGTCACAACCGGAAGTGAAAGTAGATGAATCTCGACCCCAATCAGAAGATCAAGCTGAAAATATTTTTCCTCCAAATGTTGACGAAAAACAAAAACAAGACATTATCAAAGCATTTGAAGCTAGTTTATTGGGAGTATTTGGATTGAAAGAACGTCCAAAACCTAACAAAGACTTAAAAATTCCTCAGTACTTATTAGACTTGTATAAGAAACACAGCGATGACCCAGATTCACTTTCCGAAAGTTTGTCAGTGAAGAGACGTGGGGTGGGATCAGCAAATACTGTTAGAAGCTTTTTCCATAAAGGTATATATTTATTTCTATTTATTTACGTCTTCACATATGTCTTTGATAATTAAATATGTAAAAGTGTATTGAGAAAAATTATATAGATAGATGAAAGTTATTTTTGAAAAATTTGAAAATGAAATATAGCTTTGGTTTCTACATCATCTTAGAACGTGTCTGACATTGAAAAAAAAATAATCATCTTACTATGATAATTATATAGATAAGATATGCATAGCATCCAAACTTTCTCTTCCAAAAGGATTCATGCCTGTAATATATTTTTCTTTACTTCCTTTTCAGAATCTCGGGAGGGCGTCGTGCAAATGAGCGAATGTTCAAACGAAAACTGTGCCCAATTCTTGTTTAATGTTACCTCAATACCTCAGGATGAAGTGCTGACAGGCGCGGAGCTACGAGTATATGTTGACAGAGACAACACTTCTAGTGCTAACGATTCTAATTTTCAAATGAGAAAGCAGTTTCGTCATAGAATAGAAATTCATGAAGTGATGATGCCCTCAAAAAATGGCGGCGAAGCCATAACGAGGCTACTGGACACGAGATATGTACAGTCACGAAACGCCTCCTCGTGGCACGCTTTTGATATCCATCCCGCAGTATTAAAGTGGAAAAAGACACCTCAATATAATCATGGTTTACAAATACGAGTATTACCGTATAAAAGCAAACCGTCCTCACATTCTGTGAAACACGTGCGATTACGTAGATCTACGGAATTATCCGAAAACGAGTGGCATACTCAAAGACCATTATTAGTGACTTATACAGACGACAATCGCGGTCGAAGAACTAAAAGACAAACAAAAAACGATAAAGACGATAAAAGAAGAAATAGAAAAAGGAGGAGGCGGAGGAAAAATAGACGACGAAAAAATAAGAGGAAAAATAAGAAGAATAGAAAAAATAATAAAACAAAAAGAAAGAAGTACACCGATGCGTGTAAAAGAAAACCATTATATGTTGACTTCAAAGCAGTGGGGTGGAATGACTGGATTTTTGCACCTCCTGGATACGAAGCTTATTATTGTCATGGGTCATGTAACTGGCCGTATGACGATCATATGAACGTCACAAACCATGCAATAGTGCAGGACTTAGTGAATTCTATAAACCCAGGGTCAGTACCCAAACCTTGCTGTGTACCCACAGAACTTAGCTCTCTTTCATTGTTATATACCGACGAACATGAAGTTGTCGTCTTAAAAGTTTATCCCGATATGGTTGTTGAAGGATGCGGATGTCGGTAGCATAGAGCATTATGGGAAATTGAATGAGAGCATTATGGGCGGATGTGATGCATCAGTTAATTGTGATATAGGAGTATTTATTGTGAGAACATGTGTATAAATGTGAAATGACGTGAGATTTATTGTCAGTGTGAGAAATGTATGAAAGATTAAAGTATTGATAATCATTTTATTCATCATCATCATCATCATCATCATCATCATCATCATCATCATCATCATCATTGACTACAAATGTTTATAAATATCATAATTCATATGTGAATTTCTTTATTTGGTAAATGTAAGAGTAAACACTGTTCACGCCGGATTCAGTATTCTCTTACATAAGGTTAAGAGTGGAAATTTGTTACCGTCTTCCTCTTGTTCTACTTGTTATAATGTTATAACTTATGTCAAATCATGAAATGCAAAATATTTTGGTTTTCTGACAAAAGCAGATGACAAAACACGCCAGTTGTTACAACTGTATTATATGCATTTGTACTTAAATAAAAACTTGAATTGTTACCAATGTTTTATGCACTTTCTTTGTTTACGTCGAATAGAAATGGAGAAAGCATGGAGCAAGTTTCATCAACAATACGTTAAGGCTTCATTTTGACTTTCCACATGTATTTTTTTCAGAAGTTATAATCAGCCCAAAGCTCAAAAATTTTATTTATCTTGACAACTTTTGACTGTATACCAGTAGTTGCTGAAACGACCAACAGCACTAAATACTCTCCGGGTTTCAATACTTGTATATATTTCATAAGGTATACGGAACTGCGGCCAACAAAACAATAACTATCCAAATAAGCAAAATGTTGTTGCTAGTTTCTGTGGCTAGTATACCAATGTAAGTCATTGGTAATAAAAAAATCCAAAGATTAAGGTAGAGTAATGTGTGGTATGTGCACAAAGGAAGTTATTTTATGGCAGTCGGATTCTGAAAGGCTTAAGACTGGCGATTTATTATGTATCTAGCGATGTTCTTGTATTCAACATGGGCTTTTATCCATAACATTCTTTTTGCGGTGACAATATTTGATACAGAAAATTTGGTTCCCTACGATGTCATTCAAATCATTCGACAAACAGCGATTGTCTTGGTTAGAGATTTAGCATGTAATATTTCATTTTTCATGAGATTTAATACACCATAAATTGTTCATATAAACGTTTTTACCTTTCCCAATTCATAAAATAAGATATTTCAAAGAGGTTCATGAAAGGAAACGCCCCCTGAGATTTAGAATTATTATATCCTTATTTCACTTCATATTATCGCATTTTAGAATATTATCATAATTTTGACCGCGTTCTACCTTTCTAACCCCCGATGACAATTGGGTTCCCTAACATAAAGTTGAAGTCGCAGGTGTGGAAGAGGCAATGCCTGAGGTGCTTTTACTGTGTTCAACAAAGGCAAGCCTCTGAGGCGGAAAGCAGTTAATAGGAAATATTAAATCGTTCCAGACGACCAAACTTTTTATGCCCAAGTCACCTACAGCAGAGGAAATTTTCCGTTTGTCAGTCAGAATTAGCAGCAGAACAAAATCCAGAATATTTACTGGAATTCATAAATATTTCAAACGAAAACAATTTTGAAAAGAACACTGAACAATGTAATATTCGTTTGATTGCAAGATTTCTATTTTCGGCAAACAGAGGATCTGTCAAACTATGCACGAGATTTCTGTCCTATTGGCTCAATTCATCACAAATAGTCAAACCCAAGTTTCACGGCTAAGCTACCCCGCGAATCCATATCCGAAATACCAAAGAAGGACAAAACAACTGCACCAGACAAGCATGTTGTCGATTCTAAAGCCAATGCTTTACCGTCAAGGTAGATTGTGGAAACTGTACCTGACCCCAACATTAAAGAACTGGAAATGATCTCTAAACATACCTATTAGAGGCATGAACAGGAGTGTGTTAGGAAACCATTAAATAGACAAGTTAAACACTGGGTAGAGAAAAGGCGGATCGAACGGCTTGAGAAGCAGCGTCCTGTATCAAAAGAACTCCATTTACAAAAACATATAAAGCCACTGAGGGGATTATAGATAATTGAGAACTTTCTACGGCGAATTAAATACCACGTACAAAAATCCGACACAAAATAACACAAGGCAGTCAAATAAATCTGTTTATCAACCATCAACCCTCAACTGAAACATGTCAAATAATGGGCCCTGATAAACCAATGTAAAATACCTCTTGACTAGTGATCATTTTGTCAAAATCTCAGCGAAGCGTCACCGGCATTTTTAATGCTCTATAATCCTTTAAACATCAAAGTGGCATTCACATGCGCGTTTCTGTGCTATTCAGCCAAATCACGAATCAGATCAAAGTCTCGTCCGCGCGAGAGTTAATGTTGTTAAATCTTCATCATCAAAAGTTAACACTACACACGACAATCCAACATGTTGTCCCTTTCTTTTTTTAATGTAGTCACTCTTGGTAATAGATGATTGATGATTTGATCATATCTAAAGCTCTGTGATATAAAATATCATAGGATCCCCGTATGTGAAGATGAATTAACGTGTAGTTAGTGATGACTTCTTATTCAGATGTAAAAATGAAGGTGTACGTGTAATTAATCATGACTTATACCCTTATATATGATAAGATTGAGTAAGGTTTTCTATCTTTTACATTTCTACAAAGAGAATGTACTTTTACGATCCACTCCTGTATTGTCCATGAGAGTTTCATATTTTCTCTAAATGTTTAACGACAAATAATTTCGTTAAAAGTGCATTGTCTTTGATAAAGAAATCATACTAGTCTGCTCCAGCTAGCAAATCTCACGTTGGTCTCTGCATGTAGAATACTGATATTCCTCTACAGTTCATTCATATGACACAGCTAACAAAGTAGTGACTGAATGTAAAGTAAGACATTATATTAAAAAAAAAAACTCATAAAGTTAATGTCTTTTATATATTCCGTATTTAAATGAGGCACTTTCTGGAATTAGGAGGGTTTTCCCCTTTATACAATTCATCACTATGTTCTGAAGTATTCAGAGAATAAATATTGATACATGTAATTTAGATCACAAGTGCCTCTGTCACGGAAGTCGTCTCTTTTTATGCCAGACCAACATTCGAGAACATCTGAAATTTTGCAGTTTCAAATCATCGTATTGAAATGAAAAAGTCTCATCTATGCAGCCAATGAGCAATGTGACAGATTTGATCAAGAGTACAGACTTGGTACGGAATTTTATGCAATTGCCTTTTCTATGAACTAGGTCCAGTTCCATGAAGTTGATACGCGTATGAATTATTCATTTTGTAGTTCATCATTTTCAGGTTTCAAGGATACTTTCATTTATAATTCATACTTTAAAAGTGTATCTTGCCAGAATTTTTGAAGATTGATATAAGAATCCGTCAATTTTCTCTGCTCCATTCTGTTTTTTCCATGATTTATTTCATCGTCATTACTACTTCCTGTGTGCGTATATAGTAGTGTGAAAAAAATGGAAACCCGGAAAAGAAGAAAATAGTTTCATCATACGAAAAATGATTGACCATGAAGAATCGTTACCATTATCCACATACACCAGATTTGTCATATACTAGGAAATACTAGGACTTCAACAGCAGGTGCTGGTGCAAGGCTACACAACCACCTCATTTGGCAAAACTCAAAACTTCTTGATCATTCCATTTTTTGCATGATTAACATACTCGGCAGTACATCAAATTCAAACTGTAGCAAATCAAAATACTGGTCTGTCTTTTCTCATATTCTCAGACCTAATTAATATGTACTTTAACCGAGGTTTATAGCATTAAAAGCTTTTATACTGCCGCCACGATCAGGCGAATTCTGTCATTTTTCTTGATTTAAACTAGACCAATAGACTGTACCCACTACTGCAGGGTATATGTGCCTTGTTCCGCCTTTTTACAGCAACTCAACACCTCTGTTATTCCCGCTAAACAATTTAAACGTTTTGCAATAGTCATTTTAGGGTTGATAATACATTTGTCAGTTATGACTTAGGGGTTTTTAAGATACACAGATGTAACTATGGCTGGAATGCACGAATGTATCATATTTCATAAACCTTGGATTAATTTTTTCGCATTATAGATTGATATGTAGAACAACCAATCAAGTTGAAGAATAAGTTGAGATATATATGAATTCAGATTAATATTTTTTGGCGAATAAAAATATTTTCTATAGCACATTATCACAAAAATCTCAGGTCATACGATACTATTACCATTTTACTATATTAATCTTTTTCATTTTTATAGCAAAAGCTATAAATACTAACTGATAAGTCATGTTGGAGGAGAAAGTGTTACATGCTAAATACATTCTTTACTGGATATTATGAAAGTTGTGAAAATTCTCCGAGGGGAAAATAAAAAAAAAAGGCCCATCAACAGTAGTATGATATTACATAAATGAGTTTCTTGTGAACAGCTGGAGTATCACTGTAAGCAAATATCACCCATCGATACGTTTTGCTAACATAAGCCAAATTACATAAAAAGCATCCAGAATCTTTCCTTTCTAGCAATGACAAAATTCCAAATACAGATAACTTTGTACACTGAAGTATCGTTGGAGAAAATCGTCGAGGAAACGAATTTTGAAAATAATCTTGAAGATACCAAAAAAAGTTTGGAAATGGACACTTAACCGAGTTCTCCCACGAAATGTATTTACATACTATCGCCAAGATTCGTTAAAAAAATTATTCAACCACATAATATCAAGCTAAGTTTTTCATGTGATGTTGATGAAACGTGACGCTTTCAACTTCATGATCATTAAATCATTGCTCGAGTAGCAATATCATAACAATTCCTCCTGCTGGTATAACTAAATTTCATTTAATGTCATGAAATGCTGGGGTTGTTATTGCTAATGTATTTGCCAGTACCTCCAAATGTATATGTACTTATTTTAGCGGGATTCATACTTTATCTAAGTTAGTGCTGTTAGAAATGCTCTAATTCAAATTTATTTCTTAATTGATGCACCAGCGTTGGTGTCGTTGAAAATACCATTGTCTTCATGATGACTTGACATAAAGTTTCAATGGTTTGTATATTGATTGATGATGCACGTCTTATCTATTATGGATGCCTGCTTCGGTCAGCAGAGGAACACTTTGCAGGGACTGAACAACTGCCATTCGTGTTCTACTGATGTCGTTGTCTTGTTTCTTTCTTTGTTGGTCCATTTTGTGTGATTGTATGATCCGCGTTGGTCATTTCAGCCTGGTCGTGCAAGATATAATCCCCTTATCTTTGTCCCGTCTCTTCTTGTCAGTGTTGTTGTACATGTATATGTCTAACACTTGATAGTCATTTTCCATGTTACTGTCGCTTAAATTGTGTGAGGTTCACAATAGCGAAATTCGCTAAAATATTTCCGAATCTGAACTACAACATCTAATTTAGCCTTCTCGATCATATGTCGTCCTGTGTGTTCTGTGCTTTTAAAATATTTTTGGTATGCGTTTTTTTATTGTTGTTGTTGTTGGAGTGAGGTTTTGTTGGGGTTCTTTCCTTGTAACAGAAAGCATGTTTGCCTGATAAGCGCAGTGGTTAGCACACTCGCGTCTAACCATCGAATCCTAGATTCGGTTGAAGATCTTATGTGGTCAAGGTAAGGTAGTTTCAGGTTGTTCTCGGGTACTCCTGTTTCCTTCTCCAAGGACCACCTTCTTGTCAACATTTGAGTCAATGTGAAAAATCAATAAACTCGAATAACTTGTATGTTAACTGTCGTATAAATTAGATACGATTTTGATATAAATGTATACTGTCATTTAGTTTATTTCTGAATCAATAAATTACTCTTTTTACAACAATTTTGGAGAAAGTTGAATAAGAAGATTTATCTTGACTAATCTATTTTGATGTCATATATAACACAAAAATATCCAATATAATTATCTTTCCATAGACAAATCATGTCTGAATCCATCATCTTCCTTTATCCTCCAATTTCCTTGTTTGTGCTCGGCTGCAACGTTTCAGTAGTAATTATTGCAACATTTGCTTAAAACCATAAACTAGAAAAAATATTGAAATAGAGTACATAAAACACTCAAAGAATTACTAAAGATACATTTCATTACCTTTATTGATGGAGATTTTTACGTTGAAAATCAGCAGAAGTACGCATTTGGTGACGGTAGACACATCACTATAAGTCAAATTAGAATTTTTTACCGAATATTTTTTTGGATATGGAGAATTTATAACTGTACTTAGTGTCCCTCTACATCAATATTTGGTGACTGTCACTACTGATTCAAATTCACATAACCAATCCATCAACATACATACGAATGACGATTGTCGTAAAAACGGAACCAACTGCCGGTTATCGTAAAGGCAATGTCGGAAATATTCCCGTAAACGTCCGGAAAACACGCCAGCGCCTCTTCATAGTGTCATAATTATGTTAATTATTATTAATATCAAAGGTCAATCAGTACAAGTATGGTGTTTTCGAACAGGGGAAAAAAGAAGAAAAAAAAATGTTTTGGTATCTATTTATAAAAAACGATGAAAATTGAACTAATATTTTAGACAAGTATAAAAAAATTCAATTCATGCATGGGTTGTTTTTTCTGGTGGTTTCTCTTGGGGAAAAATTATGCGTTCCTACTAAACTGTTCATGAAAAAGTGAAACAGTCATGTTGCATAAGTGTTGAAATATAGTCATTTACATTGAATTATATATAATGTTTTTACATTACTATACGAATCTGCTTTCAATTTACGTATTTCATGCTTATTAAATATTGCCAAATTATATAATGCTCAAAAAGTTACAATAATTCTGATGATTTACGGTGTATTTGTTACATAGTAATGTAAGTTTGAAAAAAAATCAACGAAAGTATATTTCATCGTAAATTTTGCCTTATGAAATACTTGTTGTTCTAGTTGGGAATGTTTTTTTAATGCTTTTTTTCAGAAATAGAAATATCGAAAAATAAGAATTCAGAGAAAAAATGGATTGAAAAAGAGTATTACTAATCATGAAAAAGTAAAATTATGAATTTCTTGATCTCTGTTCATCTTGTCCATGAGTGTCTATAAAATATATATGTTTCACCATTTTGAAGTTGTTGTTCCTTTATCAGTCATGTTTTTGCTGTATATATATTTATTTGTTTCTTTTCTGCTTTGATGACATAACTTCAAATACTGATACTCAATAATGTATTTTCTTTGTTATCTTTCCTAAAACTGGCCATAAACTGGCCATTGTAGGCTACTTGCAGTAAAGGCCATACTACGAATGGACAATGGCTATGAATAATCAAATTCTCCCACAATTTTTTTTATTGGTTTATCATAGATATTGTGTTTTATTAATTCATTCAACAATTTGATTATTTTATTCATTTACTTATGATAATATTTTCTGTAATTTCTATAAATATGTTATTCTCTTATGATTTTGTTATACATTTTACTTAGACGACTCATCCTTCAGTACAAGATAGTACGGTAGGTCAAACTTTAGATAATCTTAAGCACGATGCCTTTCTTTGGAGTTTAAGGTATCCACCTATGTCCTCCATGACCTCCTTAATCCTGGTCCTGTCTCTGGTATACAGTGTGTAATACAGTACTAACGACGGGCACCTGCTCGGGAGGGTCTTCATACATTGGTACTTATTGATAATCACTCACCGGTACTCAATGATCGTAAATTACACGGCGTTAAGGATCACCTATCAAGAGTAAATCAAAGGTCAGGTATACACAAAATAACTATCAGAATAATTTCAAACTTGGCAAGTTGGTAGGGTTAAACTATGCCTGTAAAGCATGGGTGATAACAATGGAATTTCTCATCTACACATTCGGCTTTTATGTTTGGGCAATCCTGCTTGGCTTAATGAACACTAATTACCAAGTAGAAGAATTTGTGTTTCTTTTTTTAACAAAGATAGACCTGGAAACATCAGAAGAGATCAGTTAGAGGCGTTAACGAACGGAATTAGACGCTCACTTTTCTTCATCTAATTATAAGGTTGGTGTTCTGATCTGTAATTAACAAGTTCCTTCCTTGAAGTGAAATCTTTGACTACTCGGAATTTAGCCATCTATAAACGTGTAACAGCAATCTAATCTATGGTCTTTGAAATCACCAATTCAAAAATTCTACTTAGCATGTAACAAGAGAGAAATGCAGGTGCGATCAATAGCATGTCTGATATAATGTTCATTCTTTATATCCTCATTATATGATAAGACTACAGAGATGTATATCTTCATATTGCAAATATTTTCGACTTCACTTTCTCTTTTGTAAACTCTCAGACCAAGGACTTATAAAGTATATGTTTATACGTCCTTGCTCAGACTATCTTGAAACATCGTAATTTTCGGCTTTACTTTCTCTTTTGTAACTCTCAGACTATCTTCGATAAAGGTCTATAAGCAAAACACTATTCAAAATGTTACCTTCGCCTATTTCTTGACCATCTCAAACAATGACCATAACAAACATACATTTTTAAAGATTTTCCTTTCATATCTAGTCTTTTCGCACTTGACGATAAAGGTCAAGTCGGTTCTCAGACTGTCCTCTCTCAGTCAGTGTTGAGCAAAGAGTGCATGTGGAGTCGACCCCGGCGGCATCCAACAAACCAACAACAAAGATTGTATTCTTGTTTTTCATCCAGAATAAACATTACAAAAGACTGCATTTTAACTTGATAAGTCTTCATTTATACAGTGATTTAAAATGATCAGCGAGAATAATTTGATATCTTTTATAAATACGAGGATAAAGGTATATCATCAAGCCTGTTTGTGAATGAGACATAATCCGCGACGCCAACTCTCGCGAGATTCAGTGTAGCGTAGAAGGTAGGCGTAATTTGATTGGATAGCGAGTGATATCGGTAAGTCATCTGACGTTGTGTACACAATATCTTAGGCTTCTTGTCCCTTGTGGTCAGCCATACGGGGATCCATAACTGTCCCACACTTACATAGTCATTGTTGGTTTTTCCATGACAATGTTAAAAGGTAAATCATTTAATGTCCCGTTAATCACGAAACAAAATCTAAGCGAGCGGAAAAAACTAATAAGTACTTCGCAATTTCTGCCGAGACAAGCATTCAATATGATACCAATATCCTCCATCTCTCTGTATAGATGACGACTATTGTTGTATGATATAAGTCTGTATTAATTATCATCTTAACGTAGAGCACGGCTTTTTGTTTGATTGTCTACGTATCCGAGATGTTGCTTCACCCTAATCAGGTATGAACCTTACAAATCCCGCGCACCTGTTATAGATCTGAAGCGTATTTGTTTACAAGTATTAACCGAGATGGAATATTAAATATATCATTCTTGTCCTGTCTTTGAATAAAACCAGAAAAGCTGGCAAGGTCGGTTGGGGGAATTTAAACCTTTATTTCTGAATCCCAGCAATCAATTTCATGTGACACGTAATTACCAGTTTATGTCAGCGGGCTAAGTGATTTGATTCCACTGTTAGCAAGCCTTGAATCGCTAGCCGAACACCTGTGAAATTTGGCAGCATTTTACATATTTACTTTATGTGATATAAAGGGGACAATACAATTGATAGATATATGTTCATAGATAGGATATTTGCCTGTCTTAAGTCATCATAAGAAGGGTGAATGTAAAAATGCCTCTTTCTAGATGGGATGAGCGGCCAAACAAATGAATCCGCGATACCATTTCATGTTTTATTCAATGGTCCCTTTTAATGAGATTTTCTAATAATGACAACAATTTTCATACTGCACCTCTAGATCATCAATTTTCGTTTTCTCGTTATGACTTCAATAAAATGGTTCAAAACGAAAATGTACCTGATGTAACCCATCCGATAAAAAAGTTATTAGTTTATATAAATACATGTATGTGCATAGATAATTAAAATAAAATATGAAACAGGAATAAATGAATTAATAAAAACATTGTGATTAATGATGAAAAAATTCAAATTGAAAATTAGAATAAAACAATCAATGTGAACCATATGTAAAGAACACATCTATGGAATTTATAAAATAAATTACAATAATAAGGCAACGACTTTAACGAGAACAAAAACTTGAGACATTGCAACTTCTAAAAGAATCAAACTGAGTGACAAGAATAAAGACATACTTATAAGGCAACATTTCAGTGATCACAGCGGAACACACACGTATGATTCAAGAAAAGAGAGGGAGCAAATAAAACCATCTTTTCTACAAATAGACAACAATACCAACCACATCAAAACGACCAACAAGTAAGACGAAACACCATTAAACATGAGGGACATTAAACATCATAGAAATGAAGGAGCCCAATGACTACACTGAATGGGGATGACTGCAATTGAAAACAGAATCCACTGTAGTTAGTACCAACGACACAAAAAGCCCTGACGGGTGGGGGGGGGGGGGGAGGGGCATATAGAAACTGTATTCTGTCGATTATATGCAATTGTGCATCTGCAAAAAAAGTATGAACTTGCATAACATGCCAAAATATTCAAACAAGACTAGAAATACTGAACATTATGGATGTCTTACCATCAATTCACAAACATTGCAAAAAGCCAGTACAATGGAAAGCAATAAACAAAACCAATGGACAGCAACAATTACAATGGGCAGCAACAAACAAATTCAATGGACAGCAAAAAACAAAAAAACAAAACAAAAACAAAACATAAACAAAAATGGGCAGCAACAAAAACAATGGATAGCAACAAACAAATACAATGGACAGCAACAATCTAGAACAATGGATATCAACACAAAACGATGGACAGCAACACGCAAGAGCAATGGACAGCAACAAACAAGAACAATGGAAAGCAAAAAAACAAAACAATGGGCAGCAAAAACACGAACAATGGACAGCAAATACACAAACAATGGACAACATCAACAAGAACAATGTATAGCGACAAAAACAATGGACAACCAAAAACAAAAACAATGGACAGCAACAAACAAAAATAATTGACATCAACAAACATATACAATGGACAGCGACAAAACAATGGACAGTCAAAAACAAAAACAATAGACAGCAACAAACAAGAGTAATGAACAGCAAAAATTAACACAAGAACAATGGACAGCGACAAAAACAATGGACAGCAACAAAAACAATGGACAGCAACAAACAAAAACAATTGACAGCAACAAACAAAAACAATTGACAGCAAAAAAAAAAAAAAAAAAAAACAACAACAAACAAAAAAAAAAAAAAAAACTACGCTCACGCAGCAAGATACGCCCGAATTATCTAAGTCCCATAACTCCATAAGGACAATTCGGATGAACCTGAAAGGCGACTTCCTCTTCAAAGTCTGATCACAATGTACAAATATCATGAAAATCTGTTGACGCATATTCAATTATTGCGTTCCATGCACCTACATTTTGCCCTTAGCTTAACATGTATGTGCATATAAACCCCCCCCCCCCCCCATTACACATAATTTCTGGATTATTTGACAAAAAACTTAAGATCCCGTTATATATGTGAAAGAACATCCTTTCTACCTTTAGTATACAGAATTTCAAAACATTTCGACCAGAAATAGATTTTTAAATAATTTTTAACAATTTTAGTATAATTTCACTGTATTTTAAAATATCTAAGTCCCATAGCTCTGTAACGACAAATTGGATGAACCTGAACATTGAAAAGCGGCTTCCTCTCCACAGTCCAATCATAATGTATGAATTTCGTGAAAATCCGTTGACTCATATTCAAGTTATTGCGTTCCATAGGCGGACGGACAGACGGACGGACGGACGGACTTCGCCATACCAAATGACGGGCGTATAAAAATGGACAGCATCAAACAAAAACAATGGACAGCAACAGAGAAATTGACAGCAAAAAACAAGACCAATGGACAGCAACAAAAACATTAGACAGTAACAAGCACGAACGATGGACAGCAAAACAAATAAAATGGACAGCAACAAACAAGAACGATCGACAGCAACAAACAAAGCAATGGACAGCAACAAACAAAACATTGGACAGCAACAGATAAAACAATGAACAGCAACAACAAAGAGCAATGGACAACAATAAACCAAAATAATTGGCAGCAACAAGCAAAACAATGGACGGCAACAGCCAAGAACGATGGACCTCAACAACTAAGAACAATGGACAACAACAAACAAAACAATGGACAGCAACAAACAAAACATTGGACAACAACAAACATAACAATGAACAGCACCAAACAAGATTAATATTCAGCAACAAACAAGAACAATGGACAGCAACAAACAAAACATTGGACAGCAACAAACAAACAATGGACAACAATAAACAAAACAATGGACAGCAACAAACAAAATATTGAACAACAACAAACATAACAATGAACAGCAACAAACAAAATTAATATTCAGAAAACAAAACAATGGACAGCAACAAACAAAACATTGGACAGCAACAAACAAACAATGGACAACAATAAACAAAACAATGGACAACAATAAACAAAACAATGGACAACAATAAACAAAACAATGGACAACAACAAACATAACGATGAACAACAATAAACAAAACAATGGACAACAAGAGCAAAACAATGGACAACAATAAACAAAACAATAGACAACAACAACAAAACCAATGTACAACAACAAAGGAGATCAATACACAGGAACAAGCAAGAATAATGGACAGCAACACACAAAATAATGGACAGCAACAAATAAATTCAATGGAGAGCAACAGACAAGAACAATGGACAACAACAAACCAGAACAATTGACAGCAACAATCAAATACCATGGACTTCAACAAACAAGAACGATGGACAACAACAAAAGAAATGGACAGCAACAAAAAAAAAACCCAAATCGACAGCAACAAATATGAACAATTGACAAAAATAAACAAGACCAATTGACAGCAACAATCAAATACAATGGACAGCGACAAAAACAATGTACAGTAAAAAGCAATGGACAACAATAAACAAAAACAATTGACAGCAACAATCAAATACAATGGACAGCAACAAAAACAAGAACAATTGAGAGCAACAGAAACAATGGACAGGAACAAACAAAACAATTTACAGCAAAAACAAAAACAAATGACAGCAACAAACAAAACAATGGACAGCAACAAACAAATTCAATGGACAGCAACAAACAAGAATAACGGACAGCAACAAACAAGACCAATTGACAGCAAAAAAAAAAAACAATGGTCAGTAACAAGAAGGAACGATGGACAAAAAAAAAAAACAAACAATGGACAGCAACAAACAAGAACAATGGACAGCGACAAACAAGAACACTGGGCAGCAACAAACAAGAACACTGGACAGCAACAAACAAGAACACTGGACAGCAAGAAACAAACAAAATTAATGGACAGCGACAAACAAACCAAATGGACAATTACAAACAAAAACAATGGATAGCAAGAAACAGGAACAATGGACATCAGCAACAAAGAACACTGGGCAGCGACAAACAAGATTAATAGACAGCGAGCAACAAACAAAATTAATGGAAAGCAAAAAACAAGATTAATAGACAACAACAAACAAAGCAAATGGTCAACAACAAACAAAACAATGGACAGCAACAACCAAGAACAATGGACAACAACAAACAAAACAATGGACAGCAACAACCAAGTACGATGGACAGCAACAAACAAGATTACTGGACAGCAACAAACAGAAACAATGGACAGCAACAAAAAAGATTGATAGACAGCAACAAACAAACCAATGGGCAGCATCAAACAAGAACAATGGACAGCAACAAACAAAAACAACGGACAGCAACAACCAAGAATGATGGACAGGAATAAACAAAAACAAGAAGAATGGACAGCAACAAACGAAACAATAGACAGCAACAAACAAAACAATGGACAGCATCAAACAAGATTAATGGACAGCAACAAACAAGATAACTGGACAGCAACAAACCACCATAAACAAGGAAATAACCCAAATAAAATAGACAAAGAAAAAAAGGAAAACGACATCATTCAATAAGGATTGACAGCAAAAAAGAGGGTCTGGAGATAATCTGCATCAATAGATGACTTTGGTCGGCCATCCGCAAAATTGATAGCAGATAATGTAGTCATCCGGGTTTCACTCAATTATACTAAGCCTTGTACATAGAAGTCTCTCAGTGGTCGGCCACCCGCAAAATGGAAACCAGATTGTGTACTTATCCGGATTACATGCACAGGACTGTGCCATTTAACCTGATACACAGAAGTTTCCCAAGACCCAAACATATTGTAAAAACAAATTGGCCGTATGCATTGCAAAATTAGTCACCAATAAAGTCGGATCAACTTTTACATTAGACAATTAGACATTGGACAATTAACAAATACATACTACAGGCATCTTTGAAAATCCAGACGATCAATTGTTTCACAGAGAGCAGACGCCCACAATGTGAAAAGCAAATGGGGTTGGTATTGAAACACAAGTGTACGTATGTCTTAAAATCCCTAAACATTTAAAAAAAATTGAGGATGCAAAATACTTGTTCTTTTTCATCTGAAAATCGCCATATCGCGAAGTTTTTATATGTAATCTGAACATGGCACATAGTGGCTTGCTTGTTTGTCAAGATAATGATCAATGATAGGTTTCTGTTAAAATATGAACAAGTCTGGATAGAACTAGACTTCGATGGTCTATAATATGATACCGTTTCGGTATTTGGGGTTACATTGTGACAGCGATTGCGAGGCTCTTTGAAGAGCGTTTTCCACTCCTCGTCTGATCTGTTTTAAAGTACGTAGAAAGTACTCTAAACATGGTATACTAACTCACTACAGCCAAGAGAGGAGAACAGACTACATGTATATTTTTATACGTGATATTTTCGCATATAAATAGATACGTACTAAGATTTTTGCAACTTTTACTGTTTTAATTGTGTCAGGTGTCATTTTGGGATGGCATAATATTAGTCATATCTTTGTGTACTAAATCCTCCTCCTTTGGTTCTAGTTGTTTATTGGTTTCATCATTTCATTTGTTCAAATTGCTAGATTTTGATATGGTATATGAACATCATCGTTGCTTTGATATATCATTAGGGAATTTTTCTGAGATTCCTCCTTCCTCTTGTGTCTTAAAAGGTCCATCCTGATTTCAACTGTTTATAATATTCATATTAAATGTCTTGTAAAGTAGGTTAATCCATAGTACGACAACAAAACACTTACTATCTATGTATTTTCTGTTATTGTTGGGGTTTTTTGTTGTTGAATATTCTGTACAAAACATGTATCTAATTGTGAAAACAACTTTTTCATATATCACATTCTTGCTTTTTAAGAGAGAATCTTGGTATCTATCTGTTTTTAATGAAAGAAAGAAAAAATATGAAAACACATGTACCCCTTGTTCTATCAGAGCCCTGTTTTTCCCCGCAGAACTGGAAAACAGCAAAATCTTAAATCCGTAGAAAGGTTCTTGAAAATGCGTTTAATTGTACCCCAAAACAAAATACAAATGTATGTAAATCATATGTGTATGTACATTGTCATCCCTCAAATTTTTTTCCATTTGTTTTCGATATTATTTTATGCGACACATTCCTGTTAACATGAGGTATTTCTGAATAAAATTCCCTTAAATGTCATTAAGAGGCATGTTCCTTCTCACTGCTTGATTTTACTACCATGTTTTGGTTAATTAAGATGTCAATTATTTCTATATATAACAATATATTAAATATAACATTAA
This sequence comes from Pinctada fucata, assembly GCA_028142955.1. Taxonomy (NCBI): domain Eukaryota; kingdom Metazoa; phylum Mollusca; class Bivalvia; order Pterioida; family Pteriidae; genus Pinctada; species Pinctada fucata. The sequence continues at coordinate 54,469,602 of AP027107.1, forward strand.
AATTAATGAAATTCTTGAACGATTTTCCAAGTGCCATCGACAACAGGTTATTTTCTGGATATGTAAAATCACAACCTCCTTGATCCTCTGTCAATGATATACCGATATATACGACTCACAGTCTGTACTCCCGTGTGCTTTTGAACTTTTTTGTTCTATTAAAGTTGAATAGTTGAATAAGCATAAAGAGTATTTGGAATGCATCAACTTATCATTGTACATTTTGTGCTGTTTTCAAAATAAATTCATATGAATATTGGTACATTTGCCTCCACTACAAGTACTTAAACAATACTCTGACATAGAAGAAGGATTTCCAGGATTTCAGAAATAAAATCTTTTATATTTTGATTGATATAGGTAGATTTTTCCTAACGATCCATCTGTCTTGGAGTACAAAGTTTTTAAAAATAGACTAACAAAACGCTAAATATTCCTTTTTTTTGTCTGATGCAATACGTTTTCGTAAGACTACGGCAATTCCCAAAGTTGTTCGCAAGAATTTTTGTGAAACAGGGTACAATTCCTCTCTCTATGCAGTAAATGTTCTCTGTAATAGGGTGTTCATTTTCTTTTCGGTTTTTGTATGATCATTAGTGTAATGCACTCTTTGGTTCATTTATTGGCTCTCACTGGAGACCATGTTGAAACAGTCTAAGGTTTGTACTGGAGGTAATGTTAAAGGAAATTCCAATTCGTTTGTGAACCATCTCTAAAGAAGAAGGGGAAATAACGAGATTTGTATTATGAATGCTCAAATATAAGTGCTGAGTGACTGTGCATCGCTTTCTCCACAGGAGGAGGTTTCCGTACAAGTACCCCTTACATTGGGGACTTCACCATTTGACCAAACTCGTGGTCTACCGAGAAGATTAAAACCCAAGTCCATAGGAAAGCTGTAGGTCTGTCCATCATGAACACTGGAAGTTGATACACCAGAGTCATGCTGCTCACTTAAAAAGGAAGCTGCGTGTTGTAATTGCGCACGCGCACGGAAGTTGTTGGTCTTTTCGTTCCAATGCACTATAGACTGTGGTCTTAAATTGTACCTCGATACTTTACAACCATTTAAATGATAGGGTACTGGGGAATCGTTTTCATCGTCTGCGAGGAAAACATCGTCATCTCCGTTTGACGAATCGTCGCCCTGTCGTCTGCTGGATGAATCGCTGCTGAAGCTACTCATGTCTGCATCAAATTCCTCAGCGTTACGACTGACGAAATCATTACGTGTAATAGTTGAGTCGGAACTTTCGCTTTCAGTTTCGCTTTGTCTTTTAACTGTTTTGCACACATTTTCTTCAATTTTGTCCAATTTAGTATTTTCCATTTGAACATTTTTTCCACACGCATTGTCAAATTGTGAAGCATTTTCCTGCAATCCCTCGTCGTTGTGACCCGTCACTGGAATTGTTTCTGTGCTATGATAATGTTTTGGTACATTCTCAATTTCAGCTTTACATACAATGGTGTTTGCATTATGCTTCTGGTGTTCGATCGTCCCCTCTGATAATAAATTTTTGACATTATTTTCGTGTAAATCTTCCACTTTTATGTCACTGTTTGTTGTACCTTGTTGTGGATGGTCGTTTCCATCTTGTACTTGATAGTATATACCGTTTCCTTCGATTTGATAGTTAAAGTAGTCAAGTCCTGAGTCAGCCTCCAGTATGTCATCCAATATCGTTCTTAGTTTCGTAAATGTTGGACGATCATGTGGGTTTGCCCGCCAACAGGAACGCATGATCTGATATCTGAAATAAAAAAAAAGGAAAAAGTAAATCGAAGGGTGAAGTTGTGTATATTTCCGGTAAATTCCTAGATAAAAAAATATTACCGAAGATAAAGGACAGAAGTCAATTTTGTAGAATTTATGTAGCATTATTTGAGAATTCATTGAATCAATCAATTTACATTTATATCTTTATCATATACAATAAGTACCGGTAAAAACGTCACGATAAAAACAGAAAATTACCATATATCATTCCTGAATGGTACATGTTTAGTGGCAGAATGAACTAAATGGATTATTGTCAATCATCACATAAGTTTATGACATTATGTGCAGACATTTGGTTTTGATAACAGAAGATTTATTTTCTAAATTCATTTCTAACAGCCAAAAGTGATTAAGGGGCGGGTGTCATAAATACAGACCATTCACGACAAAAATTTTAAGTGCGACTTGAAAATCAAAAGATTGTCATAGTTTTATGAAAATATAGCTATTTTGTTAAATATGGGTCAGACATTGATTTTATCTTCAATTTTGTAAATAATATTTAAGTCTACAACATTCTTTAATCTTTTAAACTCTAGCAATTACATCTATTTTTAAAAATTTTAAATTATTTCTATACAGAAGAATGACGCAAAAGTTTTAACTGCGATTCAAACGATATATATTTTTCCGATATGAAATTGATCTCCATTTGATATTAACAATTGCCATATGACTTAATAATTTTAACGTTCCCCTCATTATTAGGTATCGAATATACCACAGAAATTATGACAGAAATGTGAGAAAGCCGAATTGTTGTTACTGAAGCAACAAAAATGATGACGTCACATGTGCGTCTTTGCAATATTCGCCAGAATGTAGATGAAATCATTAGCATGAACTTAAGATATATACACAGATGATACAAGTATTTCATCTGTAGATGGAACAATTCTAAATGTTCTTATTTGTAAATCTTGAACTATTTAAAACCATAATTCATTTTAAAAAAAATCGTTTTAATTCTTTTTTGTTTCGGTTATTTTTCTTCTATTACCTTTGTTGTAGTGATTTTTCCTTAAATGATACTGTTATTTTTATTTTCTGTTTTTAAAGAATTTGTTCCTTATTTTTCGTAGTTTGGACAAATCATTTGGGATTTTTCACTTTCAGTTATTTATCCTTAATTCAATGCAGTTCGATTTCGAATACGCTACACTTTTCTTCGAGATAACTTAAGTTTATATACTAGAAAAAAAATGTAAGGTACACTTGGTACATCAATTTAGAAAATGATTTATCATACTCGCATGAGAGTCTCTAATTTACAGGGTGTTAAATATATAATGAGTCAATTGCATAAGTCTGATTTTTAATTTCTAACATAAAGATATAATAAAATAAAGTACTTTGGTCCGAATGTAAATCAAACATGGTTACTTGTACTTACATGAACTTTTATAATTTTTGTTATTTCACCCCCTCCTCCTTTTAAAACGTCAATAAAGTAAAAATTCTACTCTTCCGATTAAAATTTGGTATTTCATTTTGCACAAAACGTGCGCGACATACTGTTTCTGAGGGGTTTTTCAGTTTTGCTATCTTCAAGCATGAATGTACTTCGGTTTCTTTGGAACACAGATGTATATATTCCAAAAGTATTTTCAAAAGCTGGCTTGTTGAACGGTTTTTTTTTCTGTACGAAAAGATATCATAATGGTGGGATCTAAAAAGAAACAAATGACTCTTTGAAATATATTTACAAGTCTAAAAATTACTGTCCTAGGTAAGTGGCTGCTGGGCTGGCGGATACTGATGTATTTTAAATGATTTTTCTCTCTTGGACAGAACTGAACTATTTAGCTCGGACAATTATAGAAATGCGTTTTGTACGAGAATTTGATCCGGTGTTTCTGAGGTTTTGAGGAGATACAGAGTACAGGTGACTAGGGAAATTACAAATCTACTCAATAACCGCAGGTCCACACCACAGAGTGGGGGTATACATAACGGGAACACTCATGGTGGCTCCCTCATCTACCCTCCACCATGTTATACATGCTAATTCTCATTATGTTACAAGGTAAAACACCTATAAAACATTCTGTGATTGTCTGGAATGTTGAGTGTCGAACATTGAACAATTTTTGTCTGTAGGAAACTGAAAACTTTCACCAGTAAAGGAACTTGTATCTCATTCTGACAAAACTGACAGAAGGATATGGGCTACTTGTATATTCAAAAAGACAATTGGTTTATTTTCTTTTTTATAACCTTTAGGGAATAAAATGAAGTTTTCTAAATCAAGGTTTTCCACAAAGTTCAACATTGGACAACCATTATCGTGATCCAAAGAAAGAGAAATATTTCCCTCCTTCTCATGTCGTTTTTTGATACTACCGGTATATGGACAAAGATAAATGGTTAAGCAACAAAGTAATGTCTTTTTTTTAAATCCTCAAAAACCAATTCGCGCATTGGACCAGTTTTATGTATTGAACGGCGAACACAAGAAAATTTGCAAAATCTGGAAAACGTATGAACAAATATTATATGCCCTCTTTGACACTTCAAACGGTCTAAAATCATATGTTCGCGTCGGAAACTATTCATATTATTAAAAGGTATAATTAATCAAAAGGAAAGAACAGAGCAACAGAATGAAAGAGGGTCTAAACCACTTAAGACAGGATACACTGTTAGATCATGTCTGTTCGTGGTAATAGCAAAATCCTTCATAAAGATTACTATCAGACAAACTAACTATGCGCTTCATTTTCTATACCTAATTACTATGTAATAGACCAAGGATTAAAGACATGCCTTAACCCACGAAAATCCTTTCATTACAAAACCATAGCTCATCCCTGCCACCCATGGGCCGCTGTGACTCAACCCTAAAAAAGGATTATTACGTTACCTCCGGATCCGCCCCATGTTAGATCCTTATCAGGAACAAACTTCTTCTTTCCTTTTATGTTTTACAATGCTGATGACAAAACAGGACCGCGATAACATCTTAATATCTTTTCTTAATCTGTGTGATATCCAATAATAACAAATTGACCAATTGTTTGGGTAGGAACTTAACGTCCCACATAATATAGATACCGATCTCCGATCCAACTGTCCACCATTTAATTAAACATCAAATTTCAAGCAAATTAGCCATAGGTACAAATTCGGGTTTAGAAACCCTGAAAAATGCTCCCATTAACAAAAAACACCTGCATGAAACGACATGATTTCATGCCTTTCTCCAATAAACTAGTCCTCTTTTAAGCTTTATAGGAAATGCTTACAGTGCTCTTTACAGAAAGATAAATATTTCCGATCATGAATGATCCTGAATCCCCTTTTTGTTGTACTTCGGGTTTTCGACATCACCCTTATGAAATAGCAGTTGATAATACTCCTAATGATGGACGACAATAAAAGGATCATGGAATAAAATATCGTTGATGACTATCATGTATATTTTACCTCAAAACTGCACATCTGTCAAATATCCCGTATAAAAAAAAGGAGAAAAATAAATTTAAAAAACAAAAAACAAAAATAAAACAAACAAACAAAAAAAAAAAAAAAAAAAAAAAAAACCAAACAAAAAACAAAAAATACCCCCATGTATTCAACGTGTAATAACAATAATGGAAAGAGCTAATCTAGTAATCAGTAATAGACATGTAAAGGAAATAATTGAAATATAACATAGTATATAAGAATATGTTAAAAAAAATTATACTACATTCAATTCTGAAAAAGAAATCCGGTGTGGAATGACATGTATATCCAAATATTCAACTTAAAAAAAAAAATGTAAAATTTTAAGATACACTATCAATATGTAAATCATACATCTAATATAAAAAAACCCAAAAGTCAAATATGCGATAAAACAAGCAAATAACCAATATATATTAAATCCAACGAAATATCCAACATATACATAAAACATCCAACAAAGAGTACAGATACAAAATATTCAACATAAAATGATAAAAATGAAACCCCAAACAGAATTCAACATTACGCAAATATCCAACATAAAAAAGAAATGCAAATATCCAACATTTAATACAAATGCAAATATTCAACATGCAAATATAAACCATACAGTATAAATACAAATATCCGATATGCAATAAATGTATGATATATCAAGCATGCAATGAAATAATACAAATATCCCACATGCAATAGAAATTACAAATTTCAAACATGCAATAAAAAATAAACGACAGCTCATGTAATATTCATTTTTTTCTTCGATTTATAGTAACAATAAAAGGGCATATTGATAAAAATAGTAGATCAAAACGTTCTAGAATACGATCGATCATTCAGCATGTGATATATTGCATGAATAATCAATCACCAATTAAGAAATAAAATTACTCGTATATTGTACATTCTGAATTTGATATCTTAGTTTTTTGTTCATAACAAATGAAAGCCTTCCAATGACAGAAATGTATGGATATATTTCAACTTGCACTGATCAAGTGCATCAATGTTTGCGATACTTTCATGTTTTTGCTAGAGTGGATTCAGGAAGGGAGGGAGAATTTGAAATACATGTACTTCTTAATTTTTTTCTTTCACATTGATTTGGTATAGATGAAGTTGTGACGACTAAATGGATCCACTTGGACCTCTTAATTCCACAATGCAGTATTGTCCCAATTTTAATTGCACTTAGACATGCTCTAATTCAGACTGACTACAGTTCCGGAAACGTGTCAACATCTGTCAGGTGTAGGTTCTTACTACTATCACATCAAAGTGGAGAATGATGTACCCTAAAAAGACGTGTCTCACCCCCGCTGTTCACGTCACAGTTTCATATAGTACAACTCTAATGACCCATCAACGTATAACGCCGGTGTTAAAAACCAATCTGTAATTTTCGCCTTTACCAATTATCCAGACTTTCAGCATGTTTCTTTAACAGCGTTTTCACACTGGGCAATGGGAATGGCTGTCCTTTTATAGTACCTTCCATTTGTGAATGGCGAACAAATAGACTTGACATTTGAGATGGTAGGAAGATAGGAAAAACAATTATACTAATGTTGTTTTAATCTGCACACCTGACGAGAGAACCCGTGTCTTTGATGCCATTATCTGACGTGAGAAGGGTGTATAGCTGGTCAAGGCAATGGCCGCCCTCGGCACTAAATCCTCACAAAATAACACATAATCTCCGCTATTAACCTAATATCTATACAACATTAAAATACTTGATTGAACGATAAGTGGAAATTGCAGATTTACATATAGGCGTTAACCTTTTAACACGAAAAAATTACAAACGTCAAATAATTTTCAGTACTGTCATGTGAACATAATGTAATGATATACGAGCTTAGCACACCTCGTCTATCCACGACATGTATACGTGCGCTTCTTATGTTGACCTTTCAACTTGTAAAACGTCGAGCAGATAGCGACATGCGCGACATCAGATAATCCTTTGATACAGGGGGTTGATGTGCCAAGTTTGATGAAAATCTTATTCTTCAAATGACATTAAATTATGTTCATTGCACAGATAAGGAAATAAGTGGATAATCAATGACATTGCATTAGACATAAAGACTATGTATTAAAGAAGAGAAGGTATATCTGTGATCTATAGAACAACAAAACATGGGACATATATGAAAGTATCTTAATGGAGAAGGTGATTTTTATACCAGTTTCCCGTCAACAGTCTGTGTTCCAAGCGATTAATCATCATTATGAAATTTCACAATCCTACAATTCCAGTAATAGCACTCGGCGTGTCTACCCTGTTTTAATATGTGGTATTTCTGAAATTCGTGTACCATACAGTGAAACTCTTATATCCAGCATTAAAATGATTACACATGTACCGTGGGTATGCTATTCTGAAGACAGAAAAAATCACTCGGAAGAAAGACAAAAATTTCATCACAGCCACTTTAATTAACACTTAGTAGAAATAGAAGGAAAAATACAAACTAAAATACAAAAAAAGAAACAAACAATCAGAAAGCATACAAAAATAACAAGAAATATCCGACAGGACAACCAGATGCAAAAAATGAATACACAAACTACTTCATAAGAGAGACATGATCTAAAACATTGTCAACTGAAGTATGCAGAATAAAGAACAATATGATCAACAACAAAGCCATATAACTAAATACTAATAAATGACTTTCTTGATGATCTTCTTGGCTTCGGACACAATTTTAAGGAAGATACGACGTAGGACAAGTTCTGCAATACATATATCTTACAATCCTTTTCATCCAACGCCAGCAACACCATGGAAAGAGCGATGTGAAACCCAATTATCCTAAAGCTCATACACGATATACACACAGCAATATTGACACCAAGAAACACAGTCATAACAAAAAGACAAAACACAAACCATCTGTTATACAAAGGGGAACATTTATCCCAAAGCAGGTGACCAAACCCCACCTACATCAGGGTAATCAGAAAGCATCCATGACATACAAGAACAGTGACATAAAGGAAAAATACGTCTACAGCATAGAAAACCAAAATAATTACAGATGGAACATCTTCAACACGGTCATTCAAAATACGAAACGGTAGAGGACACCAGTTGCCGCAAGAAAACATGAGGTTTGCTATTCAATATTATCCGAACACACACGCACGATGAAATTAAATAAAAGGGAAATATTCAGCACAGTCATCTCATATCATCAGACACACCAATGAAAGTTAACCTCTTACAAGAGGCATCAACAATTATGCATAAGAGGACGTCATCAGTAACATGGATGTTAAATTATCAGAGATACACAAATCCATTGACAAACACACAGAGACTTACGAAACTGCTATCCCATTTCATCAAATGACTTCATCATTAACATTGAAATTGATCTGGGACTGACCATATCATTTAAACCTTGGAAAAAACAAGATTTATAAAATGGCAATCCAAAATAATCCAGTACACAAAACGTCATTAATACCAAATAATACGTCACGTATAGAATTTGCTTTTCATGTATTCATTATTCAGATTCAAAATATCTGTTGGTAGACTGTCACCGAGTACTGTAAACGTGGTTTTTTTTTTTTAGCGATTATCAACATCAAGACATTTTGCGTGGGGGAAATGTTCGCGACAAAAGTGTCTTTTTGATTGTAAGAATGCAGCGGGGATCTTTTCGCGTGAGGGAAATTTTCGCGAAGTTAATTGATTCGTGAAAAACGCAATAATTATCCCCACGCGAAAATGTCCACGTTTACAGTATGATATCGTTCGCCAATTTTCACAGTGTTTCGACACTAATCTTGAAATATATTTGTAAATTCTCCGTCATCAAATTTGATAAATTCTTCTGAAACCAAGATGGATACAGAAGAATACAATGGCAACAAAAAATTTCTGTTGAACATTTTCTTAGAACAAGTTAAAAATGTAACGATTGTTCAAACGAAAAGTCTGACAGAAGGGAGAAGTGTTATAACAAAACAAAAACATGTAAAATACAACAGCTTCCTTCTTGTAAAATGTACTCACAGAAAAAAAAATTGTGATGTTCATAAGAAAACTATGTTGGCATATTTCTGCCTCCTACATGCGTGATATTTTTCTTTAGAATATGTCGACATGCGACTTACTTATGTTAACATGCTACTTATTTATGTCTACATGCATCTTATTTATGCCAACATGCAACTTATTTATGTCAAGATGCAACTTATTTTGTCATGTGATATAATCATCTTGCATGTCAACATAATCATCTTGCATGTCAACATATTTATCTTGCACATTAACATATTTATCTTGCATGTTGACATAAATAAGTCATAAGACATAAAGATGACATAATCTATAGAAAATATCTCGCATTTAGGAGGCAGAAGTATGCCACCATAGAAAACTGATAAGCATAACACAAAACTTAATATGGAAAGTATTTGATGGCAAACATTGCAAAGTGGAAAAATCAACATAAATCTATTCTTTCTACTTAATTAAGGAGGTCCAGAACAGCCAGACTTAAAAACGATCCTATCACTTAATTTTCCTGAAAATTATAAATGATGAAAATTGAAACATACTTTTTCTATATGCAAAGTTTCATCATTTTTTTACCGTCAGTTTTGAAGCTACGCAGGTACATATATACCCCTTGAAAGCCCCAAATTGGGCCGCAAATATGACACTTTAGGGAACGAAAAACAGTTACAAATCTTCTGTAGAGGCAGAAAATTAACAAGCACTGTATTTTTTATTTAAATATGATGTGGGCAATCGGATGTGTATAGAATTATAAATGATCCAAAGACTTTTAAGTGGAATAGTCGAAAGCAGATAAATGTTTTTTGAAATTCCTACAACGACTTTTCAATTTTTGTCGCACATTCTTCAATTTCATTTCTTAAATTCTTTTGGCGTCAAATATTTAGTAACTCGAAGAAAAGAATCCATACTACATTTCTATACAAGAAAGAGATTATTGTATAAAAGAGATATTACGTTTATGACAGACTGACAAAACTTTATAGACTACGTTTTCCTTTCGAAAAGTATGGTTTTAAGGAGGTACAGGACAGCCAGACTTAAAAAATAAAGATCCTATCATTTAATTTTCGTAAAAATAATTGAAACATACTTTTTCTACATGCAAAGTTTCATCAATTTTTTACCGTTAGATCTGAATACCCATTGAAAGCCCCAAAATGGGCCTTAAATGTGACGTTAAAATTAAAGCACTTTAGGTAATGAAAAACGGTTCCAAAATCTTGTGTTGAGGCAGAATATTAACAAGTTCTGTATTTTTCACATAGATATGATATGGGCAATCAGATATGCATAGAATTATAAATGATGACTAAGACTTTTAAAAGAAAATATCGAAAGGAGATAAATTTATGTCTATTTCCAGAACATCTTTGAGTTGTTTATTTTTAATAATAAAGTCCATTTATCTGAAACCCTATCATCTATTTTCCGTAAAAACTTGATATCATTTTATTCATATGTCAAGTTAAACACCGGTAAGTTCCTATTCAAATTTGACCGTCAGGTATTAAGTTATAGTGATTTTGTTACCCCTCCCCCTTATTTTTTCGTTACCTAATGCTGACGTTCTTGCGAAAAAAGCACCAATGTCGCCGTTTCTATCATGACGTCAAAATTGATCTAGAGCTTTCCGATGGTTTTTTTTGCATACTGTTCTGGACCCCCTTAACAGTAAAGTGCTAAATTCTTCAAGAAAGGCCATATCAGATCCTATGATTTTATATTCATTTTATAAAGATATACCAATAGAATATTATTAAATCTTATATACATATTTAATATTCCATTACTGTGATTACTCGCAAATATAAAAGAAAAACGCTTGATCTCTTTTCCGTAGAGAAGAGTGATAGGGGCAAATGCTATAGCAGGCAGACTTTTCAAAACCTTCAATGCCTTTTGTTTAAACTCTTTGCAATTCAAAATACTAAATTAAAAATATAATTAATAAACGCAAAGAAAATCCTAAAAATACATTTTTCATTTGATCAATAAATCTTATTTCGAAAAGATTTCACCAATTATACACTATTTCCACAAAACACACAGGTTCACAAAAGACAAATGAATTAAAAGAAAGGCAATTAGATTTTTTTTCATTTTAATTTTGAAATATATTTCTCATTATAACCTTACCACACTAAACTTATAAACCTTTTGTTTTCGTCCTTCGATTTCCTCATTAATTAGCAGTCAAGGTTCTGTCACATGTCTATGATTTATGACAGACATTGAAAAGGCTAGTTTGGGTTCCAGGAACACAGTTTAATTCTACAAAGCTTGTTCAAAAATTTAAAAATCCTGCAATTCCACAGGTTCGCAGAAAATTGGGGAGTCGCCACCACGTCAATAGAATTATAACTGCCTTTACTTCTAGATAATAATTGAGCATTCTATTGTTAAATATTGTACATTTGTATGGAGAAACTTGCGATACTTCTCAAATTCAGAAGAAAATTATCAAAGAAATGTTTTTGGGGTATCCATGGAAACGCTGGGAAAACATATCCTTGTCTTACCCCTATCCTTTTGACTGTAACGTCAATTGTGACGTCATACATGATTGATGCGTTTGCCGATCAAAATATGAAAAAGAATACATACAGTCTCATTTTTGAGCGCTTTTAGACAGTAGGAGAAAAATAATCAATCCCAAGATGTGATTAGGGACACGGAAATCCAACCCTCGTGTCCAGGATTTGCTTTTGTCCACGACTCGACAAGCCTCGTCGTGATACAAGCAAATCCTGGACACTCGGGTTGGATTTCCTTGTCCCTAATCCCATCTGGGGATAGATTCTATTAGTCTTTAACTGTAAAACGTGATTCATCAGTAAACAAGAGGCCCAGGGGCCACGTCGCTCACATGAGAACATTGGAATTCTTACCCTAGCGGAATTTGAATGTGATTTATACTTGAATGATTCTTATCATAAGCTAAGCTTTATGCAGTAATCAATAATTTTTTGATTTGTTAATGAGAAAAAATATTATATTAGATTTCAAAAGACATACACAAAAGCATTAATTCATAAAATTCTACTATAATGTCACTTAAAGATTATAATATGGAAAAAAACTTGAATAAATGTTGAAGTGCAAAAACATATAGCAGGCGCCACCTGTTGACAGATCCAGACAAAAAAAAACCAAACAATACTAGTTGGGGTCCATGAGTACTTCATTTGAACCAAGTTTCATCAACAACCCTTCAGCGGTTCTGGAGAAGAAGTCCACTATTTATCCCCTTTGTATGCTTTTCCATACTGTACATGTTTTCTGATTGAATTTCACATTGTCAGTCACATTAGCTTGAAAGAAACACACACAATTGATTGCTTTTGTCATAATTCATTTCAATTGAAAGCGATGTGGACCATGGGTCGTTTGTTTCCGATTAAACTGATTAAAATCACAGTGATTCCCTGATTTATTCATTTGAGTTATAAGGGTGCGATAAATTGCGATACGCATTCTGTATCGCGATACGATACGAATATATTGATTGACGCAAAATGTCGAATTATCAATATATTGTTACACCCCTAATATTAGAGACTAGTATATCAAATAATCTAACTCATAGAAAAACGGTGAGACTAAGGGATAAATACCTGCATAAGCATTTTAAATCTTGCAGATGACAGCATACAATATAAAGAAAGATCTTCTACTAGGCCTTAAAATCAACAAAGAAAAACATCGATATAATAAGGAAATCCCTTGCATGGCCAACTCCAGGCATCAAAGATGCACTATCCAAAACTACCCAACAAAGCACCAGTAACATAAAGGAAATATACAATCTACACAACGAATGTCCCAAATTATGCAAAAGCAGTTACTATAAAGAAAAGACGAGGTCGGAAACACTTTCATAGCAAATCATCAATGGTACCACTGTGTATAGCCGACACCGGATATTGGTACTATTTGTCGGCGTATTGGTACTACTGAGGCGAGAGATTTTAACAAATGAGGTGTGAGTGTCCCTTTCTAACATCGTTTTTTATTTGAATCTGGCAGCTCCTTTCAAATGCAACTGTATAATGCATTACTACAGAAAGTCATCCTTGAAGATATATGAGTAAGATATGTCTAAGTAGAAGACTTTTTAACTTTTTTAAGGAAAATGCATCACCTAGTACCGTAAAATTTTCCATACTGAGAACTTTATTTGGATTTAAATTCGCATATTGCACTTTTTTTCTAGACTTGCAATATATCTATGTTTTACGATTTGATCACTGTATCATGATTTCATGGATCTGTAAAGATCTTACTAAGAACAACGTGTATTTTTTCCCAAAAAGATACACGCCAGGTGTACGGCATATTGCTGGACGAAAAAGAATTTACTGTACGGCATGTTGAAATAGGTAGTGTACGGCGACTTGCTTTTGGGGTCGGAGTGTCAAAGCAATTTCGGGGCTTATGGAACGAAGATGACAATCCACCTACTATGTGTACCTGTCCGTCACTTGATCCATCATCTGTCTTCACGTATTTTTGTTACGAAAGAGTTGAAGGGTGTGCATGTATTCAAAAAACATTGGTACTCACAGCAGGACAAGAACCCCAATATGCTCATTTTATTGTTTCTACCATGTGCGGATCCAGTTCGGGGGGGGGGAACCGGAGGTCCGGACCCCCCCCACCCCCACCCCATGAGATTTGCCAGAGGTGGGGTCCACGGACCATGGTCCTCGGCTCTGACAGGTCTCTGGGGGGGGGGGGGGGTCTAAATAAGACATAAGATTAAATTGTTTCATATGGATTTTTTCCGACTCGCTTTCGCTCGCCAAATACATAAAACTTGTATGAAAGGATACATCAACCAAGACATACTTATATTGAATTGATATTAAAATTACTTTTATCATTTGTGTTAATTACCATACTTTCCATATGCTTGCATATTCAGTTTTAGGTATTCAGTTCGCATTGTTTACAGGCAATTTAAATTTGGAAATCCATGAGCTTCAGGGGGCTTCGCCCATGGTCCCCCACCAGGGTTTCGTTCTGGACCCACTGGGGGCCAAAAGGCGGCCCCAGACCCCCGGCTTTTAGACACCCCCCCCGGTGAAAAAAAGCTGGATGCGCGCATGGCTTCTACTCTCTAGAAATTAAGACATATTTCCTTTGTTTCTTCTCCACTCACTTCTCTGGCGTATTGAATAACACTCAGGTCATAAGACGTAATTTTCGTGTTATGCATGCATTTTTAAAAAATATTTATAATAAAAGAGAAGGACAGCACTGTGGTGCACATACATAAATGTATGATAGCGGCGTTATGACACATGTCAGTGACGGATCAAGCTTTGAGTTAGAGGGGGCGTAAAACGGCGAGGGGTCTGACAGGATGACCAGGGAGGCGAAGCCTCCCGGAAGCTAACGCATTTCAGCCTTTTCGAACCCATTCTCGTGACTGAAATTGATTAAAGAATTGAAATTGATGAAGACAATTATATTATCTGACAGGTAGTAAATATTTACTATTATTTACTCTTTTTTATATGGAAACTGATCGTTTACCTATGATTTGCAAATTTTAGGGGGGGGGGGGGCGTGCGCCCCCCTACGTCATCCCCTTGAATCCGCAGCAGCACCTGTATGTCAATAAGTGGTTTTAGCTCACCTGAGCATTTTCGACTTCTCAAGACCCACTGAAGGAATTTTGATTAAACTTGGTAGGAATGAGGTACTCATGGCTCCCTACAGGTGGTGTTGTTTTTCGTCCGGTTCCGTCAACAGGTGGCGCCACCACAAGCAAAAGCAGGTCAGGGGGTACCCTCCTTTGACACACCAAAGCACATATCGACAAACCGAAAGCATCAGGATGATCTAGAGAGAACTGTTTCTTTGAATAACCCCAAAAACATGTAGTTTTATACCCTCAATAATTGTATGTTTGCCATATTTAAGGCAATCAGTGGTTTCATATTGATTTTGGTTGAAATTTTTATTTTCATGATTTTTCATGATTTTTGTTTCTTGTGTGAAGAAAGAGAGGGAGGGGGGTATTTTCATACAAACTGGACATCTTATCCAGAACCACGGAAGGGATTTTAATGAAGCTTGGTAGAAATGAAGTACTCATGGTCCCCTACGTATGCTTTGTTTTGTTTTGTTTTGTTGTTCCGTCATAAGGTGGCGCCCTCCTTTGACAATCTTCTTCTTCAGAACAGAAGTACATATCGACAAATCGAAAGCATCTGGATGATCTAGAAGGATGTCTTAACAAGTGTTGTTGTTTTGGTTTCAGCCCGAAGTTAAATTTTTGACGTGTTTATGACATCTTTTCGGACTTTGTCAGAAATGCTCTTTTTTTATGGAGGGGGATTAGGGTCAAACGCTTACATGCTTCATGATATGTTGCTTCATGCAATGTTTGATTATTCCATGTTCATTTGTCTTGCTTTCATTTCAAATTGACTTTATCTTTCTTCTTTGTGTAATTTTGCTTCCCTGCATTTTACATTTGTCCTAATGTCCTTCGTCAATGCATAACTGTCATTATACCATGCGTTATGACATCCTTCTTTCTGCCATTATCCTTTCGTCTTAATGCTATTATTGCTTTGTCAATGCTTCAATTTTGATACCAGATGGCGCTTCGCGCGACCGCATGTGTCCGTTCCTTGAAATAAACCTCGAAACATCCCCTCTCGTTAGAAATTTCTTTTAAATTCTACTACAGTATCGTTCGTAAAGTAATTATATTATCGCACGAATGGACAGAAGTAGATTGGCTGTATAAACATGAAACTTTGAAATTTGAAAACTATTATGACGTAATTATAGTAAATATTTGATTTTGTATGCATCAGATTTTTGTAAGTTTTAAATCTGTCTGTAAAATACACATGTATGTGAAGAATCTCTGTGGTTTAGTGGTTATCACATTTGCATCTGAATTTTATTTTACACCTTTCCGAGTGGGTTCGAATCCCGGACGAGGATACTTTTTTTTCCTTTTGTCAATTTTAAGTATAATGTAACTTGTCCATGTTGTCCATTTGCCCAGTAGAGGATGTCGAAAAAATCTGGGGTACTTATAAAAATTAAATGTTTCGATGCATTTTTTTTCAGTTTATCTTTGGGGGTGTCATTGTTTTGAAAAAAAATCAAATGATGGCTTTTTGTTGAAACTTGTCGAGTCTGCTTCGAATGAAAGTCAATTTGAAATGAAATTCAAATGAAAGTCAATTTAACAAACACAAAAGCCGAAACTATGTTCGAACCCCCCCCCCCCCAATAAAAAATTGGTCGATGAAATATCTTTCGACAAAATATTGGGTCAACATGTAGATGACCATGCAAATTATTCAGATGACAATTTCTCGAGACAAGTGTACGTAATATCTTACGAGTACTCGAGGCTCACGTGGTTTTGGGGCTTTGTATATAGTATTCATACGCATATTTATATACATCTTTAAAGAAAGAAATTTAAAACCATAAGTTTATCTGCATGAGTCTTTAGCTTGAGGATTTCATCTGTAAGGAATCCTAGTACCTGTTTTTCAACACGCCGTACAGTTAGCTAATAACATGCCGTACACAAACAATTTCTTTGTTGAGCTCGTATGTAAAATATAGATGCAATTTCTACATTACCCTTGATTAATATTTAATAGTTATGAACTTTTACATAGACTGTGCACAGAATCATGATCTGCAATAGTACTTTCTTTCGTTAAAAAGAATATAAACTTCATACATGTGCAATTTTATGTGTACTAGGTACCCCATTTTGTGTTATTTTACTATTATCGTCCGATCAAATCCTTTGTTTTGAGGGTTTCGATGTTGAGTTTACCATCACAGAATTATTTGCTTGAAGTTCACTCCATATAAGATCATATTTTCTTCACAAGTCATTTTCAAATACTAAAGGTAATACCTATGTCATACTTGTTTACCGCCTCGGTAGTACCAATACGCCGACAATTAGTACCAATATCCGGTGTACGGCTATACACAGTGGGTACACTCCATCAACTTCTACAGGAAGACGAGATCTTCAAATCATCCATGATGATGATAACTCGTCAGGTATGCTTGATGACTACCAAAAATTAAAATGAAATAAATAAAATAAATAAATAAATAACAAAATGAGTAAATAAATAAAAAGTTCACATGGCAACAAATCTCTGAAGGGAAAAGATACTTAGCTTCTGACTTCAACTTCACTTACAGATACATAGACGATGTGTTGTCCATCAATAATCCAAAATTCGCGGATTACCTCAGCAGTACCTATCCTTCGGAGCTTGAAATCGAAGAAACTACAGAGACAAATAATTCAGCATCCTATTTGGACATAATGTTGTCCTACGACACTGATGGTCACATGAACATCTCACTCTATGAAAAACGTGACGACTTCAATTTCAGTATTACAAACTTTCCTTTTCTGAGTAGCAACATCCCTTCATCGCTGCTTATGGCGTGTTGATACGCTATGCCAGAGCAAGTACCAAATATGCGGATTTTGTTCTGAGAGCTAGGCGTCTTTCAGATAAGCTTCTCAGTCAGGGATACGTTTGTGATCGACTAACATCGTCACTGAGGAAGTTCTGCGGTCGATATGGGGAACTCATCATACACTATGATGTCCCACTCTTCAGAATGGTGGGTGATATTCTCTCATAGACCATTTGTACCGTCCAACCAGAGCTTATATTTTATATCTTCCAAAATGGAAGTAACCGGATGTGACAGTTCTACCGAATTGGGGCGACGGGTGTTGCATGCAAGCAGGAGATGCTGACTCTTCCTGGGTACCTGGTCTCACTCCCATTTTGGGAGTTCGCTTCTCTTCATGTGGTGGATGTATTTGTTTGTTTGCTTTGGTTCCTGTTGTTTTTATCCTGATTTTGTATGCCTTTGGTTTATAATTTTCTGAATTATCGATTTTGTGCTGTATATAGGGATATGGTCATTATCCATATTTGTTATTTCACTGATATACAATCTTTATAGACGCATCCGGGTTTTAGAATCTTACAGAGTATCCAGTCTCTTCTTGATTAAAAATGTGGAGCCTTTTTTATGGTAACAAATTTTAGCTGATTGTGAATATTGTGTATATACTTATCGACATTGTGAATATTGTGTATATAATTATAAACTGTGAAATATATATTCTCCTGTAATTCAGTTCACCGTATGAGCATTTCAACAAGTGATCTTATCAGTGATGTTTAAGGTCAAAATAGAGGAGATCCAAATAATGAATATATGAAGTGCGAAGTTCTAAACATGACCTTGAATTGATAAGGATAGCAATTGGACTTCTCAATGATCTAAAATATATATATATGCCAAAGAACCTGGGAATAACAGAACACTGACTTCCTGGAGATAGATAGCCCTTTCTTTCAGAATAATCTATCAATTTTTGCGACAGAGAATTAACTCATATATTTCGACTTAAGGAGGTCCAGGATTCGAATAAAGATCCTTTCATTTAATTTTCTTCAAGATTATAAATGTTAATAATTGAAACAAACCTTTTCTACATGCAAAGTTTCATCAATTTTTTACCGTTAGTTTTGAAGCTAAGAACGTACATGCATAACCATTGAAATCCCAAAAATGGGCCGTAAATGTGACGTTAAAATTAACACACTTAAGGTAATGAGAAACAGTTACAAATCTTCTGTAGAGGCAGAATATCAACAAGTTCTGTATTTTTCATTTAAATATGATGTAGGCAATCGGATATGTCTGGAATTATAAATGATCACTAAGACTTTTAAAAGAAATTGTCGAAAGGAGATAAATCTATGTCTATTTTCAGAACAGATAAATAATAAAGTCCGTTTTAATAATAAAGTCCGTTTATCTGAAACCCTATCATTTATTTTCCGTAAAAACTTGATATTATCTTCTTCAAATATCGAGTGCCGTAACATTGTGAAACTAGAAGAACGGAGTATTATTAATACGATATTTGAATAAACTTTTGAAAGTTTTATTATTATAATTTTTTGCTATAAATTTTTTGTTGAACACTTTCTTAGAACAAGTCAAAAATGTAACGGTTTGTTCAAACGAAAAGTCAGACAGAAGGGAGAATGTTATAACAACACAACAACATGTGAAATAAAATAGCTTTCTTCTTACAAAATGTAATCACAGAAAAAAATTGTGATGTACTCATAGTGGCTCCTAGGAATGTTAAACGTCTTCAAGTTCAATAGCATAATTTAAAAACAGATAAATTTTCGGCGTGGACCACACATGTACGTTTCGGGTACTGATAAGCATAACAGAAAACTAAATATGGAAAGTATTTGATGGCAAACATTGCAAAGCGGAAAAATCAAAATAAATCTATTCTTTCTACTTAATTAACCGTAAAATGCTAAATTCTTCACGAAAGGCCACATAACATCCTATGATTTTATATTTTTTTCATAAAGATTTATCAATAGAATAATATACATCTTTAATATTTCATTATACGCAAATATAAAAAGAAACGCTTGGTCTCTTCTTCGTAAACTAATAATATAAATGCGTTCAAAACCTCAATGATTAAATACATTCATTCAAATAGGGGAACTTATTGATTATAATATACAAATGATCGAACTTTATATGGACTCTATACTTTATATGGACTTTAAAACTTTGAATATCTATTATTACCATCTTTTATAAAAATGTATATGCCTTACATATTTTGTACATATCTTTATATATATTTTCTGTAAATACGTTAACGAGGGCCACATGGGAGAATAGCGAAAATGCTAAATGTGCCACCCTCTTAAAATAAAGTATTATTATTATTATTATTATTATTATTATTATTAAAGAAGATCGATGGGACAACTTCTATAGCAGGCAGACTTTTCAAAACCTTTAATGTCTTTTGTTTGATCTCTTTGCAAGTTAATTCAAAATAATGAATAAAAAATATAATTAATAACACAAATGAAATTCTAAAAATTACATTTTTCATTTAATCTATAAATCTTATTTCGAAAAGATTTCACCAATTACACACTATTTCCACAAAACACAAAGGTTCACAAAAGACAAATGAATTAAAAGAAAGGCAATTAGAATTTTTTTTCATTTTAATTTAGAAATATATTTCTCATTATAACCTTACCACACTCAACTTATAAACCTTTTGTTTTCGTCCTTCGATTTTCTCATTAATTAGCAGTCAAGGGTCTGTTATATGTCTATGATTTATGACAGACATTAAAACACCGAAGAAAAAAAAGCTAGTTCGGGTTCCAGGAACACATGTTAAATTTACAAATGTTAAACCCAAATTTAAATTCAATAGCATCATCTAAGAACAGATACATTCGCAGCATTGACCAGGCATCCGCGTTTCGGGTACTTTACCCTCGTCATTGATCCTCAATCTAAATTATGTAATATGGCCAAAGAGTGTGAAAATTATTACGTCCAAAATGTACTGAAAGACGTAGCAGGGTAGGTGGGATTTGATGCTACAGGACCCACGTTTAAGATTTCAAGAAATTTTGATAACAGAAACTTTCGAATGCGTTGAAGGGACAATCAACCGAAGTTGATCGAACTTGGCTACATGTGCCATCGGGGACTCCTGGTCTACCTGCAGTGACACTCACAAAGTGGTACAAATGTTAAACGTCTTCAAATTCAATGAGCTTGTTCAAAATTTTAAAAATCCTGCAATTCAGCAGAACAATTACGTCTTCTTTCGATGTGAAGGCTCGCAGAAAATTCAGGAATCGCAACCACGTACGTTGAATTATAACTGCCTTTACTTTTATAATTATTGAGTATTCTATTGTTAATGAGAAAAATACTATTTTAATAATGTCGAAGGGTTCCAACTCTATACCTTCTTGAAGAAAATTCCAAACCAATTTCCATGCACCAGACACGTGTTTCGAATATTAAATTCTCATCAGTAATGCTTTCAGCGGAGCCACCAAAATAATTTCAGTAGCGCCCTCTTTAATATTTTGAAGTTAAATTTTTACATTAACATTACAGAGAGTGCGCGGCTCCAAATTTCCTTTAGAGTTGATTCAGTAGCATCTCCAAATTTCCTTTAGGGTCGATTCAGTAGCATATCCAAATAAAATCTATGTTCAAAATAGCATTGGAGGGAGCATTAGTCACAAAAGCATTCATTCATTAATTTCTAATATAATGCCACAAAAAGCATATCAATATTAATTTCAAAAAATGGAAAAACCTTTAAAAATGTTGAAGTGCAAAACATGTAACAGAATAACAGGTGCCATCTGTTGATATATCCAGACAAAAAACAGCAACACTAGCAGGGGACCATGAGTTCTTCATTCGAACCAAGTTTCATCAAAATCCCTTCAATGGTTCTGGAGAGGAAGTCCAATATATGTTAAGATAACCCCTCCTTTCTTACATAAGAAAAAAATCATGAAAGTCAGGAAAATAAAATTTTCAACCAGAATCAATATAAAACCAATGAATGACATTTAAAGATATGACAAATATGCAATTAATGAGTGCACAAAGCCACATTAATAAAGTTATTCAAATGATTAAAGAAGTTCCTGACGATAATCTCAACAGCACTCCCAATAGAGCACAAAATTGAGCAGCGACGGACCCCTAGCAAGTCAGAGGTGGGACCAGGTGCCCGGGAGGAGTAATCATCCCCTGCTGGCTAGCCGCCACCGCCGTCTATGTTCATGCAAGAAAATGAAATCTATATATAAAATGCATGCAACGTCTGAGGTTATGTCTATATGGAAAGTGTTATGGCGACCATGTCAGGGAAAATATTCAAAACACTTACTGTCAAACCCCTCGCAAGGAACTTTTTTATGAGCTCCACACGGCAAAGGGCATAAGCGTGACACAAATGAGTTAAAGAAGATCCTGACGATAATCTCAACAGCACTCACAATAGAGCACAAAGAAACAGTTCAAAAATAGACATTTCTGACAAAGTCCTTGAAGACGTCAAAAATTTGACTATGGAGTGGAACCTAAACACTTCTTAGATATCTATCTAGATCATCCTGATGCTTTCAGTTTGTCAATACGTGCTTCGGTAGGGAAGAAATTTGTCAAATGAGGGTACCCTTAGGGACCCACTTTTGCCTCTGGTGGCGCCACCTGTTGACGGATCCGGACGAAAACAATAAAACTTGTAGGGGACTATGACTATGAGTACTTCATATCTACCAAGTGTCATCAAAATCCCTTCAGTGGTTCTGGAGAAGAAGTCCAATATATAAAAATACCCCCCCCCCTTTTTTTTATTTCCATTTTTATATAAAAAAAATTCATGAAAAATCAGAAAATTAAGATTTTCGATCAAAATTAATATGAGACCATTAAATAACTTGAATATGACAAATATACAGTAAATGAGTGCACAAAATCACACACTGAAAGAGAAAATAAAAGAAAAAGTTCAAAAATGAGCATTTCTGACCAAGTCTGAAAAGACGTAAAAAATGCATAAAAAATTTTTGGTTTGTCGATATTTGCTTCGGTTCCCTGAGCCCACTTTTGCCTCTAGTGGCACCATTTGTTGACAGATCCGGACGAAAAACAACAATACTTGTAGGGGACCCCGAGTCATTCATACCTACAAAGTTTCATCGAAATCCCTTCAATCGTTCATGAAGAAGTCGAAAATGTAAAAAAATTACGGACGGACGGACGGACGGACGGAAGGACGGAGATACGACATGCGATGGGCTATGACAATAGCTCACTTTGAGCCTTTGGCTCAGGTGAGCTAATGAAAAGAAGCTTAATCCCGAATTACATTTAGCTACTATGACATCTTGAAATTCATATCTGATTTCGAAATAGTTACCATAAACATTAACAGGGTCAGGGACATTACAAGAGGTAGCGGATATCCTAAAACGAATGTATAGGCAGAATTAGAATCTCTAAGGTACCTTTCCATACGCACAGAAAAGTACAAAACGTGGAATAATTTCGTAAGAAAAATTGAAAGTGTTAAACATCCAGAGGGGTACAACCGTCTTGTATCACAACGTCATAGGTTCACACTGTTCTCAAGATGGGATACAACAACAATTGTCTCGAAGAAATGAAGAAAAGTGCAACGAAAACTAAATGAAGGACTTTTAAAACAGAAGAAACCGTTTTCAAAAACGTTATATGAACGAACGAGGGGACTGAAAAAAATGTTCAATCGCAATAGCGGAAGCAATAAAAAAAATCAAGATGAATACTATGGAGAACAATACAAAACAAAACCGTAAAAAAGAATGTATCAGACAAAACGAAAGCGTCAGAAGTTTTCTGAATTCAATTTCAATGTATGAATTAAATAATTGTAAAATTAATGACTAACAAAGGGAGCAGAACATTTTACATCCATTCTTAGCATGTTAAAAATCACAAATATCTATCAAATGAAATAATTGTTGAATTCAAAGAAAGTGTTGAAATATATTCCATCTATATGCCCTGTTCTATAACAATCACTTATTTCAAAAAGGGTGAATTGTGTGATGTGGAGAACGCCATACATGTACAATATATATAAAACTTCAAAAGCGGTAATTCAAGAAAAAGTATTTTAAAATTACCGTCTAAAACCATTCTGATTAGTATGGAATTTTGCACTTAGTTTAAAAAAAATCAACAAACAGAATAATTAAGTTTACTGTACTGTTTTATGTGGAAATGTTTTCTAATAATATTTTGTAATAGCATTACCAGAAATTATTATGTTTGGGAAGCTAAGAACTGTATCAATGGAATTAAATTTTCAGTAGCGTCAATCTAGATCCTTAGTCGAATTTATTTAGGGTGGCACTGCTTACAATGATTTTTGGTTTTTAGTCATTTTCTTGTTCTAAGTTCTCATATTGGGACCAATGAGCGAAAATTCCCTTTGTTTTAAAAAAAAAATACGAAGAGAGAAATTCAAATAATATTTAAGCTTCCTTTTTGGTTCAACTTGCATAGATACTTTAACGTGCATTATATGTTACACGATTCATATGGTACTAGTATTTGAATATGGTTTGACTGTAATAATTAGCACGGTGCCACCTTCAATAACTGTGCTCTATTGTGTTTCTATGAAGCTGTGTTATTGCCTCCGTCTGGTTGTCTCATGAGAAAGTTCTGATACATTTTTTTTCAAGAATTTGTCAGCCTTTTGATGGTTATTTTTGGAATCTGATTTCGGGTTTGGTGTTTGACTTTCATTCACTGATGTCCTTCACTGATCAGAAAATCAAACGAAACTATTTGCTTGCATGCAACACTCATTATTCATTTCACCTTTAGTACAGAAAAATGTGTTAAATCCGGTAAATTAATTCAAGTCAATTTAGTAATTCAATGGTCCCAGTGTCTTTAACCAGAACCTAATTTAGCATTCTCGATAATGGCACGTCATTTTATGCCGGATTTATTAATGAAAAAAATCACGAGCAAATTTACAAATTTGCTTTAGATCAATATTTTGAATCTATTGGTTTATGAAAGCAATAATTTGTAATCACTATTGATGAATACTTATGTAAGTTTCAAAACAGAATACACTTATGTAGTCATAAATGCCACATTTTATTGCTAAAATTATCATGAAACTACGTCAGCTTTTTCTCATTGATTCAAACTTTTTCTTGTTTTTGAAATTATTTTTACTTTTTCTTTTTGGTCATTTTGTAACTATTTTCTAAGATGTCTATTAAATTGTATTTTCTAGCGTAGAGGAAGTGTTTCAGACTGTAGGTCATACTCCCTAAATAGAAATGTCAAGGTTAACATCCACGCACCTGGAGGATTTTAGTCTCTATCCGTGGAAATAAGACGGATTCATACTGGTGGTTGGAAGGATTTAAAAGAGCAGTAGCAGAGCAAAGAAACCTGTATTGGTCCAAATTCTAGTCACAAAGTTAGACCCATATTTGGTTCAGACGAGACGTCCTTAATTTGGTCAGGAGTTGTTTTGTTTTTTTTCAGACTTATCGGAAATGTAATTCTGTGAATAATTTCAGTCCATAAAGTTGATGTCTTCACGTAACGCAATTAAATTAAATTGTTTCTGAATTTTATTTCAAACAGCGTGAAAGTCAAATCTTTCTCACACGTTATGTCGACGTTTATGGGAGAAATTCAGTGCCTGGTGTAAACATCAGAGAGCAAATTGCATAAATCATATTTCTATATTCATTTTATTTGGAGTTGCATCATAAATCTGAATTTGTAATATAAATTCTCTTTTATCGTGATATATTTGTTTTCAAATGATCAATTACTTGATTTTAAAGACCCTAAAATTAAGGTCTGAGTAAGACTAATTTACTTGCGGTATAACACTATTTCTGTGTACATCAGCATATTTTAGACTTCATTTATAACAAAGAAAGTCATACATTCGTGGTCAAAATAGTTGCCGTTACCAGGGAAATGATTTATTATATTAAAATTTCATTTAAAATCATTTCAAATAGACATCTGATTTTATTTGAATATGTATCAGCACGTGAGGAACATCTGTTGATTTTTTAATTCCGTCTAACAATCATCACTGCTAGTTATGTTTGCTATCTAGAGATGCTATTTATAAATAATTATTAATAAATATTTAATCAAGTCAAATGTTCCAGTATATGCTATTGGTCATATACATGACAAAGGGCAAATATTTTCGAAAATCCCTCCAAGTGAAAGAGAAACTGCCTCTGCAAGCCAAACCCCAATCAAAGAAAATTTCTGTATGACGTACATCTCGCATAACATCAATAGGGTAATGAATGAATTTTCTTGACCAAAGGACTTTCGGATCTATGAAGATACGTTCAAGAAGAGGTTATATCATAAAAAAAACTTTGGGGCTTCTAGGATATGATTGACGTAGATTTTTGTTGTCTTGAAGTCTTTTGCATCAAAGTAAGAAATATATAAACACGAGAAGTAGTTGTTTCTGGAGTGACAAACAGATGGTTTCATGTATGTGAAGGAAGAGATCAAGCTGTCCGTATGTGTTACACAGACTGAAATAAATAGAAGATGTTTGATTGCGCAGTGGCAACAATTCAGCTTTAACGTTTTTTATTTTCAGAACTGTAAAGAGGAAGACGTCAGGTTTCCTTCACTCATATTCCATGGCGACAGACTAAATGACATAGGCCATTCAAAAGCTTAGGTGAGCTAAAATGCAATTTATATTTAACAAAAGTATGACACGAAAAGGTGAATTCGCTTGTAGACTGCCGCTTCAAAAATTGTGTGGGCTTAATTCGGTCAATTTGCAATAGTTCCAGACATGTAAATTATACCAGTTGTGTAACCTTGACTCGACCTAATTAAGGCAATATTTTATTTCTTTCATCATAAGAATTATGCATAACAAGTTGTATATTATCTTAAAACTCAAATAATCATTAAAATGTCAAAAACATTAATGGCTTGCATCGGAAAATGATGTTTCTATCAAATATTAAAGCATGCAGCTGATGAGAATAATTCATATTTACTTTCGACAACAAATTTAACAAGCTTTTTGAAATCAGAAAGAAACATGAAATGTTTCTTACAAAGAAGCCAGAAAAAAACATTTGAAAATATTGAGTAAATCCACCCTCCAAAAAGGGGGAATTGAAAACAAAAATCTCATTCTAAAAATAATTAAAACTGGCAAGAAATCTTTGGAAAATAGTTATTACGTAAGACCAAAAATAATTCATAACCCTTTAAGGTCAAAGGGATACATATACATCATAGAATAAAGATCCACGTTTCTAGGTAAAGTAGAAAATCACGCATCCATCCTTTTACATCATTAACCAACTTTCATCAAAGGGAAAATGACAAGACGTCAAAATTATCAATTATAATGGAAAGAAAATTGAGGTCATTACTTTTGAGAGAAAAGACCATCTGGGTGGTAATAATACGGAAGTGTTCCAACTCTTAACCTTCTTGAAGAAAATATCAAACCAATTTTAATGCACCAGATCCAGACATGTTGCTCAGATAGTAAATCCCCATCAGCGGTAAATTAAATGCCGAAGTAATTTTCAGATACAGCCAAATGCATTTTAGTAGCGCCCTCTAGTTTTATTTCTTGAATATTAAATGCATTTTGCAAAGAATGCACGGCTCCAAATTTCATGTAGGGTCGTTTCAGTAGCATAGTTTAATAAAATATATGTCCAAAATAGCATTGGAGGGATGGTGCTTTTAATTTCGATTATATTTTTGGATGAAATGACAAGCTACGGAAACAGCAAAATAATACATTATGTCAGATGAATAAAAGGCCAAAACAAAGCTTCTTTCAGGCGACAGAGCTGGAAAGAAGTAATTATTACACTTAAAACATCAAGTCTCTGTGAAGACAAGATGTTAGCTTCATAAACAATTATCACGATGAAATCCCTGAATTACGATGGGTTGATACATACACCAAAAAGGACAAATTATATCAAATTGTGCATTATGAATATATATCTGAGTAGCAAATATGGTCACGTCAAAAACAAAAAAAACCCCCATTTTTCAGAGAGAATTGAAGAGGAGAAAATGTCCTTCGGTGACAAACTGAAAGTTTCGTTCACATAAGCCATTATACCGAGTGCAATCAGAATTCAAACGAATGATCATAAGTAAATATTATTACCAGGGTTCAAAGTTGGCTGCGTGCTTCAGCAACATGCAGACTTTGTAGCGTGTCTTTGATATAACAATAAAAACGAAGTATCTAACTTTATTTCTATCTAATGTGCACCAGACAGGGTGCGTCACCATTGGTAGCAAATGATCACAAATATAGGACATGTAAGGTATCAGTTGATTTCCAACTTCAGGAATCAGTAAACATCGGTTAATATACTTTACCAATGGCATATAATAAAATATATACCTCTTCTCTTGTAAATCAACTGGACTTTTCCCCTTACCGATAACACCCATTTCTGACACTTGTTACCAACATTGACTATTGGTAACAAATACTTCTCAATAAATGTCTGCAATTTGCAAAGCTGCCACCCAACTTCAGAAATTGGTAAAAATACTAGGAATTATTATATGTATATTGTGAATAAAAAGGGGAAATGAATGTTATCAAAACTCGGCAACATGTTACTTGTTCTCTTCATTTCTGGTAATTTCACTTTGACTTGATAAAAAAATACCTTGATTTACTATCCGAAACACATGTCTGATGCTTAAAATTTGTTTGAAATTTTACTCAAGAGGGTAAAGAGTAGGAACACTTCAATTTTCTTATTATCTACACTTATTTTCTTCTGCAGTGTTGAGTAGTTAAACATTCCCTGTGATTGAATGTTTAAGTGTATTAAATTACTTTCTTTCCAGCTCTGTCGCCTGAAAGAAGCTTTTGTTTTTGCCCTTCATTAGTTTTACATCATACATTACTTTGCTGTTTGGAAACATGTCATTTCATCGTAAAATATCATCGAAATTAAAGTAGGTTCACATCCTAGCACCATTCCTCCAATGCTATTTTGGTCATATCTTTCATTTAACCATGCAACTCAATCGAACCTACACAAAATTTGAAGCCGCGCACTCTTCGCAAACTTTTAAATGCACAAATTCAAAAATAAAATGGAAGGCGTTATCTAAATACATTGGGCTGTGTCTGAAAATCACTTTGGTTACATAAAAATTACCACTGATGAGGATTTACTATCCGGAACACGTGTCTGGTGCATTAATATTAGTTTGAAATTTTATTCAAGAGGTTTACGAGTTGGAACACATCAATTTTCACTGAGTGATGACGAGTTCAGATTTGATGTTCATATCTTAAGTTTGTAATTGTTGCTAGTGTTAAAATTGTTTACCAATGATAGTCATGTGTGGCTTTGTGTTTTGTATGTCTATTGGTTGTTAAGGATTCTGAATGTGTGGCTTTGTGTTTTGTATGTCTATTGACTGGATTTAAGGATTCTGAATGTGTGGCTGTGTGTTTTGTATGTCTATTGACTGTGATTTAAGGTTTCTGAATGTGTGGCTGTGTGTTTTGTATGTCGATTGATTGTGATTTAAGGATTCTGAATGTGTGGCTATGTGTTTTGTATGTCTATTGACTGTGATTTAATGATTCTGAATGTGTGGCTGTGTGTTTTGTATGTCTATTGATTGTGATTTAAGGATTCTGAATGTGTGGCTTTGTGTTTTGTATGTCTATTGATTATTAAGGATTCTGAATGTGTGGCTTTGTGTTTTGTATGTCTATTGATTGTGATTTAAGGATTCTGAATGTGTGGCTTTGTGTTTTGTATGTCTATTGATTATTTAGGATTCTGAATGTGTGGCTTTGTGTTTTGTATGTCTATTGAGTGTGGTTTAAGGATTCTGAATGCGTGGCTTTGTGTTTTGTATGTCTATTGACTGAGGTTTAAGGATTCTGAATGTGTGGCTGTGTGTTTGATTTTCACTCGTTGATTCTAATTGTCGTGTGTCGTGAAAAACTGTTTTCCTATGCTAACCAATTTAAGATGTTGGCCACCATTATTGACCATTGGTCACACATGTTTTCTTTGCTGTCCATAATGTAATTCTGAATGCGCCCTCTAGAGTGTTTTTTTCCAAAAGATCAAACAAATCAGTGCACATGAATTGTGTTAGGTAAGATATCACTTCGGAAGATTCGCAACCGTTCCAATGGAAATTCAAATGATTTTGCCTTGCCTTCTCGACTTTGAGACCGAATAAGTGATAGGTACTTCTTTGATGTTTATTTTATTAATTCAATTCATAAAGCTTGAGAACAAATAAACAGGTTTGGTATTTTATTTATGCACTTTGTTTTCGTGTGCTTTGATTTATTGTTGTCATCATTCTTTGTATAATTTCTAGTTTCTTTATTCATTATCATTTGTTTTGATTTCTTTGTTTTCGACCTCGGGTTTTCATCTGATAACATGAACAATTTTTTTTGCAATTTTGCTGTCATTAGTTGCAATCTCTGTTACTTGTCTCCTTAAAGTTGATGTCTCTTATTTTTCTTAATTTCCCAAAAATGCTCAAGTAAATGTTGTGTAGTAACAATGTCCATTTGACCTTTACCCTTTTACGACTCCTATCCATGTTTTACCTTTTTTACATAGATTTGCTCTTAAAAGCAACTCGTAATGTTAATGATAATGATGATTTATGATGCTGTATTCTGAATTCCACTGACAACGTGTAATATTCTATGAAATGGAAAGACTTTTTCATTGTCAATCTAAGAAAGGACTGTTGGTATGATATTACATGTCATATATAATTCTAGGTACACAATTTTTGCAGGAACATTCTGTCTGGATTTGTGATGAAAAGCATAGATTGACAATTTTCTGAAAAACTGCATGGAAACATTTTGAGTACATAACTCAGGTATGATCATTTTTGTGTGTTTGCTAAAATTCAATTAACTAATGTTGAATTAGGTATAAATGAATTTGTCGTTCGCTACGATGTGGAATGTAACACCTTTATTATGTGAGGTGTTTGAGAACTATCATTACGTTAAACGGCCATGTTACCGGGTACATTGTATTGTATATATAAACTACGTCCATCATTATCTATGTACGACATTGTCGGCCGGTCAATAGACTCACATACAGTTATGTTGTGGGTCACGTATTATTTTAGTTTTACTTTATGTGTAGGTACACATGTACTTAGTCATGTTATTTAATGATTTCTTAGTCATGTTATTTAATGATTTCATATTAATTCTTTCTAGATTTTACTATGTCATGTTTATTTCATTAGAGAATATTCTAGTATGTTCTTTGTTACATCATTATCATCACATGACTGTGATTTCTAGAATTTACTCTATTGTTAATCGTGTGTAATGAGTCATTGTTCTAGAAGCTTCTGGTAAATTCATTGGTATTAAGTATAAATACCTCCGAGGAACTGTGTTGAGGAGACATTCGTACACACGATTCATTCATCTATTCTGATATACTGGGACACTTTATTTGTTGAGACTTTAATCCATTTAACAACGTTTGGACACCGATCTTTCGAGAACGTTTGTGATTACCGGAAACCAAACATTCGATAGACTTTGTGGACCGTAACGGACACTTTGATCCGGACATTGTAATTGTAAGTTGTAATCAATTTGAAATATATATATTTTGTACATAATTAAACTTGTAAATTTATATTCTGTCTTTGTCTGATTTTTGCTGGCGTTTTGGGGTATTCTGACCCATAACAGAATTGGGGGCTCGTCCGGGATCGTAATCTCTGCATATTTGCATTTTTACGTAAAAGTTCGTTTTTTGAAAAAAGGAGAATTCTCCAAACTTTTGCCAGCAGAAATCAATCATGGTATTTTCGGTCACTGAATTTTTGAAATCGCCGACTGTAGATGAGTTCGAATCATTGAAAAAAGATGATTTGATTGGTTTAGGTCTTCACTTGAAGTTAGATGTAAAATCTTCTATGAGAAAACAAGAAATTAGAAATATTGTGGCTAAAGAGCTTTTAGCTAAGGAAATCTTTTCGTCATACGATTTTCCTGTTGAACTTGTTTCAAGCGAAACCAAAATGTCAAAATATGAGTTTGAATTAGAGAAAATGAAAATACAATTACAATTTGAAAAAGAAGAAAAAGAAAGACAATTTGAAAGAGAAGAAAAAGAAAGACAATTTGAAAAAGAAGAAAAAATAAGACAATTTGAAAGAGAAAAGGAAGAAAGAGAGAAACAGGAACGTATGCACGAGAAAGAACTCCAGTTTGAGTTAGAAAAGTTAAAGTTAGAGAAAAGCACTAAGGAAAATCCTGTTCCTTCGCCTGTCAAGTCTGAATTCGACGCCGCCAAAAACATCCGATTAGTACCAAAATTTCAAGAAAAGTCCGTGGACAAATATTTTCCACATTTTGAGAAAATCGCGGCCAATCTGAAGTGGCCACGTGATTTTTGGCCAACTTTGTTACAAAGCGTACTTATTGGCAAAGCGGCTGAAGTGTACTCGGCGCTCAGTATTGCTGAGAGTTCAGACTATGACAAGGTCAAGGACACGATTTTGAGAGCATATCAGTTAGTACCTGAGGCGTACAGACAAAAGTTTAGAAAGTACAAAAAGTTTGAAAATCAAACATATGTTGAATTTGCTCGAGAAAAAGAAGATTTATTTGATCAGTGGTTTCGATCTAAGAAAATTCCCAATTCATTTGACAATTTGCGTCAAATAATTCTGATAGAAGAGTTCAAAGAGTGTGTACATCAAGATTTAAGAACTCATTTGGAAGACAAAAATGTTAAAACTCTTGAAGAAGCTGCTGTTTTGTCTGATACGTATGCTCTCACTCATAAGAAAAATTTTGTGTCAAAAACTCAATCTAGCGATAGCGCAAAAACTTCAGATGTTCCAAAGAAAAATTTACAAGAGTCTCAGTCGTCCATTAGTTCCCAGTCACCATCTCAAGGTGGTTCTACGTCCGGACCTAGGTCCGAGCGTTCTGAGGCATCCCCAGGGGTGGGGTCGCTTCCTACATGCAATTATTGTAAGAAAAAAGGTCATGTTATTGGTGAGTGTTTGAAGCTTAAGAAGAAAAAAGAACTTAAGTCACAGGCCTGTGCGTCTGTTAGAAATGATAGGAAAGCCTTAGATTCGATTTGTTCTGACACTCCTGAGATTCAGGGTTCTAAGTCCAGTTCTGATGATTTTGTGGAGGATCATTATAAGCCCTTTTTGTCACAGGGATTTGTTTCACTCAGTGATTCTAGCGAAGCGTTGCCTGTTCAGATTTTGAGAGATACTGGTGCTGCCCAGACTTTATTGTTAGAGGGTTCATTGCCTTTGTCTGAGCACACTTTTACTGGTAGGTCAGTTTTATTACAGGGTGTGGAGCTAGGCGTCATTGATGTTCCCCTTCATAAAATTTATTTGAAGTCAGACTTAATTACTGGACCTGTTATCGTAGGTGTTCGACCTACTCTTCCCGTTCAAGGCGTTTCCTTGTTGCTTGGCAACGATTTAGCTGGCGGCAAAGTTGTAGCCGATCCGATTGTTTGTGAGAAAATCACGTCCGATGTCGTGTCCAATGATGAAGACGACGACTTGTACCCAGCCTGCGCAGTTACCAGGGCGATGGCCAGGAACAGACAAAAAGAGGCTGAGAGTACTTCTGCACTTAACGAGGACCATCCCTCCGAAAATATAGACCTTTCTGACACATTCATGTCTACCATTGATGACAGCGTACCTGAGACGTCAGTACCACTTCATGTTGACAAGTCTCCGACAGTACCTGGTGATGATTCCCATCCGCCATTAGACAGAGATACAGATGCCTTAAGCCGTGAGCAGCTCCTCTCCGAGCAAACTAAAGATCCGGAGATCATCCGACTAAGTAAGAGGGCCCTTCCCCGAGAAGAAGCGGACAAAGTCGGTGAGTGTTTCTACATACAAGATGGCATCCTTATGCGGAAATGGAGACCACCCGATGCACCCCCTAATGACGTGTGGCGGGTCGTTCACCAGATAGTGGTTCCAGTAGCATATCGCGGGGACATCATGAGTTTAGCTCACGACACACCCATGGCAGGTCATTTAGGTGTCAATAAAACTTATAATAGGATTTTGAGTCACTTTTACTGGCCTAAGTTGAGAAAAGATGTGTCTGAGTTTTGTAAGTCTTGTCATAGTTGTCAGATGGTAGGTAAACCCAATCAAGTTATACCACCTGCTCCCCTCCAACCCATTCCAGCCTTTGAGGAACCTTTTAGTAGGGTGTTAGTTGATTGTGTAGGTCCTTTGCCTAGGACTAGGTCAGGTAATCAGTACTTACTGACAATTATGTGTACTTCGACTAGGTTTCCTGAGGCCATACCTCTTAGGAATATTAAGGCAAAGACCATAGTTAAAGCCCTTACAAAGTTTTTCAGTTTCGTAGGTGCTCCTAAGGCTATTCAGTCAGATCAGGGTTCGAATTTTATGTCAGGATTGTTTCAGCAGGTTATGCATGAGCTAGGTATCAGGCAGTATAAGTCTTCTGCGTACCATCCTGAGTCCCAGGGGGCACTTGAACGCTTTCATCAAACCCTTAAAACTATGATGAAAACATATTGTCACCAGTATGGAAAAGACTGGGATGAAGGGGTTCACCTCGTGTTGTTTGCGGCACGAGAAGCGGTTCAGGAGTCCCTGGGGTTCAGTCCCTTTGAGCTAGTTTTTGGGCATACGGTCAGGGGGCCATTGAAGTTGTTGAAGGAAAAATGGTTGACTGAGACTAGCGATTTGAATCTCTTAGACTACGTGTCTAATTTCAAAGAGAAATTATATAATGCTTGCAAATTAGCTCAAGAAAATCTCAAAACCTCACAAATGAAAATGAAATCATGGTATGACAAAGATGCTAGAAACAGAGTTTTTAAACCAGGCGATAAAGTTCTTGTATTTTTGCCTATCCCTGGTCATCCTTTGCAAGCTAGATATTTCGGTCCTTATGAGATTGAGAGTAAAATTAGTGATGTTAACTATGTGGTTAAGACACCAGGTCGGCGAAAAGAAAAAAGAGTGTGTCATGTTAACATGTTGAAAGAGTATTTTGATAGAAGTGACCGAAATTTTGTAAAACCAGTTTCCACTTTGGCCAATGTAAATTCATTAGAAAATTGTGTTGAACCTGAATGTAATGAAGAGATTGTCGAAAAAGACTTCACTCAAAGTGTCCGTTTGAAGAATTCCGAAATTCTGACAAATCCGGAAGTGAAACTCGGACATCTGACTGTGCATCAAAAAGAGGAAGTGCACCAATTAATGCGGGAATATACGACCATCTTTCCGGACGTTCCAAAAAGGACGAATGCATCTCATCATGACGTCATTGTGGGTGATGCGTCACCTATCAAACAGCATCCCTATCGGTTAAACCCGATTAAGCTTCAATACATGCGGAAAGAAATTCAATACATGCTTGAAAATGACATTATTGAACCCAGCAATAGTGATTGGAGTTCCCCATGTATTCTTGTTCCGAAGCCAGACGGAACTTACCGATTGTGTACGGACTTTAGAAAAGTCAATTCAGTCACCAAAACTGACTCTTATCCGATCCCACGAATCGATGACTGTATCGATAAAATTGGCAGTGCAAAATTTGTCAGTAAATTTGACTTGCTCAAAGGCTATTGGCAGGTCCCGCTTACCGAGAGAGCCAGAGAAATATCGGCATTTGCGACTCCAGATGGGCTATACCAATACAAAGTAATGCCCTTTGGTATGAAAAACGCACCAGCCACATTCCAGAGGATGATTCATTCGCTCCTAAATCATCTCGAAGGATGCGAGGCGTACATCGATGACGTCATCATCTACAGCGACACCTGGAATGATCATCTCCGAATCATGCGTACTTTCTTCGACATACTGGCGAAAGCAAACCTCACAGTGAACCTTGCGAAAAGTGAATTTTGTCATGCGACTGTAGAATATTTGGGTCACAAAGTAGGTCAAGGTTTTGTTACTCCTATCATGGCCAAGGTGGAAGCTATTTCAAAGTTCCCGATTCCTACCAATAAGAAAGAGATAATGAGATTTTTGGGAATGGCAGGATTTTACAGAAAATTTTGTCCAAATTTCTCGTCAGTTGTTGGTCCACTTACCAATCTGTTACAAAAGAGAGTGAATTTTGCATGGACCAATGACTGTGACGAATCTTTTAAGAAAATCAAATGTGTTCTTATGAAAAGTCCTGTCCTGTCAGCTCCTAATTTTGATAAGCAATTTAAGCTTACTGTTGATGCCAGTGACGTAGGAATCGGGGCTGCTTTGTTTCAAGAAAATGATGATGGTGTAGATAGAGTTGTTTGTTATTTTTCAAAGAAATTGACAAAATGTCAAAAGAATTACTCTACTATTGAAAAAGAGTGTCTTGCATTATTGTTAGCTTTACAACATTTTGATGTGTATTTGAATGTTACTTTACATCCCATTCTTGTATATACTGACCACAACCCTCTCACATTTTTGCACAAAATGTCAAACAAGAATCAAAGACTTACAAGGTGGAGTTTATTGTTGCAAGAGTACAATATCATTATTAACCATATCAAGGGCAAAGACAATGTGATTGCAGATGCACTATCGAGAGTTTCATGAGTGATTTTTGCAGAATTTACCACCTAAGTTTTCATTGACATTCAAACTTTTTTTAAGGGGGGAGGTGTTGTGGGTCACGTATTATTTTAGTTTTACTTTATGTGTAGGTACACATGTACTTAGTCATGTTATTTAATGATTTCTTAGTCATGTTATTTAATGATTTCATATTAATTCTTTCTAGATTTTACTATGTCATGTTTATTTCATTAGAGAATATTCTAGTATGTTCTTTGTTACATCATTATCATCACATGACTGTGATTTCTAGAATTTACTCTATTGTTAATCGTGTGTAATGAGTCATTGTTCTAGAAGCTTCTGGTAAATTCATTGGTATTAAGTATAAATACCTCCGAGGAACTGTGTTGAGGAGACATTCGTACACACGATTCATTCATCTATTCTGATATACTGGGACACTTTATTTGTTGAGACTTTAATCCATTTAACAACGTTTGGACACCGATCTTTCGAGAACGTTTGTGATTACCGGAAACCAAACATTCGATAGACTTTGTGGACCGTAACGGACACTTTGATCCGGACATTGTAATTGTAAGTTGTAATCAATTTGAAATATATATATTTTGTACATAATTAAACTTGTAAATTTATATTCTGTCTTTGTCTGATTTTTGCTGGCGTTTTGGGGTATTCTGACCCATAACAGTTAGTCCAGATCACAATCACGGAATCTACATACAGAACAATCAACAAACTCTTCACCGGTCGTCTCTTTAATACCACATAATTTATTTTATAAAAATGTTTAACTTATTCAAAATGAGTAGAAAATAATTATAGAGGAACGAGTTTGGTTTGTAAAGTCAGACATTTCAAACAGAGAACAAACATTGGCAAGTTCTGAATAATTGTCACATTTCCCATGAAAAAAGTTTATAATGTATCGTAAGGTATGGAACTAAGCGTTAATGTGCCCCACCCCCTTCTCTCTCGTATTAAGGAACAAGTCACTTTGATGTATATGAGAATGATAATTATATATTGTAGTATGGAACGTCAGAATCTGAACACAAAGTTTATTCGATGAGACGATTTAATTAGAATCGAAATTATTATCAAATAGACAAAAATGTATTTTAGTGACGATAGAGCACAGGAAAACATATCCAGACAAATTCGTGCTCTTACCTTTTTTCATACATTTATTTTTTTTTCCATCTAACTCGTTTATCAAACTATATTTTATTCTTTTCCCACTACAATATATTTGAAAAAAAACTCACTAAATTTGGAATATATTACTGTAGCATTACGTATCACATATATTCGTGTACATTAGTACATTGTACAGATGAAATAACTTCGTTTGCAAAGTACTTTTTAATTGCATCTTTTTTTTCTCAAGACTTCTTGGCTTATTCTGAAGCAAAATATGTCAGCCGAAATTTATACAGTGAAAACATGAAAAAGATTCTCCATCTCAAAGCCTTGTAGTTTTTCGACCGATTCTTGTTTATCTATACCCTCTCTTTTCCATGCCACGGTTCCAAATTAAAACATTCATTCATATCTTTCAGAAACAGATAATCTCATTGGTTGTTAAATCAGGATAAAAATAGCTTGAAATTGAAAATGACGTCAAAAGCTTTTTCTTTAATGCAAGTTATCGTTTCGTAAGAATGAGGAAAAGTGGTTAACAATGGAAATATGACGAGATGATATCAATTTTATATTTAAATTTCTCCTTGAATCTCTGACGTCTACAAAGTTCTAAGACTTTCTTAAAGGATATACAAACGTATTAAAAAAATATTGTTTTTTTTTTATCATTTGAGTAAAATATTGACTTACATCTGCTCAGAGCAGTTGTCAGGTTTTTCCATCCGGTAGCCATTTTTCAGTTCTCGAAGAAGATCCCGGGTATCAATTGTCGGGTATGGTGTTCCACCGAGAGTAACAATTTCAAACAGGACTATCCCGTAG
This sequence comes from Pinctada fucata, assembly GCA_028142955.1. Taxonomy (NCBI): domain Eukaryota; kingdom Metazoa; phylum Mollusca; class Bivalvia; order Pterioida; family Pteriidae; genus Pinctada; species Pinctada fucata. The sequence continues at coordinate 54,507,947 of AP027107.1, forward strand.
GACCATCTATAAAACAAGAAACATGACAGGCGCATTAATTCTGAATTGGGAATTAATGGGGAATTACCAAATCTAACCAATGATTTCAGAAATATATGAGAAAAAGCATGTCATGCATATCAATCTTCAATTATATTTAAGTTGAATATCTTAATTCAACATGTATATTTAAATTGATTTTCAAGGTAAATGGTTTACACTAGTTGAATTTAATGAAACAAAAAATGTTGCAGAGTTATGCCTCCAATTAGAGTCAGGAATATGTTGTTGATTAGAAGGAAATATATTGATTAAGACAATTTGAAGCAATTGAAAGCAGTTATAGGCTGCAGGCAGGTGGGATGTTTGAAGTGGGGAATATGAATTATTTCAACAAGATAAAAATACCACCGTAAATTACATAATTAGATACAGTTCAGACGTGTTTTCTCTCCACACGTCATATACCGCACGTTAAGAATTCTATCATTTTCATCATACTAGGTTTAGTTAGTACGATTTTATATTTTAAGGCGCATAATATTTCAAAAATAATTTCTAGATTACCTTAAACACTGGTTAAATGCTAAAATCGGCTTGATCCAGCGGAAAATGATGAATCGATGCATATTTCAACGTCATAACGCTAGCTTTTCAAATATGCAGGAATTTTGTTTCTTTACGATTTCCTTGATTGTTTTCAATCGGTTCATGGAGTGAAAATAAATATGGGAAATTATCTGCATACATTGATTGAATTTTAAGGTAATTTGACCCACTGTGACTTAGCGGTCGTGGGAGTAATATTCAAAATGTGACGTAGAAGCTTACGCAATTATAAAACAACTGACATAAAAATCACAGAAGAAACATACTTTGCAGTCTGATTACAATCAAACTCTTATTTCCTTCGTTAGCTGTAATGAATAGGGAGGGGGAGCGTTATAATGCTGCTGTGTAAGGTAGCTATCCCCAAGTTCAGGGCTTGTTGATCATAATTTGTACGCCATAATCTTCATAATGTACCAAGTGCATGTTTTTGCCCATCGCTTATTCTAGTATATTAAGCGGAAATGGCTTAATATTTTCTGGGACTACACAGCTACATCTGTTACCAGTCAAAGTGTCCATGTGCATGGCATTGGAACAAACAACAATGCTTCCAATTTGGTAATAACCCAGTGTATATGTAGGAGTGTTTTATTTACAGTGTACTTTGAAAATACCATGTGGTGAAATTGTGCACTTTGAAAATACAATGCAGTGATATTGAGCAAAGAAAAAAAAAAGCCTTCAAACAAGGAAAACAAAGTATTTTCAATAATTTTTGATTTTTTTCTGGTTTCTTTTCTCTCATTTTTCCCCAGATGATGATGATGATGATGATGATGATGATGATGATTGCGATGATGATGATGATGATGATGATGATGATTGTTTAGGTTTACACAATGTAAACATAGATATGAATATACCCCTACTCCTTTCCGGAGTCCAAGCAAGCGTAAGTAATTTCTCATGACGTAGATGGTCATAGTGGGCAGACGACAGTTTATTGTCATAATTACTCCTGTAATCGAATGAAAACAACACAAAAAGAGAAGACAATTCACCTGTCATGTTAGCTTCCCGACGAGCATGTAACACGCCAGTCTGACGGACAGTTACGGCCAAAAATTGATATGAAACATTCTAGTATGATTGCTGAATCATGGCGGTTCATCTGGTCAGTGGACCTCCAAAGTAAACAGCGTGATTGGTTCACCACCAGGTAATGTTGATTCTAGAATTTGAAAATCTTCGAAATCCTTGTGGTAACACGCAATTAAACAAGCAAATTTGTCATCTGTTGATATTGTTTTCTCTCTCCTCTCTCCTCTCTCTCTCTGTCTTGCATATTTTCACACTGAATTCCTACCATGCTATTGAGCGATATCTTTAGCGTAATAACGATGATTATATATATGTTTATCTTACTATTCATCAAATACGACTCTTTGATTTCATGATTTTCACACACCTTTCCAAACTCATTCATGAAAACCGATCTAGCATAAGCCCTAATTACACGATAGACCTGGTTGACTTGCTCGCAGACTATTGAGAATTGTCGATTAGACTTCAGTAATGATAACTTGAAAGTCAAATTTTTGTGTGATTTTCGTCTCGTGCAGCTAGTCAAACCAATAAAATAATGAATTTCAAAATCATTTTATACACTCTACTTTCACAAATCATTTTATTTTTATACAAAGGGAAATGAATTGTAGGGATCAGCAGAAAATCTCACAATCAATCGAAATCTGATGCAATACCAAAAATTCCATAAGCTGATAGTTTTTGGAATATCTCTTCGAAACATAAAGGATTAAGATTTTAAACGAAATGCAACAGTTAGGTAATTTCATTACTAATCATTAATATTACATGAAAATTTCCGTTTACTTTGATAGATGATGTGGATGTATAATGAAGTATGAAGGATTACAGATCACTGACTTGTACAACTGACATCTGTTGAGAACGAACAGAAACATAAGAATTGTGATTAATGATACGCGGGGGAAGAAGCCAATGGTGTGTAGACACCAACATCGAAATGACCACAAAACTTCTCATAAATGTACTGACTAAAGGTCGGAGAATTCATGTCATAATGTCAAAATGATACATCCACTAGATCATCAACAAGTGTTTTGCAGAAGGCGTTTTATTTTGGCGACAAAAGCAGCAAAGCACGAGGAGGAAAATCAGTTCTAACAAATCACTACAAAGAATTGGTGATTAAGCGACGGTGCTTTACTTTTCATTTTGGTCGTGAGTTTTTAATCAGAATATGATAGGTTGTGTCTTGTAAGAAATTAAGAAGTACTTTTAGAGATACCACTTTAATAAAAAAAGAAATTTGGACTAAGTTGCTTGTGCCAAAAAAAAAAATAAATTAAAAAAAAAAAAAAAAATACAGAAAGAAAGGTACCGAAAATAAGCAGAGAGGGAGATGTAAAAACTGTTAGTCCATAGAAAGATCTATTGCCTGCTAAGCAATAATGTCAACATTGATTATGTTTTGAAAATAAATGAAATATGTAAAATAAGGTTTTGCGTAAAAAATACATCATATGAGTTTTTATTCATAAAACCTGTGTGATTGTGTAGTTTTTTAGACCATGTTCAAGACAGCTGTGATCTTTCAGAATGACAAGTTGTAGTTAGTAGATTATATTCTAACTTCAAACGATATCGATTTAGTTGAAACACATTTTTGAAAAAAAGAATAAAAAGTGTCTTGCGTCACAGTGTGTGATAGATTGTGTTTTAGAATCTATCACCCGGTAATTTATCTTCGGCTTGTCTTGAATCCATTTGTTGGCAAACCACATAAAAAGACGACATGATCTCAATGTTGCCCTGTTTCATTGAATGTTAATGCTGTTTACCAGTTTCAAACAAGTTTGCAGTGTTCCGGACCAAAATTGTCGTCAATATTTGTGAGTTTTTAATAGATGGGATTTATTGAGTTCTAAGGGGTAGAATCGCTTGTTACCCTCTTAGATCATCAAATACCACTTTGCTTTGAAACAAAATTGTTCATTTTACTTCAACAAGTGACTATGGCTTTTACCCAGACAAACAATGTTATGATGGGAGATAAATTTCTTCAAAATGTAGGCATGTAAATGTAATGATATATACAAAACAGCGCTATCAGCCACCTGGGCCATACTTATATTGCTCCGTGTTACATAGTTTCCCGCCTTTCCGTTGTCAACATATGCGGGTAGTTAGGTGGAATTCCGAATCCGAAACTTCTACAAAGCCATGCAACTCTGTAATGGTATAAGTTTTAACCTATTGCTCAGTCAAATGGATAAATGATTAGACCACGATCCCAGGGCAGATACCAATTTACATAAAGAGTTTCATATAGTCCCTCAAAACACATAACAAACAAACGGGAGGGGGACATTTATTAAAGTCATTTCGCTCGTGCTACACCTGCGCGCATGTTTACAGAATGAAGCAACGATGTCTCGTCAATTATTACGGTAGAATCCGATCCCCAATGTTTGTCATAGATTGGGGGCAAGCCGGTGTACACCAAATAAAACATCTCGTATGTGTTCATCAAAAGTAATTTGATCGATAGAGAATCATCATGTTTCTGTTTTTGTCGTGTATTTTGTCCTATTATTGACAATAAGACCACTGTTGTACCTCAGCAGGCTTTTGTTTTAATACATTTACCCTTCACTTTGTATGTTACAGGTGTTATATCACTACTGTCCTAGTACACCGTTTATAAATCTTAACCTACATGTATACTTAGTGGAGTACTGATCATTTTTTTGTCACTGTCACATATTAGTAAGTTGCAGCAGTAACTTGTACTTTCCTCTCTTAATAAATTGCTATATGTTTGTGACTATTGTAGGCGTCTTATAGTTCCAATTATATGACAGCGGCGATTATATAGTATGATTAATTCGGGTACAATCAGTGAACACATTGTGCAAAGTAATTCAAACATGTTTGACTTGCATTTTTTCAGGGCTTCGGCCGAAACGTTGGTAAAAAGAGCAACAAAATCAATAGTAAAGTTAATGGGATTGTTCACCAGTATTTATATACCAAGTATTTTTCCTTCAATGTGAAAGGTGCCACGTCAACTTATCACCTTCGTTCTCTTTCCAAAATTTATCATTCATAAAATAATTTGAATGATGAATTCATAATCATACCAAATAAATAAAAACTAGTTAATTGAAATCTATCGAAAATCATTCTTTCTGATTTGTCAGTACATTGTTAACTTTCACTAAGCTAGTATAAGATGTAGTTAATCCCAGGGGAAAATATTCTGCGCTGTCAGTTGCAGTGTCTTATCTATTTTGATTGACAACCCTCTATCTCATACGTTTTCACTAAATATATTCTTACCTAAGCTAGTAAGAACAACTTGTACAACAATTTTTATCTTGGTAGTAATAGAAATTAGTATGGAAAAGAATTAAGCCTTGTACATTGCAAACTTATCTTTGATTGAGTGGAACTCATCGCATTCACTAGAGCATGGCGCATTGATATGATTTTCCATACCGAGAATCTAAATGACAAATATTGACAATGACCATATCCCAATACACAGTACAAAATGGATAATTCAGAAAATCATAATCAGAAGGCATACAAAATCATGATAAAACAGGAATCAAAGAAAACAAACAAAAACCTCTACGAGAAAAGAAGCGAACTGCCAATATGGGAGTGAAACCAGGTGCCCAGGAAGAGTCAGCATCTCCTGCTTGCATGCAACATCCATCGCTTCAATAGATGTTTTGCACGCAGCAACGTCATGAAAAGGTTAAAGGTCATAGGGGAAAAAACTTTACATCCGGGTCCTCTCTCCCTTCGATAGACGAAGTAAATACACCGGGAAATTATGGTCTTAAACGCTGTTATCTCGACTAGAAGAAAGGTAATCGTAGTGAAAAATCGATCTATCTAAATAAGAAAATATATGTTTACATTGTGTGCATAAGATTTTTCGTGATTTTGTACTCATCTGCCTGAGGAAGGTGTGATATTATAGCACAAAAGTGCACAATAGATCAGCTGATTGTCATGTGTTATGCTATGTGTACCATGCTGTTTTGCCCTAATCTGTTTAATTATACTGAACTGGTGAAATTATAGTAATATATTCAAATTTTACAACAAATCCTCTCAAGATCGTGAATTTAGAGCATTGATAACTGTGCAACTGCAAAATAGGCTCTTGCCTTTTCTTGAATAGGCACCAAATCATTGAATCAAACAGCATACTTACACATGTGTACTTGTAATCATTATTAGATTTTCATAACTTTGGGAGTTTTATTTGATTTTAAAAGTATTTACATAAATAGAAATAAAGGTTTGGTTGTAGAATATATAGTGTTCAAGAAGTTTGTAACAATAAGTGAATAACAACAATTTTAAAAAGTCAAAGCTATACCCTATGATTTTTAAAACCATTAGCATGATTAGATAGAGAATCATACAAGCTATGAATGTAGCAAGTACTTGACAAGTATACATTGAGTGAAATTATCAAATTGTTTTTATTAAAATGTGGTAATTCATTTTTATTTCTGGCATTGGTATGTAATATATGCATAATGATACCAGACTAACATGAAAGTGAATAAACCTTTAAGTCATAGAACTTTTAAAGTTTCTGACATGAAGTTTGGTTATAATTTTTCCATTTCTTAAGTAATATTTATCTGATATTTCTTTAATGATATGATACCTGATATGATTTCTTCAATGATATCTGATATTTCTCTATTTCTTCAATGATATCTGATATTTCTCCATTTCTTCAACGATATCTGATATTTCTCCATTTCTTCAATGATATCTGATATTTATGATGTCTGTGATATTTCTTCAACGTAATATTTCTCCATTTCTTCCATGATATCTGATATTTCTCCATTTCTTCAATGATATCTGATATTTATTATGTCTGAGATATTCCTTCAATGTAATATTTCTCCATTCAATGATATCTATTTCTTCAATGATATCTGATATTCCTCCCTTTTTTCAATGTTATCTGATATTTCTACATTTCTTCAAAGACATTTGATATTTCTCCAATGATATCTGATATTTCTCCATTTCTTCAATGATATCTGATATTTATGATGTCTGAGATATTTCTTCAGTGCAATATATCTCCATTTCTTCAAATGATGATAGCTTTGAATAATTCTTGACAAACATCACCCATGATTTTCTTTTAATTTTTAAATTTTTTGTTATCATTGTTTTGTTTTGTTTTGTTTTTTGTTTTTTTTTTTTTGCTTGTTTGTTCGTTTCTATATTTGCTTTTGTTTATGTTTTTGTGCGTGTGTTTTTCCCCTCTTTTTTAGGGGGGGGGTCAAGTTTAGCATGAAGTTCTTTTTTACACCCCTATTTGGCTTTTTGGTTATAAAGATGATGATGGAATCATAACATCAATTAATTTTCATTCGTTATATATACATATATAATATATAATACAGCGGAAAATGTCGGTTATCGTGAAGTCGCGATCCTTCGTCTCCCTCAACATGAGTGCATAGATCTAGGCCTACAAACTTTTTTCAAACTAATTTATAAACTAGTAATCTAAATTAAGAATCTATTTTTCATTGTTTTCGTGACTTTTTAAAATATTAGACACACATCGCCAATACCGCATAGACCGGTCGATTATACATGCAAGTTGTTTTACTGGGCTACAATCACACAATTTAGATTTAGAAAATAAAAATTAAAATGAATGTAAATTTTGTATTTTACTTATTAATTTATTTAGTCAGTATTTATATTCCTCAACAACAGCATATTAATTTAAAAAAGCTACTTATAAAATGCACCCGCGCTACTTTTTCACGTTATCGCAATGCGGCAATGGAAAGATAACTCGTGTTTTTTTCCCTTTTGACCTTTGACATGCATATTTAATTAGGTGATGCAATATGGCGGCGCGTTACATGCAAAACATCTATTCCGCAGAAATGTCACATCCGGTTACTTTTATTTCGGAAGGTATATTTTGTGGTTGGATGGTTCAAATAGTCTAAGACAGAATATCATTCACCATTCTGGACAATTGGACATTACAGTGTATGATGAGTTCCCCGTATCGACCGTAGAACTTCCTCAGTGACGATGTTAGTCGGTCACAAATATATCCATGACTAAGAAACTTATCTGAATGACGCCTAGCTCTCAGAACAAAATCTGTATACATTGTATTTGGTTCTAGCTCTGGCATAACGTATCAATTGAGATATGAACACGCCATAAGCAGGCGATGATGGGATGTTGCTGCTCAGAAAAGGAAAGTTTATGATGATGAAGCTGAAGTCGTCACGTTTGTCATACAAAGAGGTGTTCATGGACATCATTAAATATTACTCCAGGACAGAGGGGACAATTATTCACTTCCATAAACTTGTCAAAACGTTTTGAATAGTTTAATGTAGTTTGAGTCCGAACTTATTTTTGATATTTTAATCAATTCTACAGACTATTACTGATTATTACCCTGCCTTCTCTTCAATTCGAAAAAGGTTGGACTACGTATCCCTTCGAAGATTGGAAGCTCCTTGGTTGATAGGATTTATCTTTAGTAGCTGGTAGAACACGCTTGTTTTGAGCATGTTCGTTTTGAGTTTGACTTTGGTGCACGTCCCTTCCTAGTAATATTTTCTCTTTTCCTTATATTAGTTTCATTCAAGACAAAGGAGGGGATTTGTCTTTATTTTTAACAGAAGCTCGATGGTTGTCATCGATTAAAGAATAAAACGAAATGAGTTTTTTTTTAATGTCTTGACTGAAGATAGTGATATCCTCTGAACGAGGCTGTGTCTAATTAGAAAATGACGAATTTCTACCCAAGGTATTTTGACTAAATTCAGATCATATAATTGCAGTATTATAAAATTAATTTTATGGGAAAGAAAATAGAAGTTGACCGTTCAGTATTATGTAGGGGTCATCTTCTTAAAATGAGACCTTATGGGGTTTTACTGCAAAATAATGATTTTTCTCATTTTTTTTCATATTTCTGAGCAAGAGATTTTAATCAAATTCATGTTATTTATTTGTTGTACTTCAAATATCATTTTAAGAAAAAGAAATTGAAATTTCACCGTCATCAAATTTTTCTAATTGTACTCGGCCTCGTTAAACAGGAAATGCTTAATGTACAAACTCTTGATACATAATAATGTATTAATCTTCTGCTCTTATTCTTTTGCAGTTGCTTGTGGGGGAAATGCATCTATTACTTATGCAGGTGATTATACACTCTTGAACGGTGTTACTTTTGCTTTGATTGAGTAGTTTTGTTTTGATCTAATTACACCTAGTTATATCATATTCCTTGTTATTGTGCATTTGACAGTTTGTCAGATTTTAATATTTCTTTTCATCTTTTCATCAATTTAGTATTATCGACCTGTCAAGGGCAAAATAAAAACATCGACCTAAAAGTCTGTAAAAGATACTTTCGTTTCATCATAGGTGTTCTAGTTTAAATCGTTACTCAAAAATCCTTATAGCAGGTAGAACACCAAAAACACCAGGATGTCTATAATGCAATGACAAGCAAAACATGGAGAAGCAAAACGTCTAATTGCAAAGACAGTGTAGTGATATATACAGATCCATTTTAAAATAATTTAGAGCAAAACTTAAGGTTTTGTCAGCAATTAAACTAATCTATCTACCACTTTTTCCCAAATAGATTGCCAATATATGATAATTTATAAATGGCTTGAACTCATGCATTTCTAAAAACTAAGATGATTCGGTTCAGGATTGTTGTCTAATTGTATTATTGATTGTATAATACTCGATGTTTATGAAAGAAGCACGTTTTGACGTCAGAGACCTGAAATAGGTAAACTGAATCCAAAAGAAGATAAATTATGGTAAATAACTTTCAATTTTGTTCCACAGCACAGTAATCACAACTCTCACAAGGATTTGAATGATAAACAACGTTTGTATGATTTTGAATGATAAACAACGTTTGCATGAGTAACCATAATCGACTTTCTGAGTGATGGTGTTATTATCCGGATTGATAGATCCATGGTTTGATTTCTGCTCTTGCAAAACCATAAAAAGCAGTTGAACGAAATCGTCCATATAATTGTCTTATTGTACATACTGTGTTTCAATTCAAATGCTTTTGACAAAATAGGTTTTGTGGTGTTTTGCAACAGTCAACTGGAATTATTTATGACTCTGATAGTGTGAATTGTTTATAATGGTTAGAATCTGCGGCAACGGGGTCTTGTTGGAGATCTCCTCCCTTCTTAAACATTAAGCAAAACTAAAACACAATACATTTCGAATATCTTTTATAAAAGATTTTGAGATAAATGTACGATAGATACCACTTTTATATAGCGTATCTCTGTTACGATTGTTTAGGTAAAAAGTATCTTACCTCTTAAAAATTTTATCTGGGACATCGATTGAAAAATTTGTGATAAAACATTTCTGAATTGTTAAATCTTAGCAAATCCCTTGAAGTGTCTTTTTAAAACAACAGAAATGTTTTCCACGAAGAAATAATGCAGATTCGTTGCATTTTATTACGAACATGGTCTCATTTTCGTTTCCCTACTTCCCTTCTGATGTTTCCATAAATATACTTTAAACGAAATGCTTTACATGCTTGCTTTCGTAATTTATTGTATCAAAAACTTTCAACATTTGATTTTTTCTTCTAAAACAAAATAAGTTTTTGACCATTGATACTGTTTGGATGATCTTGACTTTGTTTTCAGTCCATTTCGATTAGAAAGAGAAAAATTATGTAGGCTACATATTGTAGATTATCATTATGCGCCAACTTCTTAGGTAATTACGGCTTAAATGTTAAAATTTACATATGTCGTCTAATTGTTGAGATACTAAACTTATTGGGACTATTTTCAGGGGAACAATGTTCACTTGGACAGCTGGTGCCAACAACGGTAATAAATTAATTTATCTAATTAGAAATATTCCCTTTGTGACACAAATGATGACAAAATTCTGTGTTATCTTGCACGAAAAAAATATCTTGTGTCATCCGCCATCACAATAGATACACGTAATGTATTACTTAGCTTCACCTAACATGACATTGTCTTTTACGCATCATCATTTTATGTCAAATCGGTAGCAAAATAGTGCCAACTCTACCAACTCTACCAATGGTTTGACATTAAAAAACTAAAACCACCCTATTTTGAACATTTTAAAATGAGGACGTAGATATTCAATTTTTGTTTTAGGTTTGGGTCTTTGCTCTCAGAGTTACACTCGAATCAGAAACACAGAAACTCGACACAGACATACATCAACATTTTCGTAAGGTGTAGAAATTTGTTCTTTTGCATCCAGCTAGAAAAAGTGGTTGTTGGTCTTCCCGGTCTATATGTTTGAGGTTTTGCAAAAGTCTTGTTAATTTATCATTTCTTTGTTCGTAGTTTTTTTTAATCGTGGTCAATGTACATTTGTTTGAGTGTTCCTTGTTGGAAGACTTTTTCCTTCTTTTTCCCTTTCAACATTTTTGAAGTAACATTTTTGGATTTTTTCGCGGCTAGAAATTTTACGTTACAAAGAATTTTAAATTGCAAAAAAGTATCCAGACGGAGACCTTAAATATTTTCATACATGCAGCAGCTAGATGTAAAAGAATTTATTGACTTACAGAAGAAAGAAATTAGAAAAATATTTCCTCTAGTTAACGACAAATATAACTTCTAATTCATTGACAATACAAACGTATATGTTGCACTAAAATGATCACAATAGAATATATATTTCAATGTTGATCAATTCAGCCACTAGATTAGTATCTCTGTTAGTGGATTATCAGTTCACGAATATATTTTTTATTAAGTTTACAGTGTTTTCGACACTTGCCTTTTAGCATCATATCCCACCCATCCTGCTACGTCTTTCGGTACATTTTTTAACATAACAACTTCCACATTCTTTGGCCATATTACATTGTTTAGATTGAGGATCACTGACGAGGGCTAAGTGCCCGAAACGTGCATGTCTTTTCCATGCTGCAAATTTATCTGTTCTTAAATGATGCTATTGAATTTGAAGATGTTAAACAATGGAAATATGTTGTAATTCTCTGTCACCAAATTTGATAAATTATTCTAAAACTAAGGGTTATCTCCCTGAAGACATAGCTCTTTCCTTTCCCTTAACTTTTAGGTCATGCTAATAATCTTGATCTTCATATATTCATTATTTTGATTTCCTATATTTCGACTCATAGCATCACTGATGTGATTCACTTGCTGATGCACTTTTTAAAAGCTGTTACAATAGAACATAAATTTCAGAATTGATAATCCTTATATATATAGCTCAATGACACAATAACTGCAATTAAGAAACTGAAGGAATACGTTTGGAGGAAAGGTCTTCCAGCAAATTGTCAGAATTCCAATGGGGACCAATGTGCCCCACTCCTTGCCGACATTTTCCTTTACTCGTACGAAGCTGAATTCATTCAATCTTTGGTCTCTGAAGGGAAAAGATACCTAGCTTCTTACATCAACTTCACTTACAGATACATAGACGATGTGTTGTCCATCAATAATCCAAAATTCGCGGATTACCTGAGCAGTATCTATCCTTCGGAGCTTGAAGTCAAAGAAACTACAGAGACAAATAATTCAGCATCCTATTTGGACATAATGTTGTCCTACGACACTGATGATCACATGAACACCTCACTCTATGACAAACGTGACGACTTCAATTTCAGCATTACAAACTTTCCTTTTCTGAGTAGCAACATCCCTTCATCGCCTGCTTATGGCGTGTTCATATCTCAGTTGATACGCTATGCCAGAGCAAGTACCAAATATACGGATTTTGTTCTGAGAGCTAGGCGTCTTTCAGATAAGCTTCTCAGTCAGGGATATGTTTGTGACCGACTAACATCGTCACTGAGGAAGTTCTACGGTCGATATGGGGAACTCGTCATACACTATGATGTCCCACTTTCCAGAATGGTGGGTGATATTCTGTCATAGACCATTTGAACCATCCAACCAAAGATTGTACTCTATATCTTCCAAAATGGAAGTAACCGGATGGGACAGTTCTACCGAATTGAAGCGACGGGTGTTGCATGCAAGCAGGAGATGCTTACTCTTCCTGGGAACCTGGTCTCACTCTCATATCGGGAGTTCGCTTCTTTTCATATGGTTGAGGTTTTTGTTTGTTTGCTTTGGTTCCGGTTTTATCCTGATTTTGTATGCCTTCGGTTTCTGATTTTCTGGGTTATCGATTTTGTGCTGTAAACAGGGATATGGTCATTATCTATATTTGTCATTGGTATTATTAATATAAACACTTATTTCCTATTACAGTATTATAGATATAAACACTTGTTTTCTGTTGCAGTATGGAGCAGTTAAACTCGTTCCCCGTGACTGGATGTTTGTTAAGTGTATTAATTACTTCTTTCCAGCTATGTTGCCTGTAAGAATCTTTGTTTTGGCCCTTTATCAATTTGACAACATATATATTATTTTGCTATTTCGGAAACTTAATAGTATGGAGCTCGTAAAAGAGTTCCCCGCGAGGGGTTTGACAGTGTTTTGAATATTTTTCCTGACATGGTCGCCAAAACACTTTCTGTATAGGCATAACCTTAGACAGTGCATGCATTTTATATATTGTTTTCATTTTCGTGCATGAACATTGACGGCGAGTGCGGCTAGCCAACAGGGGATGCTTACTCCTCCCGGGCACCTGGTCCCAACTCTAGCTTGCTAGGGATTCGTCGATGCTCAATTTTGTGCTCTATTGTGAGTGCTGTTGAGATTATTGTCAGGATCATCTTAACACATACAGAAAGTATATATATAAATTCATAAACTAGAGTGAGCAGAAGAATGATTACCATATAGTATAACAAAATGGTAAAATAAAAATTTATTTACATAAAAAAGGAAAGACATGCAAAAGGTATAAAAATACAAAAACAAACCAACGAAAGACATAAAGCTAACCATGCAAGTTTTCTATGTCCTAAATCATATAAAATAACGTCTTATTGAAAACCAAGGGAAGTCATTAGGTCGTTTGTGGTGTTATAATTACACACAAAGTAAAGGTAATAAGAGCACCTGTTTTATCATAGGGTGTAGTCTCACCTTTGACATTATCTAGACAAGAATATCTTTTATTCAGGGACAAATTTTGGTATTTGTTACAATTACAAAAATTAACTGTTTAAAAAAGGTGATTGAAGCCCACTTACTTTTTTCTCACAATTGTATATATATATATTTTCCCATTAAATTTGGTTAAGATTGTTCAGACGAGCTGTCTATCACACGGACTTCATGGAATATTCTGTTTATAGAAATTACCGACTGCAACATTGAATAAGTAAGAAATGTTCATTTCAGATCAAGGCATCGTAAGTTCATTGTTATGAAAACAAATTATTATTATTTTTGTTGTTGTTGATCTTTCATGAAAAGAAGTAAGACGATCGAATAAATAAACAGGTTCGTCAAACTGAGGAAGAGACTACTTTCCTAAATCAATATCAATTCTATTTTTTTTTCAGAAATCACTCCAATGACATAGATTGGACCTACTTAAGTGCACGCTTCAATATTGTTCATATGGTATTCCTGACAATATTTGCATCGGAAATAATTAGCATAACCCCTCGAGTTCTTCATAAGGAAATAGGTACATGATAATAACAAAACAAGTACTTACACATCGCTGGCAGTTGAAAAGGTTAATTCAAATATGGCCTCCACTGACATCCATTTAAGAGGAAGTTTGCCACCATTTCTGTTAATGTAGATTTGATCATTGTACACAAACCGGGTCAGTCCAAAGTCTCCTATTTTCACGTTCTTATCGGCGCCAACAAGAACGTTTCTGGCAGCGAGATCCCGATGAACAAAACCTTTTTGGGACAAAAACTCCTGAAATATAAGCACATCTAATTATTGGTTTAGTATGTGTCTTTTTGTTGACATATTCAGTATTATATTGTTTGAAATCGAGGTGGTATATATGAAGCTTCAGAAATGGGACAAAAGGGGTTTTTTTTTTTATTAAAAGGTGCAACAAGTCAATTTGTACCAAAGATATCTTTATCTTTACTCTGTGATGGTAAAATTTTCATTCTCTCTAATTTTCTTGTCATACCATATATCTTCCCGTTCTTATATTTTCTTTATTTACTTAAATGCATAAAGAAAAAGAAACAAAACAACTAATACATGTATGCAACCATATCTGTTAAAGTTATTTTAGGGACATGCAGACAAACAGGTAAAAGAAGCAGATAATGTTCGTTTAACAATGATTAAAAGATTGTTACAGAATAGCTGTGACGGAAGTCGTTTGGAAAAATTAGTCTTAACTGTCATGTTCTGCTGGGCGAGGATAACTTGTTAACATGATTATAAATGTCCAACGCAAATTGGATATATCAACGCTTCGTAGTTTCTCTGATACGTTAAATGTTGATAAAAAACAAAGAATTTGTAGTATTTTGTCGGCAAATTTTGCTAGTACAGCTTAAACGGAATAAGCCATTTATCATAAATGCATGGAAACAATATTTGTGTGGTTTCCTCCTTTTAAGCATCGCTTGTCATTTATTGTAGCCATGGAAGGCACACATTTTGGATCATGATGTTTTAAAATTTTAACCTGGAATGAATTATTTCCTAAAAAGATATCTCGTGAAAAATAAGACATCTCATTAGACATGTTAAAGTAAACCTCAACAAATTCTATTTGATATGGATGTGTTCCAACTCTATACCTTCCCGATAAAAATTTCAAACCAATTTATCATGCACCAGACACGTGTTTCGGATATTCATCAGCGATGGTTCCAGCCAAAGTGATTTTTAGACACAACCAAAATGCATTTAAGTAGCGCCCTCTGGTTATATTTTTTGAAAAGAAATTTGTGTATTTACTTTGCAGAGAGTACGCGGCTCCAAATTTCCTGTAGCGTCGATTCAGTAGCATATTCAGATAAAATCTATGTTCAAAATAGCATTGGAGGGATGGTGCTAAGGTGATAACCTTTAATTTCGATGATATTTTTAATGAAATGACAAGTTTCCAAAACAGCAAAACATGAGTTATGAAGTCAAATTGATAAAGTGCCAAAACAGTGCTTCTTTCAGGCGAATATTCATCTATATATACATATTTACTTTCATTATTTTTCTGAAAATACGAGGTCTTGAGCATTGTAATGTCAAACCATCTGTTAATCCTGGCCCTATCCTTAACCCGTACCCTTACTGGTGTCAAAGAAGTAACCGAAAGATTTTGAAGGTTTATTAACGATAACGTCGTTGTTTTGTTAAATTGAAACATGGAACTTGGAACAAACAATGGTTGACATATGTCTCAAATATTTACGAATCTAAAGCATTCGGACTATCATTACCTTTTATGTCGATATTTTAACCACAAGATTTCCTCCAAACAACTTTACTACAGCAGTAACACAGCAGTAACCGAACGATCGAGCATTCAAATGTGTTTTACTGATCGATTTTCAATTCTGTGTTGATAAATCTGAATTAAGATTTTTTTCTTCAAAGACCGAATCGTAGAAAATTCCCTCAAACATAGTTCTTACTGAAAGTTTTAGGAGGGTACCCTTTCCCAACCGTAATATCTATTGCTTAATAAACGACCAAAAACTATTCATCAAGTCACTCTATTATAAAAATGTTGAGTCAACACTTATTTTGAATTTTCGTGAAACTTCTAAGTTTACTTAATTTTATAGAATTTCGTTAATTCAAATATCCACTATCGTGCGGCTACTGCTTCCATTCGGTTACAGCTTTCACACCAGTAACCAAAGCCCTAATATGTATGTCAAATGTTTTGTTTTTAACATTGTTAAAATAGACTTGCATCTTTTGAGAGATGATTACGAAATTTTGAATTGAAAAAAATTATAAACAAAATCAACTTTAAATTAAAGGCATATAGTACCTACAAAAACTTTACTTCTTTCTTTCATTTCTTTCTTTATTAATTCATTTAAATGTCTATTTATTTCTACCCATCAATCAATTTTATTTGTGAATTAACTAATCCTTCGATTCTCTTTAACTAGTTATACCATCCGAAGACAAAGAATCTCACGTCTTTTACAACTGGATAGCAGTTAGACGGAAATAAAAAGTATATTTTCATGGAGCAAGGTAAACAATGAATGATGTAGTTTCACCTCCGGTTAATTCACATTAATTCACGCTGGTTTTACATGAAAATTAGGGGAGTTAATGGAGGGAAATGTCACTCTGAGGTCTCAAGGTGACGTAATTATTTCGTTTGTGAGCGGCACTTCCTTTCGACAGGTGCGTGTCCGTTTTTTGTGGTCTGGAGTTCACATTCTGTCGGACCAAATCTGTTAAACATCGTATTTGGCTTCTAGAGACTGTTCTGAATATTTACTTGTGTGCATCCATTGTAAAAATGGCGTTTGTCTTCTAGAGCCAGGACTCTACATTTTATCTGTGTGCAAGAATTTGAAAAATCTTTTGGAACCAGGTTTCAACATTGGATTTTCATCAAGAGCCAGGACGTGGCCCTCGGCGACAAACACGAGTTTACACACAGATTGCACACTTAACAATGTAGGGTCCCAGCTCTAAAAAAACCATTTTTTTTTACAATGCATGCAAACAAACCAATAAAAAGAGACATGGCTTTAGAAGAGAAAACATTTTAAAATGCATGCACGCCAAATGTAGAGTCTTGACTCTAGAAGACAACCACACTTTTTACAATGTTTATACACAAACGAAAGATGGAATCTGGTTCTAGAAGACGAGCGCATTTTTAATACATGCTCAAATACCAATGTGAAGACCAGGTTCTAGAAAAATAACACGATTTATACCATGCATGTGTACAAACCAATGTAAGAGACATGACTTTGAAAAAAAAATTCAATACATGCACAAAAACCAATATAAAGACATGGCTCTAAATAATTTTAAATACTTGCACACAATGCAATGTAGAGAACTCTCTCTAGAAAGCAAACACGATTTCCACAAGCAAACCAGTGTAGAGATGTTGTTAAATTTGTGCTTGATTTTCCTAGAGCCGGTTCTCTTCCATTGGCTTTTTTGCATACTTATTCAGAATTATGTTTCTACATTGGTTTGCATGCATACACTAAAATAAATAATGCTAGAGCCAGGTTTGTAGATTGGTTCGAGTGCAAGTATTGTAAAAATCGTGTTTGTCTTCTACAGCTTCGTGTGTGCATTCATTGAGCTGTGTATCTACCTTGGTTGTATTCATGGATTGTAAAGATAAATGAATTTTGGCGGCTGTAAGCATCACTGATGAGAATTTAATATTCGAAACACGTGTCTGGTTCAGAAAAAATTGGTTTTAAATTTTCTTCATGAAGGTATAAAGTTGGAACACATCTGTATTATTGTAAAATTGTGTTGTATCAAGGTTGAAAAAAGAAGTGTTCCAACTCTTCATCTAGAGAGCAATCTATCAGGTACGAAAAAACAGACATGTTGTGCAACTCACAAATCCAGGTTATTTCAAGTTTTCAAAATTGTAGCTTACTGAGAGTCCCCATATTTTGTATAGGGTATATTCTTTGTATTTAGACGCGTAACTTAATGAAAATTGGGGCCCGAAAATTGTTGCCAAAACCATTTATAAAATTTGCTTTGTCACTGTATTAAGCACATCTGACCATATGTGGCGTCATGTAACGTAAATTTCGTATGAATATCAATCATAATATATTTTATGTCCATCTCAATTTTGTCAAAATAAAAAAAAAGGGAAATGAATACCGCAAAGGAAGTACAGGTATTTAACTCTTCATAAGTGTAACATCCCAAAAACGGTGTTTTATTGCTATTTGACATTGTCTTTGATTAGCTCTTTAATCGCCACATTCAAACTAAAACATCGTAAACAACACAGATGGATACAAGACCAGTGTTGGATTGGTGGACATACAATGTTATTTGCAGCTACAAGTATAAGGTTAGGCTGCACTTTTACTTATTTGCAGTCAAGTACTAAGAAGAGACATCAATTCAATTCAATAAATTAACCTATTTTAAACATAGATGAAGGCTGAAATCGCGTATATCATTCAAATGTGTTTCGGAGAAGTAAAGTTGTGCAAGGTAACAAAGTTCCCACGTATATGTTTCTGGAATGAATTATTCCGTTGGACAAACTCCACTGGATAATTTATAATTATCCCTTTGTACTGTCTAGGTAAAGAATTGTATACGATGAAGACATATATATTTTTTTTATGTTATTTCGTTACTTAGAAATATACCAGGCAAATATACAGAATACAGAAAAACAGTAAAAAAGAAAGGTCTTATTTACATAAAAATGAATTTTTGTATAACAGAAAATTTAAAGTGAATATTCTTTTACATATAAGTCCATTATACTTTTATGAAATGTGCGTAAGGTCCTTCTTAGATTTTGTGTATGTTTTTTGTTTTTGTTTTATTTTGTGATTTTTTTTATTTCTAAGCCGAAAGACTCAGTACTTATAATGTACGTCTCACGTACTGACCATATGAAAATGATATTGAGACTGTTTACGTTTCCAGTCTTAATTATTTACTCTTGTCAAACACAAGAGATTGCCTTTGATGTTAATGGCTCAATAACCTTGAAAGCAAATTTCAAAAAATACAAAGGTATGCGTTCCGACTTGGTAATCAGAAGAAATTGACATATAAATGAGTCTTTGTATAACAAATAAGATCTCTTTGTATCAAGAACAAAAGTAGATCAAAGATAATAATGGTAATAGATAGGTGTGAGGAATATCAATAGGGATATTACATTATATGTCTGGTATTACATATATTTCGTGTCTTCATCATTATCTGGTCTCTGTGAAGTCATATGTACTTTAGTCAGCTTACTGGATTGTCAGGTCACAGAATGAGATTCGTAATTGATGTAAAAGGTAAAAAAGCGACTTCAAACATCTTCAACACAGTTGATTAAACCCTCATTTGCTCTTATAAAACGTTTGTGTGTTTACATTCCTTTTATCTGTTAAACAGAGATAAGTGATAGAGATGGAGATTTTACTACTGAGGAGTTATGGCCCTTTGGCCTGTAGCATACTGAAGGTTAAGTAGCGGTTTCAACACCTGCCGCTGTGGACCAGGTGTGAATGAAGTACCTGAAACAGCCATATATTATGTAGAAGCGGCAGTCCTAGTTTGTTATGTGCTTATAGAGGATGTAGATTTAATATCCTATACTACACATTTGAAGTTTCCTGGCAACGTAAACAACAAAATACACGTGGTCAAAAACAAGCCTTTCCAACATCCTTTCATTTTCATAGTTGGTCATACAGATGTATTTTGTTATATACAACATCAGAGTTTCCTGGCAAAGCTAACAAGTGCACGTGGTCTAAAAGAGTATTGCTACGTTCCTTAGAAGCCTTGTATGATCAGGAAATGTATAGGATCTCTCTTTTAACATAGGAAATATTAATTAACTCGTAGGAGTGAAAAAGAGTAACCCCCAGACAGTCTCTCTCTTTTCAATAAGATTTTATTGCTCTGAGGGGAGTAAATATGATTTAATGAATATTTCAGTGAAACGCAAGTAAATTACATGAAGTGTTATATTTGATACCATTGTTTGGCCTCTTATAATTGAGCGTGTACTTATTTCCATCGTTAGAAATTTGTAAAAATATTACAGGGCAGAAGTATTAACATAGTGAACATGGCGCCTACAGCATTGTTCATCTCATGCACCTGTCCGCACCAGCCATTCTGGGCCCATCTTGTGAAACGGAAGTACAAGAAAAAAGGAAGATTCGACTAGATTTAAAACGAAAAGGCCTCTATCGCTTATCTCAGACCTCAACATAATCAGTGAAGTAGTTAAGGAGGACAAGTCCTAATTGTGAATAGAAAAGTGACGGAGAGAATGCCGGCGTCTTACGACAAAACCTTAGTATTCAAAGATACATTCAAAAGAGGTTGCAGCATAGAATAATTTTAAATATATAAGATCCTTGCAAGATGAGAGGACCGTCAAACTATAGAAAGACACATGAAACAAGAAGAACAAAATGATGGAATTTTGACGATCTTGATCCCATTCAATTTTGCCACTTAATTCTCTCATCTCGTTATTTATAAAGTTTACGATAACTCTGTTATAGTTCAAGGTAGAAAGCCAAGGTTTAATTTTCTCGGTGAGTCAAAGATCAAATTCAAACAACAAAGTCATCAGGGGCTTTAACATTGGCAAACTTTAATCATGAGAAATAAGCATGCCAAATATCAAAGCATTTTGGGTAAGTTCAGAAGATAGTGTTTAGGTTAAAGGTCTGTGAAGGTCAATTAAAGGAGTATCAGACAATTTCACTTCATCGAAATAACACTTCATAAGAGTCACAGAGAAATAAAACTAATGAACTAATTATTACGTAAAGGTCTTAATCAAAGACTGCAAATGAAACCCATGCCTACTTAAAAGACTAGTGAATAAAGCCTGCCCAGACTAGTGAACGTAAAACAGAGAAAACAAGAAAGCAAGGTAAATTGCAATTTAAGATTCTTCACAAACTAATGCTGATAATCTGTAAGATTTCCAAGTGGAGAATTCCTAAGATAAAATCTAGGAATGTCACCTTTGCGTTCTAAATAGGGAATTGGATTGAATGGATTGAATAGAAAAAAGAGAATTGTTTGATACTTGTGTAACTACGGTATAAAAATACATCCACCTTCTACAACAGAGATACTGGTCTACATAAACATCAAAGAAGTACCTAACAGTTATTCAGTCTCAAAGTCGAGAAGGCAAGGCAAAATCGTGAGAATTCCCATCGAAACGGTTGCGAACCCCGGAATGAACAACATTCCGAAGTGAGACCAGGTGCCCGGGGAGAGTCAGCGTCTACTGATTGCATGCAACACCCGTCGCAACAGCTCGATGGAAACCTGTCAAACTCGGTGATTGTCTCGATGTACATTTTGATGTACAGATCAGGTAAGTATATGTCATGCTTGGTGATGACGACAGCCATTCAATCACAATGTAGAAAGTCACTGATCATTCTGGAAAAGAGGATCTGATATGCTTTTATAATATCCCCGTAGCGACGGAGGAACTTCCGCAATGATGATTTCAGCCGTTGTGTGATATAGCTTACTTGCAAGCCGTCTTGCTCTAATGATGAAATCTTCATATTTGGAACCTGCTCTGGACAAAAACGCAATAAGCAGGAGAGGAAAGAAAAGAAGTCGTAAACCACGATGGTTTGGTCAACACACAAGATACTAAGTCGTCAACCACAATAAGTATGTCAACACACAAGATACGAATTCGTCAACCATGATGATTTGGTCAACACACACGATATTAAGTCGTCAACCATTATGATTTGGTCAACACACACGATACGAAGTCGTCAACCATTATGATTTGGTCAACACACACGATACTAAGTCGTCAACAATTATGATTTGGTCAACACACAAGATACGAAGTCGTCAACCATTATGATTTGGTCAACACACACGATACTAAGTCGTCAACCATTATGATTTGGTCAACACACAAGATACTCAATCTCCTACGCATGCGTCCGATTTCAGTTCCGCTTTTCTTCACTTTGAAATCTACCTCTGCCGTCATCGCCTATTGTTTGTCTGCAAGATTCTTGCAGATTGAAACTGGGGCTTCGTATTTGTAAATAAAATATTGCAAGTATATACCACTTAGTATAACTACATTTATGAGGTATATAATGTACAAGCATTGTCTTTGTTTCAATGCAATACCATGCAGTATCAGGGATTCTTTCTTCATTCGTACGTTGCCAACACGATCAGCTGAGCGAGAAGTCTCCAATAAAAATAAAAAATTCTGGCTATAAATCGAAACCTACCGTCTTTAGACGTGAGTCTTGTGAATTTTCCTTCATCAAGATACGAATCGTGTCCTTCATTGCCCATTTACTCGCCCCTAAACGCTCAAATATGTGCCTCTACCTTTGAATCTTTTGCGATGTATACGTCAGAAGTCCGAATGACGTCACTGTGACGACATGCCGTACCTGCGATGCCTCTTGGGCTTTATCATTGCGTGAAATTGCGTAGGAAAATAGCGATGATGGCAAGGTTATATTGCAAACCTGTGCCGCCTATGACCTTGTTGCAAGTTGACAAGATACTAAGTCGTCAACCATTCTGATTTGGTCAACACACAAGATACTAAGTCGTCAACCATAATGATTTGGTCAACACACACGATACTAAGTCGTCAACCATTATGATTTGGTCAACACACAAGATACTAAGTCGTCAACCATTATGATTTGGTCAACACACACGATACTAAGTCGTCAACCATTATGATTTGGTCAACACACACGATACTAAGTCGTCAACCATTATGATTTGGTCAACACACACGATACTAAGTCGTCATCCATTATGATTTGGTCAACACACACGATACTAAGTCGTCAACCATTATGATTTGGTCAACACACAAGATACGAAGTCGTCAAGCATGATGATTTGGTCAACACACAAGATACGAAGTCGTCAACCATTATGATTTGGTCAACACACAAGATACTAAGTCGTCAAGCATGGTGATTTGGTCAACACACACGATACTAAGTCGTCAACCATTATGATTTGGTCAACACACAAGATACGAAGTCGTCAACCATTATGATTTGGTCAACACACAAGATACGAAGTAGTCAACCATTATGATTTGGTCAACACACAAGATACTAAGTCGTCAAGCATGATGATTTGGTCAACACACAAGATCCTAAGTCGTCAACCATTATGATTTGTTCAACACACAAGATACGAAGTCGTCAACCATTATGATTTGGTCAACACACAAGATACTAAGTCGTCAACCATTATGATTTGGTCAACACACAAGATACTAAGTCGTCAACCATTATGATTTGGTCAACACACACGATACTATGTCGTCAAGCATGATGATTTGGTCAACACACAAGATACGAAGTCGTCAACCATTATGATTTAGTCAACACACAAGATACGAAGTCGTCAACCATTATGATTTGGTCAACACACAAGATACGAAATCGTCAACCATTATGATTTGGTCAACACACAAGATACTAAGTCGTCAAGCATGATGATTTGGTCAACACACACGATGCTAAGTCGTCAACCATTATGATTTGGTCAACACACACGATACTAAGTCGTCATCCATTATGATTTGGTCAACACACACGATACTAAGTCGTC
Organism: Pinctada fucata; assembly: GCA_028142955.1. Taxonomy (NCBI): domain Eukaryota; kingdom Metazoa; phylum Mollusca; class Bivalvia; order Pterioida; family Pteriidae; genus Pinctada; species Pinctada fucata. The sequence continues at coordinate 54,531,820 of AP027107.1, forward strand.
AACCATTATGATTTGGTCAACACACAAGATACGAAGTCGTCAAGCATGATGATTTGGTCAACACACAAGATACGAAGTCGTCAACCATTATGATTTGGTCAACACACAAGATACTAAGTCGTCAAGCATGGTGATTTGGTCAACACACACGATAATAAGTCGTCAACCATTATGATTTGGTCAACACACAAGATACGAAGTCGTCAACCATTATGATTTGGTCAACACACAAGATACGAAGTCGTCAACCATTATGATTTGGTCAACACACAAGATACTAAGTCGTCAAGCATGATGATTTGGTCAACACACACGATACTAAGTCGTCAACCATTATGATTTGTTCAACACACAAGATACGAAGTCGTCAACCATTATGATTTGGTCAACACACAAGATACTAAGTCGTCAACCATTATGATTTGGTCAACACACAAGATACTAAGTCGTCAACCATTATGATTTGGTCAACACACACGATACTATGTCGTCAAGCATGATGATTTGGTCAACAAACAAGATACGAAGTCGTCAACCATTATGATTTGGTCAACACACAAGATACGAAGTCGTCAACCATTATGATTTGGTCAACACACAAGATACGAAGTCGTCAACCATTATGGTTTGGTCAACACACAAGATACTAAGTCGTCAAGCATGATGATTTGGTCAACACACACGATACTAAGTCGTCAACCATTATGATTTGGTCAACACACAAGATACGAAGTCGTCAACCATTATGATTTGGTCAACACACAAGATACGAAGTCGTCAATCATTATGATTTGGTCAACACACAAGATACTAAGTCGTCAAGCATGATGATTTGGTCAACACACACGATACTAAGTCGTCAACCATTACGATTTGGTCAACACACACGATACTAAGTCGTCAAGCATGATGATTTGGTCAACACACACGATACTAAGTCGTCAAGCATGATGATTTGGTCAACACACAAGATACGAAGTCGTCAACCATTATGATTTGGTCAACACACAAGATACGAAGTCGTCAACCATTATGATTTGGTCAACACACAAGATACGAAGTCGTCAACCATTATGATTTGGTCAACACACAAGATACGAAGTCGTCAACCATTATGATTTGGTCAACACACAAGATACTAAGTCGTCAAGCATGATGATTTGGTCAACACACACGATACTAAGTCGTCAACCATTATGATTTTGTCAACACACACGATACTTAGTCGTCAACCATTATGATTTGGTCAACACACAAGATACTAAGTCGTCAACCACGATGATTTTGTCAACATGCAAGATACTGAGTCGTCATAGACGATGATTTTGCGGACATGAATGATAATAAGTCGTCAACCATGAAGATTTTTTCAACACACCAGATACTTAGTCGTCGACCACGATGCTTTTGTCAACATACAAGATACTGAGTCGTCATCCAGGATGATTTTATCATCGTACAAGATACTGAGTCATCAACCACGATGATATTGTCGACATGAAAGATACCGTGTCGTTAACCAGGGTGACTGTCAACATGCAAGATTCTAGGTCATCAATCACGACGATTTATGTCGACATTCAAGATACTGAGTCCTCAACCACGGCGATTTTGTCGGCATGCAAGATGCTCCATTGCTTGCTAACATGAATGATGTCATCAACGATTACATTGTCGAGATGAAAGATACTGAGTCGTCATGCGCAATAATGCTGTCGACATGAAATATACTGTGTTATAATACTTTAAAGGAGTGTCTATCTTTGTGATATTTAAATCGTGATTAGACCACTATTCGTTACCACTCCAAAATAATCGGACAAAGAAAGATAACTCTAATTCTATAACCGTACGCATGAAACACCTTTTACTCCAATTTAATTCAACATGCAGGTATATCGTTGAAATGCTATCAATCAATGATACATTTTGAAGATTACCACAGCACAATATCTCCGTGTTAAGTAAATGAAAGAAACCACTGAAAGCATTAACTCTGCTTCATATCTAGATATCATGTTATCTATTAATGACAACGGTCACATGTCGTGATAAATACTTCAATATATGACAAACGTGACGACTTCAACTTCTAAATTACATCCATTCGTCCTCTGCCTTTGGTATATTCATACCACTTATGTCATACGCTATTCCAAAACGGGCTCAAAGTATAACTATTCATTCTTAGGACAAGGAGAATCAAACTACTGAATGAAGGATACATTTGTGAACGACTGACTTTGACACTGCAAATACAATGAAAATATTAAACATTATTATGTCTTGTTGTCCTTTCGTCCTCTAAGATATTTTAGGTTAGAACCATCCAAAACACCGAATTTAAATTTCTTTTCTGTGCTGCTTACGCGACGGGTGTTGCTAGCAAACAGGAGATGCTTACTCTCCCCGAGAACATTATCTCATTTCCATTGGAGATTCACTTTGGTTTTTTTAAAGAATGTTTAAGGAAATTGTATTATCACATGATACACCTGTTATGCAGTTTCATAAAGCCATTTCATAAATATATGATATGATAACACGTTACATATTGCTCTGCTTGAATGCGATTGGTCAAGGTAGGAACCTAATCACATAAACCTTGACAAATGTGACCTTTCAAATATCGGTCAACTGTTAGATTCAGACCCAGAGTCAATATCAATGATTAAAATTGTTGTTGTTAAATAATTCTTGCATTAAAATACTATTCAAATTTGAAATACTTTTCTCTTACGCACAGAATATCGAATACGATGGGGACACTACTTCTCATGGCGTAGCAGACGACTTCTAAATCACGGCGTGGTTCGCCTCTATAGTTCTCGGAAACGTTGATTTCACGTTAGAAATACACATTTTTAGTCAATTTCATGTGAAAAAAAAGAATCTCAAATGAATTTTCATTTCATACGATGTATTATGAAACTCGTTGTGCGTTTTATATCCCCTCGCCAAGGCTCGGGGATATAAAACACGCAACTCGTTTCATAATACATCGTATGAAATGAAAATTCATTTGAGATCCTATATTTATGTTGTGAAAATATTTTCTATGTTTTTACACAGTGTTCACTGTGCTTTTATTTTGTATTTAGCAGATTTCACTGTAGTAATTATTACGATTGGCAGGCTTTGGGATCAATGGAGATGCATTTTGTAATTATAGTGTAGACCTAATTTTTTTCATTGGGTTAACTAGTATTCAAGGTGTCGACACTTGCAATGATTTTTTTGGGGGGTAGTTTTTTCTCGTTCTGGTTTCTGGGCCGATGACCGATCTCTTCCCCTATTGTTATTATTTTTTAATCAATACAGCGGGAGAAAGTAAATAAACTTAAAGCTTCTCTTGTGGCCCCACTTACTTAGACTTGGATACTATACTTGCATTGGATATGTAACATGATCCTACAATGCATTCTACGATGTCTTCCGCACTTGTACTGGCGATAGCACATTAGATAACTAAGTTGTCCTTCGTGTGTCTGTGGAGCAGGCCTTCCGAACTTACACTGGAGCTGTGTCATTGTCTCCGTCTGTTTGTCCAATTTTTCTTTTCGCGTGAGGAAGTTCTTTTTACAATTTTTTTTCTCCAAAATTCGTAAGCCTTTCGATGGTGTATTTTGGACTTTTGTTTCGGCTTTTGTGTTTGACTTTCGTTCACTGATTTCATCAAATATGAAACATGACTCGTCTAATATTTTTTAAAAAAATGTTTGAACTGTAGTTATTAGCACAGCACTTCTTTTTAAAGCGCCACCTAAAATGGATTCCGTACTTGCACTAGACTCCGTAGATTGTTCATTAGATAAAATTGTCCTTCGTGCCTCTATTCAGCTGTGTCATAATCTCCGTCTGTTTGTCCTATTTTTCTTTTGTCGTGAGAAAGTGATGTTATTTTTTAAGAATATGTAAGTCACAAAAATCACAGTCATTCATAAATTGCTTGACCCGCAGGAAAATTCCATTATAACGCACCAATCAAAAGCCTTTCTGTATATTCGCGGGAAAAAGCGGAGAGTTCCGATAAAAGTATTTGGGGGAAATTAGGGGAAACTTCTAAAAAGTTCCCATTAAATTTTGTGACTACGCACAGTCTGATCGATTTTTATATCGCTCATTAACTTCTTTGATCAATTTGTTATACAAACAAAATGGTATATCCTCAAAGAAACAGCCAAGTCATGCGCGGATCCAGAGGGGGGGGGGACCGGGGGTCTGGAACCCCCCCCCCCCCCTGAGATTTTCGGAGATGGGGTCCAGCTTTGGCCCATTTCTTAATTAAAAGGGGTCTAAAAATGCATAAAAAGGCTTTGAAACCTAAAATTTCTTTTCTTCGCTCGCCATTCACAAATACACAAATATTTTCCGCATAATTCCTTAATTATTTTTCATTTTTTATACTAAATAATTTTATATAACTGTCTTGGGTCTCATGAACTCGTATTTTCAACAGTCCCTTACTTCATAGGATGTAACCTCCCTCATCTTTTTCATTTTAAGTTGTTAGATTATTTGGGAAAATGACTTATCTATTTATTCTCATGATATATAGACAAAATGTGAATTAATCAAAATTTTCGCTCCGCTCGCCGATATAATGAGTAAAATATTCCATGTTATAAATAATCATCTCGATCGAATCAAAACAAATTAATATTCTATATCTAAAAAAAATTTGCTCGCCAAATTCTTCATAGAAATAAACGTGAAAGGAAAGATAACAAAAGAAACTTTTTAAATAGCCCACTGGCACCCTCGCATTTAAGTACTTTGATACGATGGATCATGTCATTAAGGATTTTGAAGGCATAGGGTTTACTGTATCACACACTAATTGGTCTAAAAGTAAAAATTGTTCAAGAACAAATATCATTGTAGATATTACGTTAATATGCAATATTTATATTCAGAAATGCGATACCAACGCGTTGTCATGACGACATGTCCTACATCGGAATGCCTATGACGACATGACCTATTTTTGATAAGTGGAAAATCTGGTCACGTGTATTCTCACTAGTCACAAAAATGTTACTTATCTATAGGATAATTGCCCCTATTGCAATGTTGAATCTGATGAATCAATGCGAAAGTAGTGACAACCTGTACAAATCTAGAAATGGTCGATATCTTGATATCGACCAATAATGCCCAAATTATCATAAAATTGCAGTCATATGACACTATATGAAATCCTTATTCTAATGTGCTCATATCTTAAAATCTCAATCATTTAGTTTACAAAAGATATAACTAATTCATAAGATTGATTATACCCAGAAAATAAATTTCAAAATGAACCTCATTTCAAAGCACCTTCCCAATTTTTTTTTTCACTTTCGTCAATATGAATTGAGTTTTGCTAAGAGCCTCTTTCATGTGTATATTCAATTCTATTTTCTCGATTTATTATCTCAACAGACGAACACGTACGATACAACCTGGAGTTACATTTTATCGCAGGAGCCAGATTCCTATAAAGAAACTAAACCCCCATCCTTACCAAGACGGGGTTGTGATTTCTTTATATGAATCTGGTTCCTGTGCACCGATATTCAGTTTGAATTTGCAATGAAATGCTCTTTTTACTTTGCCTTCAATAACTTTTATCCGTAACATATATTCATACGTTATTTTCTTAATGTTTGAAAGGCGACACATAATATTTTTGGGATTATTACTAAAAAGTCATTTACACTGAAAAGAGGAATATTAAAATTGATTTAAGTAGGCAGCACTTACCATTCCTATTGCAATCTGTCTGGCGAATGACATGAGATCTGTAGGACTCAGGGATTCTACCTCACTATTTACATACTGCCTGTCCTTGTCTTCTCTCTGTAATTAATATAATATATAGAAGTGTACTATTGATTAGACAAAGCGGTATTCTTTGTTTCACTACGTAGTAGATTGTTATGAATAAAAAGAATTGCAAGTCGAATAATAGCAAAGAAAGGTAAGAAGCGTGTTAATATCCCTCTATAAAGTGCTTCTAGAAATAAAGCAAAGTTGAGAGGTACTCTTTTCTACCCACGACACAGCAAAAATTCTGAGAACAAACGAAATAGAATAACAAACTCTTCTTAAAATTTGGATCACTTTAGAAATATGATTTGATATAAAAAGTAAAGTATTCTGCTTAATCCGAATAATTAAACACACCATTCGCTAGCATATAGTTGATGACCTTCCAAAGTCGTTCCAAGGTGAAAATTGGTCTTTCTCAATTTATATATTGTCAGTCATGTTTCATGATTGGTGTGTCTGCTTTAACTGTGTACCTCGTTGTCAACTGTTGTTTATCTGATGTTCAATGTTAGTTTGTTTTGCCTCGGACTAGTTTGACCCAATGGGAATGCTTGAATTTGGTCATGTGACTGCCCGACAAATTCTTGTGGAAAGTCAGTTTCAAAAATTTGTAAGGCAATGGCCGACAATTAGCAAAACGGTCCTCGACAAAATGGTCCTCGACAAAATGGTCCTCGACAAAACAAATCAGTTATTAGGTTTGTTACTGACCTTACACGAAAATCTGTCGGGTTGATAAAGCCCATAGAAGGCTCGGCGCAAGCGCCTCGCCTTCTATGGGCTTTATCAACCCGACAGATTTCCGTGTAAGGTCAGTATCAAACCTAATAACTAATAGTGTTCCGCTGTGGTCAATTTAGGTGAGTCTTGCTTACACATTCTTCACCTAGCCTCCATGACATAATATTCATCATTTTGAAAGAAAAATATTGCCCTTCTTTATCGCTCCCTCGATATGCATCAATATGTTCATCGAGACAATCGCAAAATTTGACAAGTTTTCATGGAGCTGTTGCGACGGGTGTTTTATGTCATGTAGTCAGGAGACGCTTACTCTCCCCGTGCACCTGGTCTTACTTCGGAATGTTATTACTTCCTAGGTTCGCTGCCGTTCAGATGGAAATTCAATTGGTTTTGCCTTGCCTTCTCGACTTTAAGACTGAATAACTGATAGGTACTTCTTTGATGTTTGTTTGATTAAACTAGGTAAATAATAAGCCTATAACGTCACGACAGTAAAACTTACAGCATGTAGTAGTTGTCTTATATTACGTAGGTATGTGAGTAGATCACCATGAGGTAGATGTTCAACTATAAGACATACGGGGTCCTGTAACGTACAGCAGCCCAGCATACTAACGATGTTCTTATGGTATCCGATCTCCTTCATCAATCTGATCTCACGTAAAAAATCCTCCTTGTATGTGTCGGAGGCTTCTTCTGAGATAAAAGAAATATTCATTAGATAAGTTGTCTTTCGTGCTTCTTTAGATCTATTGTCATTGCCTCTGTATCTGTATGAGAATTTTCTTAGTATATATTTACATTTGCCCTTCCATTTGTGAAAAAAATGGAATGTAAATTTATATAATAATTGCTTTTTGGAACGTGACTATACTATGATAATCTACAATTGATCCAGGAATTTTATTTCTCGTGATGCGAACGCGTAATTCCTGGATCCATAGTACATTATTAGTTATTAGGTTTGATACTGACCGTCTACAGAGATTTGTCGGGTTGATCAAGCTGATTCTCTGCGTGTTCTAGAAAACCTTTAAATTATGTTCACAAAAAAAATTAAAATTCTCTTCATTTGGTAAGAAGACGAGGAGAAAAATACATAAACAGTTATTGAATGATACACGTAGTTCTTCTCAAAACAAATGTATGGACAGGATTTTTTTTTATAATAGCAACTCGTCTCTGTTTTCCACCCAATTTTTCTCCATCCAAACCTACCTGTGCCGTGTGTTTAAATACCAAGATAAGTATTAACATGCGCCTATGGATTGAATTGAGTTTGATGTACATGTAACTAAATTTATTTAAAGGTACAATATTTATTTATCTTCGAGAATAGATTATCCTCCCCTCAATACAAGAGTGCAAGACTAGACTCTGGTCAATTCTTATAATTTACAGTTCGTGATCACGACAAGATAAAATCATTTCAGAATGTACAACTTAATCTGCATTTATGTGACAAATTTAAAGATTTCGAGCGTAAACAATAGTAAGCATTATTGTAAATGTAATTCAAATTTAAAAATCCTTCTCAGTGCAGGTCAATCAAGAAGCACGTAATTGTAAGGTATTAAAATTTGCAAGCAGACAGACTAATGTTTGTACAATGATAAAACGAACGTAAGTGATATTAATCACGACAAAGCGGTAACAGGGCTTATTTTGAAGTAATAACTCGTTAAACTAATCGAATTAAATTTAAACCACAGCCGGATTTGAAAGCAGCGATCGAAATGTTATCGTACGAGAAATCACAAGCAACGAAAGTGTCTAAGTGCGACTTGTGTAAGGGCCAGAGACATGTTGACTGGATGTGTACAAACTGCGACAAAATCATATGTGAAAACTGTTCCAAGAATCATAAACGTAGAGGACCAAAGTATAAAAATCATAGAATATTGAAGATACATGGTGCCGTAGAAGTGGTAGTATCCAAAAGTAGAAAAGACGTGGGTCTTCCACGTGATAATATTGGCGGGAACGAAGAGGGGGAGAGGAGTGATGATTCTGAAGTAGACGATTTTGAAGATGAAGATGAAATGAAAGGATACAAGAAACTTCGGAGTAAACCACGAAGAGCAGTTCCTGACAAGAAACCAAAAGATGCTGAAAATGATATTAACGTTGAAGAATTAGCTCGTCAATTAGACAAGAGTTTAGCATCAAGCGATGCTAAGGTTTCCAAAACATCGAATGATAAACCAAGGAAGCTAGGCCAGCTTCCCTTACCAGATCTAACACGGGAGGATGAAGAACCGGATATCAGGCAGGATAACGACTTCATCAAAGAATGGAAAAGTAAGGGAAGTCCCAAGGATATACCAAAAGATGTATATGCCCATGTTGATGAAGACATGAATTTGACCTATTTACAAGGTCCACATGACAAGACATTGTCGGACATTAAGGAAAGGAAAATGAACAATGGTGAATTATCACCCACTCAAAGTCCGATTAAAATGATTGAGAGTAAAGTAGATTCGCTGACAGAAGTAGAACCAAACAATATAGAGTCAAGGAAAAGTCTGAAAGGTATTGTTTTCTCTGATTCCAAGGGTCCAACCAGCTTTGTTGGATTAACAAGATCGAAAAACGACGTGGCACAAGAACAATCTAAAAGTGCTAACAACAGCTTTAAACCGCTATTCAAGGTTGACATACTCTCTAGGCATCAAACGAGATTAAATTGGATAAATGGACTTTGTACATACTCAGAAGATTCCGTATTTTATGGTGATGTGAACCCTAACTGTCTTATAAGGGCTGACATGCAGGACGGTGATCTCGTAGAATCTCTCTCCATAGACCTGAAAGTTACCGACGTCAGCAGACTTCCGTGTGGCGATCTGCTAGTATCGTATGAAGAGGGTCAAGAGATATCCAGAATTGACACCTCAGGGTCAGTGAAGTGCACCCTCAGTACATCACCGCTATTTCCACAAGGCATCTTTCCAACAAGCGACGAAGACATGTGGATTTGTCTCGCGGAAAAGATACATGCGTACAAGTTCCCAAAATGTAAAGTGCAAGTAGTAAAAATGTCGTCTGCAGGAAACAAGAAAAAGATCTTGGAATTCAACAAAAGAAAAAGCAAGTTGTTTAGCTATCCACATTGTGTGATTGAAAATGTTAACGAAGACATATGTGTTCTGGATCTCCTTCCAAAGGAAAAAGTCATTCTACTTGTGTTCGATAAAACATTAGATTTACGTTTCAAGTACGACGGTAGTCAGCGATCATCTTCCACCAGGCCCAGTGATTTTGGCCAGGTTACCAACGACACGGCTGGTCGACTACTGCTTACAGATTATGGTTGTCATAGAATTCATATACTTTCCAAAGATGGCGAATTTCTGCAATACATACTGGCAGAAAGTGACGGAATATTTTATCCATTCGCACTCGGAATCACAAAGCAAAACGTTCTATGGATCGACTGCAAATGTACGAAAGAGAAAGACGCCGTGTCTAATATTGTTAGAGTAAAATATAGTCGTATTATTGAAAAATCTCATCATTAAACATACCTTAGAACATACTACATCTTTGCAGCTAATCATATTTTCATGGGTTCGTTTTGTAATCTTTCAGAGATCGAAAGAGTAGTTTACACTACTACTACCGAGTAAAGGGACAAAGATTAACAACAAGACCATCTGGCAAAAAAAATTAGTCATCAGACCTGGACATCCAATATGGAAACACAGGTTGTAGTCTCTAATCAAAGGGATACATCACGCCTCCCGGTCATGTGATTGTACTATGGGTTACAATATTAATAGTTCTATCGGCAAATGGTGTGCGTGATAAATCTTCGTGTCTCTGAAAAGACTACAAACCCACAATTAAGCGCAAGCAGTACATATGAAGGACTAAACAACCATAGACGCTAAATCGAACAAAACCAGACATACATGTACTAACTCATATTATTGTAAGCGTTTGATTTCTTAATTGACATTACACCGGCAAAATATCATACCTAATGCAATGTGCCGACATGTTTTCATTTTCTGAACAACTCAAGTTGTACCTTGATGCTCATTATTTTGTCGTAGAAAATGAGAATATCAAATTGTCAAACGAAAGTGATTTCTCTCAAAACCTTCCGATTTTACGCAAAGAATGATTAAAAATCCATATTTGATATTATGTTATTCAAAATGGATAAATTCATAAAAACATAAGTTAGCGTTAATCAAATGATAAGTTGATGAAAAGCCCCGTATACGAAGTAGTACGTCATTCAAAAGAAGAAAGCAAAGGGAGCGAGATCGGATGCCAGGGGAGAGTAAGTATCTCCTGCTTGTAAGCAACACCCATATCTATGCTCAATGGACGATGTCAATTCAGGGACTTCCAAATGCGTGCACGCCAAGATCTGATAATCAAACTACGACATGCATACGTCTCATGTGTTCCTCGTATCGCGGACCGTAAAACGTCAAAGACGTTGTCAGGCAACAACAGTCGTAGTCCTGACAGAGAAGCGTCTCTATGAGACGTTATGCCCTCCGAACAAAGTCTGTTTTCGAAAAGTATAAAAATGTAATTTATCCACAAGAACTGACTCTAAACAAGGCAAACGCTGCAAACACAGAAACACAATTTTTGAACTTAACTATCAAAATTTTTAATGGAGAGATTCATACAAGTGTGTATGACAAAAGAGATGATTTTGGATTCAACATAGTTTATTCCCCCTGGCTTGACGGTGATGTTCCAAGATTACCGTCCTATGGTATCTACATTTCAAAGATTATCCGGTATGCTAGAGCTTGTACTGATGTTTTGGATTTTCATAGTAGAAATTCACAAATTACCAAGAAACTTTTAGGACAAGGTTTTCGCTTCCACAAACCAGTAAAGACATTCTGGATTTTACAAAAATTATTGTCAACTTCTATATTGATCTTTTGAAATTCGGATCAATATAGGTAATAGAGTATATTACTTTGGGTATTTAACAACCTGTATTTTATGGTGACATAATTAACAAGATAAGAAGGATAAAATGTTTCACGTTTTCAAATTCATTAGCATCATTTTAGAGCAGATAAATTTACAGCATGGACCAGACATGCACTTTTCGGGTAATAAACCCTCGTCAGTGATACGCAATCTCAACAATGTAATATGACCAAAATCTGTGAAAATTATGTCCTAAATATACCGAAAGACATGGCAAAATGGCTGGGATATGATGCTACAGGACCCAGGTTTTAGAAATTTGACAACATTTTTGAACATAAATTTTCAAATGCGTTTGAAGAAACGACCAATCGAAATTGATCGAACTTGGCTACATGTGCCATCGGGGACTCTTGGTCCACCAGCAGTGACGCTCACCAAGTGGTACAAATGTTTAACGTCTTCAAATTCATTAGCATCATTTTAAAGCAGATAGACAACATAACTATCGGAAATGTGTCAGAATCATCAAACGCCTTTCATACCATGGATATGATCCTCATGTCACCAGACGGACACTAGGCTTGGTACTTGACCAATCTACAGTCTTGTACGAGCGCATTCTTAAAACCTGCCCTCTGACTGACTGTGACGACGGGACTCATTGACGGGCCCTGTCCAAGCCTCTTTAGAGAAGACAGGACCCAAACCACATGTCCTCTCTGAATGTCAGTCGAACTCCTCAGGTGATAAAATACATGAGCTCGCGGCGGCAGAGCACGGATTGTATTACGTACGCCCTCTTTTGATAATACGGAAGTGTTCATTTGTTGATATCCATTTACATATTCATCTGTGTTGCTTGGGCCCCTATGTTATGTGGTCTTGTTTGTGTGTGGTCATCTGACAGTGAGGAGGTTGTTTTACACCACAATTTTACGTTCTTCGAGACCTCTGGGTAATTGGAAAAGTGGGAGTGTTGTGCGCACGTAATCCAGGATTCTGCTATTTCAGTGGCAGATGACCGTCCTAAGTCGGCACTAGTTGCCTATTCTTCTCGTTGATTTATGTGTAGTCCTTTGATACGGCCTATATCCTTGAGTGCAAGTTGTAAAATAAATTTAGAACTCAAATTTCGAAGCTCTACGGCTTCTTCTTCGGAAGACAATCAAAACTTTCATTCAAAAAGAAAAAAATGTTACAACGCATTTAAAGGCATGTTACAAGATCAGAGAAGCCAAAAACGTGGAGGAAAGTTTCAATGTTAGGCAGACAAATAAAAAAGGAGACGTTGAAACCATCCATTATAATGATAATGCTTTTACATGATTATGAATAAGTGAGTGAATCGAGAAGATTACTAGCGAGAGAAAATAAATGGAATTAGAGCGCCATCTACCGGGTATTCGGTATTACGTTGAACATGGAATATTTATTAGTAAATCATCCCTTTTTTACACTAAAAAATGGATAAATAAAAGGTAAGATTAAAAGAAAAATGTACACACAACACCTTTTAAAAACTAAGTAAAACAAGACAAACCCCCCCCCCCACACACACACACCCCAAACCCCCCAATAAACCAAACGTCCATACTGTAGGAAAGTGATCGATGAATCTAAATATAAATATATACTTATTTTTCTTTTGAAGCATCACAGCGCATGTATCGTTAGTATGATTTGGTCAATTAGAATTATACATAAACCAAAGTGAGGAGACATATTAAAATATCTTTTAATTAATTAGTTAGCGAGGATGGTAATCTTTTTGTGTGAGGCACAATGGCATTTACAAATCATTATCTTAATTCTGAAATAAGTTAAAAGCTAAAACAAATTCGGGTTATATTTTATCTATCTGAACTGAACTTATACAAAAAGGAATTCTATGTATATATTGCCAAATCTTTTGTAAATCGTTTATAAACTTCAAACTTCTATAAAGCCTTATCTTTAAATGTTATCGCGAAAATTCCGACTGAGTACGGTGTTCATTAGGGGACATCGCCTTTCAAATCTTCGCCCTACTATATCTCATCAGGCGAAGAATTGAAGAGTTTAAAATTAATGATGCGAAGAATTGAATGAGTTAAAGAAGATCCTGACGATAATCCCAACAGCACCAAATTGAGCATCGACGGACCCCTAGCAAGCTAGAGGTGGGACCAGGTGCCCGAAGTAATGATGCGAAGAATTGAAGAAATAATGCAAAGAAACGATTATTTCTTCAGTTCTTCGCATCATTTCTTCAATTCTTCGCATCATTTCTTCAATTCTTAAAATCTTCAATTCTTCGCATCATTACGCATCATTACATTAAATCTTCAATTCTTCGCATCATTACTTCATTTCTTCAATTCTTCGCATCATTTCATGTACTTCTATTCTTCAGTTCTTCGCATCATTTCTTCAATTCTTCAATTCTTCGCATCATTTCTTCAATTCTTCATTTCTTCGCATCATTACTTCAATTCTTCAATTCTTCGCATTTTGACTTTGTCAGAAATACTCATTTTTGCACTATATTTGTGTGTTGCATACCCGTAACAAAACACAAATTAAGACACTTATTCTCTTTACGCTACATTCACTTTTTCTTACATAATTTGATTAGTGGGAAACATAATGATATTTTTTTCAATATTAGGCAATAAGAATCTTGTGTCCCCCCTCTTTTTCGGGATGAATACTTTACGAAGAGCCCCAGGGGGCACAACACTGATCTCATACCCATGCATGCTCTAAACATACGGACAAAGCCAGGGCGGGTCAGGGTACACCTGTAACCTACTTTTATGGTGGTCTCATGAAACTTAGGAAGTTCCAAACAAAAAGCAACAACACATGTAGTGGACAATTAATTAGTACTTAATACCTACTACGTGTCATGGAAATCTTCCGAGTGGTTGAAAAGAAGCTGAAAATGTATGAAAATCACCCCTCCATTTTTACATAAGAAAATAATTCATTAAGATTCAAAATGAATAAAACTCAAGCATAAAATATATGTTTAAGCATTCAGTTACTTACAAATGATAAATATACAGTAAATCTGTTCATAAAATCATATATTTATTGAGTTATTGAAAGATATAGTGCAAAAATGAGTATTTCTGAGAAAGCCAAAATGCAAAGAATTGAAGAATTGAAGTTATGATGCGAAGATTTGAAGAATTGAAGATTTAAAGAATTGAAGTAATGATGCAAAGATCTGAAGATTTGAAGTAATGATACGAAGATTTGAAATATTGAAGAAATGATGCGAAGAATTGAAGATTTGAAGAATTGAAGTAATGATGCGAAGATTTGAAGATTTGAAGAATTGAAGAAAGGATGATAAGAATTGAAGAAAAATAGTTTCTTTAATTCTTCGCATCATTTCGTCAATTCTGCACATCATTACTTCAATTCTTCAATTCTTCGCCTGGTGATATATAGTAGGGCGAAGATTTGAAGAAGCGATGTCCCCTAATGAACACCGTAACTGAGAGACACTGCTTAGATATGAACTGAGAGACACTATTTACATATGCACGATAACTCTACGCTGGATTAATCAGACTTGTAACACGAGAAGCTAGGCCTTGATTTCGTATATTCTTCCTGGTAAAAATCTAATCATTATGTGAATAAATGCTCTTTTTAAATGGCAACTGCACGTCCGCGATTACTGAAAAAGGAAAGCATATTGTACTGTACCACCGAGGATCACGATGAACGTCCCAGTACATTTTTCTGTGACACATGTAAAACACATGTATGTACTGTTTGTGTGACAGGAGAGCATAAAGGACATGACTTTTCGGGCTTAGAGGAAGTAGGAGTTTCCATAGGTGATAAAATATCAAAAACTTTGGAGAATATCGATTCCACCATACTCCCACATTTGGAGTCGGAGTTAGAAAAAGTCAATGATTGTAAATTACAAAGGACTGAGTTTATAGAGCGAATCAGAGCTACTATCGATGATGAATATTCTACGAAAAAAGCTCAATTGGATAAAGAAAAGAAGGAGTTATTCACTCATCTTGAAAAACAGCTGAAAGGAGACCTCAAACCTTTGCGAAGAACTGGAAAAACCATTCAGTCTGCACTCGACCAAGTAAAAAAGTTTAAAGATGAAAGTCAGAAAGCTGTTTTATCTGCTAAAACAGCTTTGCTACTAGACCTGAACAGTACAGTTGATGACATCGAAGCAAAAGGTATCATTAAAGCAGAGACAAAGACCTTTGATTCTTTAGATTACATCAAAGGTCAAAAGCACGAGAACCTCCTTGGTCGCATCGTGAATGATGATGAAGTTGGACATAACATCGTAGGCGAACCTATAAGAGAAATACAATATGAAACCTCCATCTTGTCATCATATCAAACACAATTTCAGAAGGTAGAATCCTTGTGCACGGTCTCCCCAAACTCGGTTTGGGCAAGTTACTCTAAAAATAATACACTGATTAAACTTCAAGAAAAAAATGGTGAACTCCAACGGAAAAAGAAAAAGAGGATACGTGAATTTTATCCAGTTGATATCGGAAAGATCTCAGACGGGCTTTCAATTTCATGTCTAGGTCAGCCTTACATATATCATTTGCAGAGAAATGATAATGAAGGAAATGGTGAATTTCAATCTATAGGGTATCTTCCATTCGGAATTCATATAAACTCTTCAGAAGAACTGTTCGTCTGTCTGCTTGATGAATATACCTTCTGCACTCACCCAGAGAGTGTTCGAAGAGTTACCAAATACTCTCGTTTGGGTACTATACTCCTGGAAATTGAGTTTGACGATAGAGGAAATAGATACTTCACTCTTCCTCACAGTGTAACGGAAAACACAAACTCAGACATTTGTGTCATTGATGTGATGAGCAGACACAATGGCCGCCTAGTCGTCTTCACGACTGAAGGAGTAAAACGGTTTGAGTATGCAGGTCCTGAAACAAGTGACTTGAGTGTTTGTACACATGACAATGATGGTAACATTATCATTTCAGATGAACATAATGATAAGATTCATTTAGTATCCATGGATGGAAATTTTCTCGGTTACATTTCAACGGTTGAATCTAGCATCTATTGTCCATTTGCTGTAGCGTTTGATGCTCCTGGAAAGCTGTGGATCGGCTGCAAAGCTTCTCAAACAGAAGAGATTGCGCAGGTTGTCCACCTCCATTATCAGGAGAGAATATAGCTGAACTCATGATCATAAAATAATAGGGTTAATCATAGCAGACAAATCGTTATAATATATGTGGAAGAAAAGGAGAACATTTACCTTTGACAAATTCACAGAATAGAGCGCGAATATGCACGCGAATAATAAGTGAAACGTCAAGCAATCAAAAGAAAGAAAGATATCTCCAACATAAAATACATTAAGCAACGTGGATTTATTAGACCGATGGGTACCTTTCATTAATTATGTATTCTATCGAGGAAATAGTCCCGAGGATTTCATGAAATTGGGGTATTTATGTTTCTCGTATCAAGCTTAGTGAAGCTTTGATATACTGGTCTTTAGGGCCTTTATCAAAATACACGATATTCAAACAATGACTCATTGGTCGTTCACATGAATTTCATTTTCAGACTATTTGATATATTAGAAGCTTAATTTGTGATTTATGCTTTCATTTTTTTTAGAAAAAAATCTTGTTTTAAAGAATTGTTGTTCATTGACAATATTTAATGATGCTATTGATTCGAAGACAATATAGCTGACATCAGATAATTCGGAATATTGTTTCTGTGTTTCAAAAGAATAAGAGTATTATAGATTCTTTGTGGAGCGTGTCAAGTTTTCGATATGCTCAATCTTTTCAGAGAATGATGATATATACTGTAGGAAGAAGGGAGGGGATCTCCAACAAGACCCTGTTGCAGCACCAACAGCAAAACACCAAAACACCCGATGCAAAAACACAAAAGACGAGCATAGTATGAGACGAAAAAGAGACATACGACATGTAAACATCAAACACAAAAGACTACACATAATCCGACGAGACCAATGGGCAACCGGTGCCGACTTTAGACGGCCATTTGCCACACAAGAAGCAAATTGTGTTATTATCCTGGATTAGGAAGCTTTCAGTTTGACTAGTATTCGTTCCACCTTTTGAGATATTCATTAGAACAACTCGTCCATTCGTGAGTGAATTCCCCTTTTTATTACATATTTTGTAAACAATTTCTTGAATTTGATATGATTTTAAAGACAAAAAAAATGAAAATTTATATAAGCAATTTAAACTTATTGATTCTTTTCCACTACTCTTATCCAAAACCTTTAGGTGAATAAATTACCATAAGGTTATAAGCCTATCGACGAAAGGTAGGAGTGGCTAATAATAGAGGTTGCCGTTTTCCATTACATTTATACAATTTATTATTGTTTATCTGTTGAATATGATACAAGCGATATAACATTCAGTGTTCAATTGCTTTCGTAGTTCTTTAAAATTTTACCACGTATTTAACAATGCATATTCATGATTGCTGATATGGTGAACCAGATTTACATGTATGTACTTTTTCATGTTTATTTTATCAAAATGAGTTAAAGAAGACCCTGACGACAATTTCAACAGCACTCACAACAGAGCACCAAATTGAGCATCGACGGACCCCTAGCAAACCAGAGGTGAGACCAGGTGCCCGGGAGGAGTAAGCATCCCCTGTTGGCTAGCCGCACCCACCAAAGTTCCATCCAAAATGTATCGAAAGAATTTATCAATCCATAGAGATTTCAAAATTTTCTTTAAGAACCTGTTCTTAATAAAAGACCAATATTTCAATATTCTTTGGATTCTGTATGTGATTCTGAAATGAATACCTTTCAGCATTTTGACTGCCACAGGAACATGCAGTCCACATGCCTTATCCGACTCTACTTTAACATTGCGATGTTTAAGGATGCTGGCGGATACCCTGCCTTTTAGAACCTCTCCAAAGGCTCCTTTTCCCAAAGTTCTCCCCACTTTAACACAGCTATGTGGAACCTCCCATGCGTCAGGAACCACTGGTGGTGAAAAGGACCTGAAAACATATGAAATAAAGTCGAAACAGCAGAATTAATTCCCTATCAAGCGGGGAAGGTCTCATTTCCTTGTTATCTATTGTGTAAAAGAATAACTATATTTATATAAATGTTGTTGATTTCGTGTTTTGATTAAATTGTGTGATCAATCTTGTTGTGTAAATCTAATGCGGGTTTGTTTCGTTGTGAGTACCTTAAAATAGTCATTTTGGTATATGCAACAACCTAATTTATTCGATTCAAATCTATTTCCGAAAATATTACTACAGAACATTTATTTTGATATTGATAATTAAATACCTAGTCACTCTTCCAATCCCTATTTTACCCTTTTATTTACATAAAATCGATTGCATTTATATCGATCGGGGCGTACACCACATACACTTAGGTAGATAATACAAAAGTTAGTCTTCTATGCTTCTTTCTCGCAAGAGGTCACGTTAAACGTTCGCCTCGCCACTGGTGACTTCAACGGAAATCTGACCTCCTCCCTCTAAGTAATATACAGCATAATCACCGTAAAAGATCCTGAATATGTTTAATTCCATAATGATATATATATCCCATGCCTATATTTTCGTTTTTAGAAATAGAAGAAACAGTTCAACATACCGAGTCCTTAAAACATCTATCGGTCTTTTCTGTACCAAGTTGTACGGGTTTGTTATTATGTCTGAGTTATCCAATATCCTCTGGTGTAGACTGGAGAGTTTCTTTCTCTTGTACCGATGCAGCCGACATACTACAGCCACAATCAGAACGGTAGCCGCCAGAACACCACAAAGAACGGCAAGTCCCAACAGCTCATCGCTGCTGTCTATAAACGACGGACAATACTAGTAGTTTCTTATTGCTAACATGTGAGATGAACAGTACATTTTTTGGTCGTCCCATTATCAGATTTAAAAGTATATTCACAAATTGGATTAAATTTTTTTTTTTAATCACGTGTCCTAATACTTCTGCCAGTGACCAGCCTCTTGGACTAAAATATTGCAAATACAGTACAACAGAGATGCTTTTTTCGTTTAATGAATCCTCATCAGCAGTACTTAATCCAAATATATGTATAATAAAAAATGCATCCTCGTTTAATTATAAAATTTCAGATTCTTAAATACGTAACGATATTTACCTTGATTCACTTTTTCGATGGATGTACCTGAAATTGGGGAAAATTGATAGTTGACAAAGCTTCGGATATTATATATTGAAAAAAATCAACCAGAAGAAACTGTGAACAAAATCGAGTGGCTGATGTTAATCTAACAATGAAAGCAGTTCTGCATGGAATGGGATTTCCTTACAATCCCTCAATAGTACCTGTTATGTTTGGTTCATCCAGGGAAAACGTGAACATCGTTTCATTTTCCCTTTCTTCGTCAATTCCATCATCCTCTGTGCCTAACGGATATCCAAGAATCTACAATATTGAAGACAATTCAAAATAAAAGCGCCATAACCGAGTTTATCTTAAAATTATAGCATGTATGGTCAATTTCATTTTAAGGGCGTAAGAGATATTTAGTCTTGGATATTTTCATATTTGCAAATATCTTTAAACTTCTTTGGAATGTAGTTACTGATAGTAATAATATTTGTGTCACACTTATGCCTTTTTCCGTGTGGAGCTCGTAAAACAGTTCCCCGCGAGGGGTTTTACAGTAAGTGTTTTGAATATACTTCCCTGACATTGTTGCCATAGCACTTTCTATATAGACATAACGTCAGACAGTGCATGAATTTTATATATTTTCATTTCCATGCTTCATAAACATCGACGGCGGGTGCGGCTAGCCAACAGGGGATGCTTATTCCTCCCGGGCACCTGGTCCTACCTCTAGCTTGCTATTGGGTCCGTCGATGTTTAATTTTGTGCTCTTTTGTGAGTGCTGTTGAGATTATCGTCAGGATCTTCTTTAACTTAGTTGATATATAAGGACAAGAGGGGAAAGTTTTGGACGTCAAACATTTGCATAAATTTACTTTAGTGAAAAAAAAAGGTTTGTTAATGCCGAAGATCAATGTCTAACTGAAATTACAAGCTCAAATATCTATAGTTCTTCTCTATTAAGCTATAGTTTTGTATTCTGCAAATGCAATGTTAACTTGTATTAACATGATGGTGAAACCTAAATTTTTACTTACCTTAATTCCGTAAAGAGTATGACTTTTGTTCAGTGATAAGAGCAATGGAGCGTCGTCCATAATGTACACTGAGTAGTCTATGGAAGCCATTATTTCCTGATTGAACTGAAATGTTTATGATGGAAACTAAGAGTTTCAAATGATATTTCAGAACTCTCTTTTGTTAATTGTGTAATTTTTTTTCTTTTTGTTTTTTTTTGGGGGGGGGGGTTGTTTTTTGTTTTTTCGGTTTTTTTTTTAATTTTCTAATAATATTTTGTTATAGCAAATTCCGCAAGAAATCTTTATGTTTGACAGGCTTTTGGATAAATGTTTTTTTTCTCCAATGCTATTTTGGTCATATAATTTATCAAATTATGCTCCTGGATAAACCCTACAGGAAATTTGGAGCCACACACTATTTGCAAAGGAAATGCAGAAAAAAACTAGAGGTGCTACTGAAATACATTTGGCTGTATCTCAAAATTATTTTGGCATTTGATTAAGGATCACTGATGAGGATTTACTATCCGAAACAAGTGTCAGGTGCTTTAAAATTTATTTTAAATTTTCTTCATGAAGGCGAGTTGGAACACTTCCGTACTATTCCAATATAGTGTATATTTAATTTCTTTATCGAATTTGTTCAGGTTGGTGCAGCTTACAATCATGTTTTGGTAATTTTCTTGTTCCAGGTTATCATACCGGATTCAATGATAGAAATGATACGAAGAGGTAAATCTAAATAAAGTTTAACCTTCCTTTTGGTTCTACATACTTAGATTTTGTGTGGCATGATTCGTATGATATCTGAATGTGTTTAAACTGCACTATTAAGCACAGTATCGCCTACAAAACATTCCGTACTTACACTGTACTCAGATTTTTTGTTAGATCAAGTTATCCCTCGTGTTTCTATGACGCTGCGTCGTTGTCTGTTATTCCTATTTTCCTTTCTTGTAAGAAAGTACTCATATATACTTTTTCAAGAACTTGGAAGCCTTTTGATTGTGATTTTTGAAATGCGACTTTCAATCACTGATTCCAAACTCGTCTGTTATCATTGCACCATGTTCTGTTTGGTCTAAGGCAGTGTGTTTGGCGTGGTGTTTGTTGTTTGTTCTAAACTTGTTCATAAGCGTTCCACTGTGATTACTTCTAAGTGATTTCGAAAAGTGGGAGGGTTGTGCGCCTGTGATCGGGATAACCACACCAATTGCTACTAACATGGCTGTTTGTCGTCCTTAGTCGGCACCAATTGCCCATTGGTACCGTTAGTTTATGTGTAGTCTTTTGTGTTAAAATGTTCTATTTCGTATGTCTCTTTTGCGTCTCGTGCAGTGCTTGTTTACTCTATGTATTCACATCGGGTGTTGTGTTGCTTTGCTGAGGGTGCTGCAAACAATCTGGTTGGAGAACTTCTCCTTTCTTTAATCGATATAAGTAACGAAACAGCGACTAATTGTCTTGATTGTATCATCATCTTTTTGGGGAGATTATTCAAGACTTCGAATAAGTAGTGTGATGTTCACATGTTTTCCTGTAATAGAATAGCTGCCATTGGTGGACAATTATTGTATAGACGGTTAATATCCATGCTTTGCCGTTGGTGTTTAAGTGACCCTGTATACGTTCAACAAAAGGAAAAATTTTCAAAGCGAATACAGTTATTGCGTTGTGGATATTAGTATTCATATCATTATCGTTTGGGAGGGGGGGGGGGGCGATTGTTTAATCATTCAAACGCTCGGTTAAACATTAGGGTTAAGGACATATTAAACTGGATTACCACATCTTTCACTTCTCCAAGAATTGTCGGGGGGGGGGGGGGGTATTTTAATAATTTATTTTTTTATTTTTATTATTATTTTTTTTTTTTTTTTGCGCTTCTATATCGTATGCTTTGATATTTTTGTGACATATTTGCCTTCATCAATATGTTGTTCTTCCTTTAGCTAATAACTTCGTTAATGAATTAAAGAGAAGACAAGAAAGGCTGCCAACTGTAACTATTAGAGGATTAGACAGAGCAGACTTGTGGCTTAATAAGTGTGTCACAGTCAACAGCCATTCTCGTAAATAAAAGAAAGAAAACAGTCTTTATTTGTTCACATATGAATTCATGTAAATTAAAAGTTTAACTTTACCAAGCGAGATTATTTCGTTCAATTTACATGTATTCATTCGGAGTATGTTTAATAAAATCATAACGATAATTTACATAACACAAAATATGACAATGTTGTGACACACTTATTATTACACCACGCCCTGTCTGCTCTGTTTCCCTTAAACCTGAAAGACGCAAAGAATTATTTTAATGTAGCGAGAAAAAGAAAATCTAATTTAAGTATATTGTTAAAATACTTTATTTTAACCGATTATAAATGTACCTACCAAGCCTTTTTGTACCTTGACTGATAAATAATGAACAGGGAAACTGATCTATATATATATATATATCTTTTAAACTAATGCCGTAATGTCACCAAGCAGATATTATCAGATGATGGGTTGATATCGCGTCCATGATGTCTTGATATTTAATCATTTGCATTATGCGTCAGTTTACTAAACCCCTCTCCATTTCATCTCTTTAGAATGCCGGTGAAACAAAGGCAGAATCAAAGTAGCAAATACTATGGAATGATACAATTAGCAAGATTGTTGAGAGTTAAACGTTCTCCATTGTGTTCACATTAAAATATTTCCTGTAAATGTATGACCTTGTTCTTGTTTTGAAGAGGGACTTAGCCCTGAAAATAAATTATTGTAATGTGATTTTGCCCTTGTATGTTGTATTGGATGAGTAAGGAAACCATGTATGGTGCAAGCGTTTGAGTATTATTATCGACACATGTTAAGTGATGCTGACATTAAAATCGTATGACAACGGACGAGATGTCTCAGTGTCATAATACTTCACAAAATTAAGGAAATACGTGAATAAATACTTTGCTTTTCTAAAATGATTATGCATTACCTTTGTGCTTGCAATCATAGAGAAGAACCGACTACTTTTTCAGTACCCTTGAAAATACAGAGGCAGCACGCATGATTTTAAAATCAAGAATGGTTACAGGTAAAACTAAGGAACATTTTCTTACCGGCGATATGATCTTGGTGCATGTGTTATTAGATCGGAACGACTGTGCATTTTCCGAATCGACTTCTCCGTACTGTACAAGATAATGGTCGTTAAAACTTCTTTTTGATTTGTTGAATTCTGCATAACTCCATATAACACTGATGTTTAGGGAATTTGGTATTTGTACTATGCTGACATCCTGGTCACTGAGAGGATGTCCTGTTGATGTCCCTTTAAAACATTGTATAAATCATGCAATTCCAATTTGAAGACAATTTATTTGTACAACACTTCGTATGGTTTTGAAAGACCACAGTGTATCTGGATAAGTGAAAGGGTTGCGCGCACATCATCCGGATAACTTCATCATTTATCTGTTTCTAAAGCAGATCGCCATTGGCTCCGGATGCACATTAGTCTCCTTTTTTTATGTGTTGCCAATCGTGTTTTATGTTGTCATTTTTTCTCGTTGCTTTTGCTTGTGCCATTTGAAGTAGATCTTCTTGATGTTGTTGTTTTCTTATGTTGGTGTATTGTTCTGTGGGTTGTTTGTTTTTTATTGCAATCTTGTTCGTGTTTTTCGCTTCTTTAGGTTTCAATAGTATAACCCCTATAGCCTCTAAGCTAATTTGGCCCCGGAACCCCTATTGCCTCTAAGCTAATTTGGTCCTGGTCAATTTTCTTTATACGAAGAGTCAGAGACTGATATCGCTATAGTGGGTATGAAGGCAAGTTTTTAGGTATCATTTCATTCTGTAAGATTTTTGTTAGATTTTCATGAGTTCTATTTTTGGATATGCATATAAAAATCAAACTGGAAGGAGTCACAACGTAGAGGTTATTTCCGGCGAGGGCTCAGTATGGGGACTTGTGGAATTCGCTTCTTCATGATGTATTGTTGATTTCTCAAAAACGAATCGGCGAATCCCTAAATAAACTTTATATATTATTTAGACAGATATGGCCTTCAGATCAGCATATTTTTAATGTTTTTCTGGAACGATGGTCAAAGTGGAACCAAAGTCCATCTGCATGACATGTGAAAACTTCTCTATTTTCACTTTCACTTTCGTTTTAAGAGTGAAAATGGATTCGGAAAGGTATATATCATTAAGTACCAATGAAATCTACAGGAAATGATCTTTTGATATATCACTTTCTATATAAGCCATTTACTTTTAGTCAGTAAATGACGTCAGCTTTTGGGTGTAGAACACTAGTTTTTTTTAGGTCAAACATTTATGCTATTGCAACCTTAAGTGCAACCATGTCTTGTTGGAGATCTTTTCATTCTTCTTCAGCCAATTACGTAGGAATTTGTATGAACTTGGTACATGTAGCCAAGTTCGATCAACTTCGGTTGATCGTTTCTTCAACGCATTCGACAATTTCTGTCATCAAATTTCTTGAAATTTCTAAAACGTGGGTCCTGTAGAATCATATCCCATCCATCCTGCTACGTCTTTTGGTACTTTTTTGGACATAACTTTCACACTCTTTGGCCAATTAACATTGTTTAGATTAGGATCACTGACGAGGGTTAAGCACCCGAAACGTGCATGTCTGGTCTATGCTTCAAATTTATCTGTTCTTAAATGATGCTACTGAATTTTAAAATAGGTAAAGGTATTGTTATGGTCATTGTAGTAGTATTATATAAAATTCGGATACTAGTATATAGCAGTCAATGCAATTTGACTATGAAAATGTAAATCCTTTATGGTTTGTCCAATGGCTTTGTCAATGTTTGGGCTAATGGCAGTGACCTTACTTTTTGGATGATATCAAAAGTTTTAGTCATGATATGATTATTCAATCATATCTATGTCAGATTTTTTAAAATCTATATTTCTGAAAATTCATATCTTTTATTCCTGGAAGATTATTGATACTTCTTTCATATCCTAGTAAGCATTAATCTCATACCTTTTGAAATTAATTTCGAAGAACGAGAACTTTAACATTGTCCTATATTAGATACACCTTACCATTTGTATGGTGATGATGATTATTGTCGTACTTTATTGGTATTGTAAAAAGCTGAAATAATCCCCAACTCTCACTCTTAAAAGGCTGGTTTGGTGCTAATGGGACAATCTGTTTGGTGATCAGAGTAAAATAAAACAAGTATAAGAACAAGAATCTAGCAGCATCTATAGTATAATCTTATATTTTTTCAAGTTTTGATTATTTTTTTTATGGAAAAGATAGTTTTCCCTACGAGCCGAGAATCAATTAATCAAAAGTAAGAAAAATAATGACGCAATTTAATGTTCGTGTTAGTCTCCAGAGCCGCACAAAATGTTCAATTATATCAGATACTAGTATACAAGTAAGATACGTTTATTCGTTCTTCATTATTGTGAGATAATCCTCTAGGTGCCAATATTTGTTTCTTACCCGAGTATGAGAGAATTGCTTTCTTCTATGAATGGGGCAGACATATTTTCTCATCGACGAATTTTGAATTTTGAGTTTTGTATTACATTTTCCGTTCCTCGGTCCCTCATCATGTAGTCTTATGTATCTGAGTATTCAAGGAATAGAGAAGCTGAAATACGTACGAATATATTCTTTGTTTATTCATCAGTTTAAACTTACCTGAAATCCGTATGATATGTCATTCTCCTTCGGTACCCAAACTTCAAATTCTATTATTGTCTGCAAAAAAAAGTAAAAAGTATATTGACCATGGTCATTATTTCATTTCATACAGCTGAAATAGAAAAGACATACTACTATCCGACATCTTGCACTACTTTGGTTTTACGAGAGTTGCTTATGCCTTAGTTTTAATAACATAATAGACATAAAAGACATAATAACTTTAAAACTCTTTGGCCATATCACATTGTTTAGATTGAGATTCACTGACGAGGGTTAATTTCCCAAAACGTGCATGTCTTGTCCACACTGCAAATTAATCTGTTTTTAAATGATGCTATTGAATTTGAAGACGTTAAACAATTGTTCCACTTGAAGAGTGTCACTGCTGGTTGACCAGGAGTCCACGAGGGCACATTTAGACAAGTTCAATCAACTTTGGTTGATCGTTTCTTCAACGCATTCGAAAATTTCTATTATCAAAATTTCTCGAAATTCATAAAACGTGGGTCATGTAGCATCATATCCCACCCATCCTGCTACGTTTTTCGGTACATTTTGGACATAATAACTATCAAACTCTTTTGCCATATTACATTGTTTAGATTCAGGTTCACGGACGAGGGTTAAGTACCCGAAACGTGCATGTCTGTTCCACATTGCAAAATCAATTTTTGAATAATGCTATTGAATTTGAAGACATTCCTTCATAACATCTGATAACTTAACCGGATAAAGAAATAAATTCCTGTGTCTTTTGTGGAAGGAAACCTTTTGAAAATGTCTGACTGAAAGAAAATCTACCAACATTCTGATAAATTGACATAGAACTTAAAGAGAACTAAAAATAAGAATCTTGATTTACTGTTAACCATATTTTATTTGCGGAATCTTAATTTTTTGAACACGAGTGAGGTGACTGTCCGTTTTATTTTCGCGACATCGTACATACGTATCTTCCTACACATGTGTTTGGACATATTCGCGGTGTTTTATTTGAGATGACTGGTTCGTGGCGTTTTATTTTCGCGAATCGAAAGACTTAGCGAATATAAATCGCTCGCGAATAAAAGACTATTTACAGTAAGTGATTTAGTATTTTTGTGGTTTGTAGTTTTGTCTTATGTCATTTACTAGTCACTTTCTTGTGGGTTTGTTTCACTGGGTGGATGCAGGGTGGTCATGCTGGAGTTCATCCCCTTTTCTTTTTTAGAATGATTATGCTTTTTAATTCAAATATATGTTCTTGTTTTATCGGCAAATCTGCTCTAAAACCCATAAGGGGACGACCATTTGATCCTGAAGAGCCGGCCGGATTTTTTTCCCAGTAACTCAAGGTCAGAATATCTTCAGCCTCTAACAATCATAACAAGCAAACAAATAACAATTAATTCTATAGGAAGCCAAAAACTTTTGTCTGAGAATTTCAATAATGTATTTGACTGAGCTAAATTATATTAATTATTTGCACTTTCTTGGCACTACAATCTATATACACCTCTGTGCATGTATCACTTGCATATTCTAAATTGAGTTTTTTTTCAAAGCAGCTCATGGGTAGAGGGGTATTATAGAATTGTATCTAAATAACACTTGATATCTTTAAAAATGGCGAGCGAAGCGATCCGAAAAAAAATCGTAGGTGTGTCGCTTAAATTCTTTTCAGTGTATTGCGAGCAAAGCGAGCCCATTTTTTGAATTTTTAAGAAATGAAAGCCAGGATATTTATTTTCTGCTACCAAGGGGTCAATTTATTTATTTACAACATTTTCTGGGTCAGAATATGTATCTCCAAGAAGTTCCAGCCCCCCTCATTATCAAATGGTCGCCCCCTAAGATAAATGATTTTTAATGAAAATCAATTTTTCATTTCTTTCATTATTCCTTGAAACAAAGGAATCAAATACATCTAGTTACCCTATCTAGCTTGGTTTGACTATCCTCAATGTATTTAGGCTGTGCTAGTAGATCCTCTGGTCGAGGTAGTCGGACCTTTCCCCAGCGCATCAAGTAGTGGTCAAGTATGCCAGTACTACCAAGGTCGTCCGGTGGTGACCAGTTGATACGTAAACGTGCTTGGACGTAATGTAAATCTGCTCTCAGCGTTACGTTCTTAACGTTTCCTGGAGGGTTAACTGTAAATTGTATGTTTCGATTGGTAAGAATTTTTTGTCAAGCCTCATACTGAAATTTAGTTTATCATAACCTGACCATGTCCATGGTGTTACATTCTCCCTGAGATGACATGAAAGAAAGGAGCGTATGGTTTCAAAACATTTCTTTAAATATGCGTTTTGATAAAATTCATTGCAAAACTCACAACTATTATGATTATCAGAAATTCTGAGCTGAGTACTTAGGGAATTGGCACAAATTATCAACACTGAAATACATTTTCTATTGTATAGATTTAGTGCAGCATACCGCGCGGTAGGCTCATTTCAGCAAGTAATGTCTCGGGGTCGAAAGAGAGCAAATCCAAAGAATAAATATATGAAGAGCGAAATTCTAAATATACCTTAACACTATGCCAAGAGCCGACTAAGGACAGAGTTATACCTTCAGTGAGATACGCCTTAGTTTAAGAATAATTTATCAAGTTGTATATTTCAAGTCTAGTGCTAAACTTTGTGATAAAGTGTTGACTGTATACCTACATGGAATCTGAATGGAGGAACAGGGGAAACTCTTTATTCCAAAGCAATCTGAAATAATATAATACGAGTGATATGACAGAACCAGAAATATCTATGTAAGTGATGACAAAGATGTATCTAAATATGAATAAACAAAGAAGTACCTATCAATTATTCAGTCTCAAAGTCGAGAAGACAAGACAAAATCATTAGATTTCTCATTGGAACGATTAGCGAAGGAGTATTTGTTAAAATAGGGAAAATGGGTTATATGCAGGCAAAACGGCTATTAAAACCGAATAAAGATAATGAAAGGCGGGTCAGGTTTTGTTAAGTGGTAAAGCTTAAGCAAGATTTCCTATTTGAACACAGAATTATAAGAAATTTCAGCGATGTCATTTTAAGTCGAATACAATGAGTCGAAACTAATTCCCCAGCTAATCTCATACTCAAGTTCATGAAGTTAGGCAAAAGCAGAAAGTAACAGAACAAATACACCTAATACATACCTTTTAGATTTACAGTTACATTTGTCCACATTCCTTTCACTCCACATCTTGACACCGCTCGCACCTGTTATTAGAATATTTTTGTTCATTTGATAAAATACAGAGAAATTTTGAACTTTCAAAGAAAAAAAAATCACTACATCATACAAAATATTTGGAATTTCAAATTTTAACTACATCCATTACCCTGGAATGGAAGACACAGCCAAATCCATCACCGTGAACTTTGACTCCAACGGCATGCTGAATATGAGTCGTCTGAAAATAGTAACAGTTACGTCATGTACACCATTGGAATTTGCATGGTGATGTCATAAATCAGTCTTGTATATTGACCTAACAAGAGGTCAGGAGGAGGACTTTCCTATTCCCAAACATAATACCATATGCTGAGTCCTGAAATTACTTAGATAGATACGTGTATCCTGTTGACTGAAGCAAACTTTACTTCATTGACGTTCATGTTATCAGAGGCCTGTCTTCGAACAAGTTATGACATATAAAGCACTAATTCTAACACCCATCTTTTTCGATATTTTCTGTGAAATTTCTGATATACATAAAGCTATTGTCCTAAAAGATATCTCTTTTACAGGGACAATATAGAACTGTTAATCAACGCTTCTTGATAATCTGAGAGAATCATACCATATTCTTAGGGGGTAAGGACAGGAATTCTAGTTTTGGAACATTGTAGAGCGAAGGACATTGCATAGTTGGATTATCATCAAATTCAAAATTCAACGAAGAATCATCCCATCCTAAAAAAGATGCAAATGTCAAAAATGAAAATAAATAAATAAAACAAATAAGTTTTACTATCTTACAGCCATTAAATTGTTTTGAATCATTTTTTTCTTTCTGTCTTTCTTTCCTATCATTTTGACATGGAATCAATCTTATGACAGATCCCAAGTATTTATTCTTCTCTGTATTAATTTGAAAATCAAAGTATGAAAAGTTTACCTTGTGGTAAATCTAGATGTACGATGCCAGCGAAGTCTCCTGTCATTGGGTAGTAATAAATACCATTTCCCACGTAAGCCACATTGGTAAGTGGACCTGGCATTATGTCTGAATTGGAAAGGAATATCATATTTTGTATACTATTCTATTTGTTTTATTTTGAAATAGCAGAGCAACTATTATGTTTGGCGGACTTTGCAATAAATGAAATTGTGTTTTTCAATTATAGTGTACATTTCTTAGTCGAATTTGTAAAGGGTAGCGCCACTTGGTACTTCACCAATCTACAGTCTTGTATCAGCGCATCCTTGAGACTTGCACTCTGACTGACTGTGACGACGGGACTCCATGACGGGCCCTGTCCAAACCTCTTTAGAGAAGACCACCTGTCCTCTCTGAATGTCAGTCGGACTCCTCGGGTGATTACATACATGAGCTTGCTACAGACGGCAGAGCACGGACTGTATTACACACGCCCTCTTTTTACATCCTTTTACATATCCATCTGTGTTGCTGGGGCCTCTACGTTTTGCGGTCTTGTTTGTGTGAGGTCATCTTACAGTGAGGAGGTTGTTTTACACAACAATTGTACGTTCTCCGAGACCTTTGGGTAATTGGAGAAGTGAGAGGGTTGTGCGCCCGTAATCCAGGATAACCACACCATTTGCTACTCGCGTGGCAAATGGCAGTCCAAAGTCGGCACCGGTTGCCCATTGGTCTCGTCGATTTGTGTGTAGTCTTTTATGTTTGATGTTTAAATGTCGTATGTCCTTTTTCGTCTCATACTATTCTCGTCTTTTGTGTTTTTGCATCGGGTGTATTGGTGTTTTGCTGTTGATGCTGCAACAGGGTCTTGTTGGAGACCCCTCCCTTCTTTTACAATCGATTTCTTGTTTTGGTTTGAAAACTTCTCCTCTTGTTTTTAGAGAATACCAGAGAAGAAGTACCAATCCTAGCTTAGGAGTCAAATATTCAGTGGAATATGGCATAAATGTGTAAGTTTTAAGTTTTCACACTCTTTAGCCATATTACATTGATTAGATTGAAGATCACTGACGAGGGCTAAGTTCCCGAAACGTACATGTCTGGTCCATGCTGCAAATTAATCAGTTCTTAAACGATTCTATTGAATCTGAAGGCGTTTGACATGATTCATTTGCTATCTGAATATGCAAATTCGCACGGCGCGTTTTAACAGCTCCACCTACAATGCATTCTGCGCTTGCACTATGGAGATTATTTATTGAATAAAGTTGTTCCTCGTGTTTCTGTGGGGATGTGTCGTTATCTCCGTCTGTTTGTCCCTTGTGTTTCTGTGGGGATGTGTCATTATCTCCGTCTGTTTGTCCCTTGTGTTTCTGTGGGATGTGTCGCTATCTCCGTCTGTTTGTCCCTTGTGTTTCTGTGTTGATGTGTCGTTATCTTTGTCTGTTTGTCCCTTGTGTTTCTGTGTTGATGTGTCGTTATCTTTGTCTGTTTGTCCCTTGTGTTTCTGTGTTGATGTGTCGTTATCTTTGTCTGTTTGTTCCTTGTGTTTCTGTGTTGATGTGTCGTTATCTTTGTCTGTTTGTCCCTTGTGTTTCTTTGGGGATGTGTCGTTATCTTTGTCTGTTTGTCCCTTGTGTTTCTGTGGGGATGTGTCGTTATCTTTGTCTGTTTGTCCCTTGTGTTTCTGTGGGGATGTGTCATTATCTTTGTCTGTTTGTCCCTTGTGTTTCTGTGTTGATGTGTCGTTATCTTTGTCTGTTTGTCCCTTGTGTTTCTTTGGGGATGTGTCGTTATCTTTGTCTGTTTGTCCCTTGTGTTTCTGTGGGGATGTGTCGTTATCTTTGTCTGTTTGTCCCTTGTGTTTCTGTGTTGATGTGTCGTTATCTTTGTCTGTTTGTCCCTTGTGTTTCTTTGGGGATGTGTCGTTATCTTTGTCTGTTTGTCCCTTGTGTTTCTGTGGGGATGTGTCGTAATCTTTGTCTGTTTGTCCCTTGTGTTTCTGTGTTGATGTGTCGTTATCTTTGTCTGTTTATCCCTTGTGTTTCTTTGGGGATGTGTCGTTATCTTTGTCTGTTTGTCCCTTGTGTTTTGTGGGGATGT
The DNA here is from genome assembly GCA_028142955.1 of Pinctada fucata. NCBI lineage: Eukaryota > Metazoa > Mollusca > Bivalvia > Pterioida > Pteriidae > Pinctada > Pinctada fucata. The sequence continues at coordinate 54,564,358 of AP027107.1, forward strand.
GTCGTTATCTTTGTCTGTTTGTCCCTTGTGTTTCTGTGTTGATGTGTCGTTATCTTTGTCTGTTTGTCCCTTGTGTTTCTTTGGGGATGTGTCGTTATCTTTGTCTGTTTGTCCCTTGTGTTTCTTTGGGGATGTGTCGTTATCTTTGTCTGTTTGTTCCTTGTGTTTCTGTGTTGATGTGTCGTTATCTTTGTCTGTTTGTCCCTTGTGTTTCTTTGGTGATGTGTCGTTATCTTTGTCTGTTTGTCCCTTGTGTTTCTGTGGGGATGTGTCGTTATCTTTGTCTGTTTGTCCCTTGTGTTTCTGTGGGGATGTGTCGTTATCTTTGTCTGTTTGTCCCTTGCGTTTCTTTGGGGATGTGTCGTTATCTTTGTCTGTTTGTCCCTTGTGTTTCTGTGGGGATGTGTCGTTATCTTTGTCTGTTTGTCCCTTGTGTTTCTGTGGGGATGTGTCGTTATCTCCGTCTTTTAGCATGAGTAAGTTCTGTTCTACATTTTTTCAAGAATCTGTAAGCCTTTCAATTGTGACTTTTGGTATCTGATTTCGGCTTTTGTGTTTGAATTTCATTCACTGATTCACAATTTAAGCGAGGGTGGAGATGAGTGATAGATTTATTTGACTATATTATTTCATTTCTATTCAGTTCTTTAACTTCTCACTAATTACAATGCTTATCAAAAGTCAAGGCTCTTACACACCAGAAAGAGAACACCCCATGTGCCAGAAAAAATATACTAGCAAGTACTATTAAGCATAGTGATAGCTTGTGTTTACCTGGTACCACTGCTGGCATAGAAAACCCATTTGAGCCTACATTGTTGATGGCCATAACACGGAACTTGTATTTAGCACAGATATCTGGTATATCCACTTCATAAGTTGTATTTGTCACCTGTAACATATTTTCATGTTATACTTGCATGTATGTTATAAACATGAATTTTCTAATCAAAAGCATATTTTAGTATTTGGACTTTTCTTTTTCTGAACATCGTGGTAATTATCTATATTCATATTAATCTGAGTGTTTTCGGTCCTGGTTCTTTCATGGAAAGCCCTGGGCTATCACCACTTTAATTCAATTCTAAATACATGTACAGATATATTGATGACTCTTTTATAATTAATAATACATATTTTCCGCATTACCACGGCACATTTAATCCTTTATTACAAGTACATTGTTTAGATTGAGGACCACTTACGAGGGTTAAAAGAAAGGAGGGAATCTAACAACACTCGGTTGCAGCACAAACAGCAAAACCCAAAAACACCCACCGCAAAAACACAAAGACACGCACAGAATGAGACGGAAAATGGTACAAGGAATAACAAATCACATAATGATGTTATTGAATTTAAAGACGTTTAACATTTCAACTACTTGGTGAGTGTCACTGCTGGTGGACCAAGAGTCCCCGAGGGCACATGTAGCCAAGTTCGATCAACTTCGGTTGATCGTCTGTCTCTTCAACGCATTTGAAATTTTCTGTTACAAAATCTCTTGAAATTTCTAAAGCGTGGGTCCTGTAGCATCATATCCCACCCATTCTGCTACGTCTTTTGGTACATTTTGGACATAATACGTTTCATACTTTTTGGCCATATTACATTGTTTAGACTGAGAATCACTGACGAGGGTTTAGTACCCGAAACGTGCATGTCTGGTCCATGCTGTAAATTTATCAGGTTTTAAATGATGCTATTGAATTTAAAGACGTTTAACATAAAAACATCAAACATAAATGACCACACATAAACCAACGAGACCAATAGGTAATCGATGCCTACTTAGGACGGCCATATGCCACGTCAGTACATGTAACAGATGGTGTGGTTATCCTGGATTACATGCGCACAACTGCCCTACTGTTCCGATTACCCAGAGGTTAGATGACCACACACAAACAAGACCGCAAAACATATATAGGTCCAAGCAACACAGATGAATATGTAAATGGAAATAAAAAGAGGGCGTACGTTATACAGTCCGTGCTTTGCCGGCTGTAACGAGCTCATGTATGTTATCATCGATGAGTCCGACTTACATTCAGAGAGGACAGGTGGTCGGGGCCCTGTGTTCTCTAAGGAGGTTTGGAATGGCCCGTCATGGAGTCCCGTCGTCACAGTCAGTCAGAGTGCAAGTCTCAAGTATAGGTCCACGTAAGAATCAGGCAGGGGTAATACATCAACATTTTTGCAAAACTTTTTATTTCTGTTTTGAGACATATATGTGGTACAAATCAAGCATATCATTTCTCAAGGTAGCGATGGTGAAGGGAGATACGCTATTGAATTTGAAGAAGTTTAATATTCACCTCATTATTTAAAAAGGATTATGAAGGGAAAAAATGGCGGGAAAATTTTCTCTATATAACTTTCTTCTCCATTAATATGGAGGCTGATCTGAACACATTTCAAGGAAAAAAAGGTTTTGCAAAATTTTTACGGTTTTTTCAACTGTACTTAAGAATACGCTGGTACAGGACTGTAGATTGGTCAAGTACCAAGCCTAGTGTCCGTCTGGTGACATTAGGATCATATCCATGGTATAAAAGGCGTCTGATGATTCTGACGCATTTTCGATGGTTATGCTGTCTACCTTTGATCCTCCTCAATTGTTAATTATGTCACCATAAAATGCAGGTTGTGAAATACCCAAAGTAATATACTCTGATGGTTGTATAGGTCCGAATTTAAAAGATGTTGACAATATTTTTTGTAAAATTTCCAGAAAGTCTTTACTAGTTTGTGAATAAGAAAAACCTTGATCTAAAGGTTTCTTGGTTATTTGTAAATTTCTACTATGAAAATCCAAAACATCAGTGAGTACATGCTCTAGCATACCGGATGAGCCATCAAATGTAGATACCGTATGACATTAATCTAGGAAAATCACCGTCATGCCAGGGAAAATTTACTGTGTTGAATCCAACATCATCTCTTTTGTCATACACACTGGTATGAATCTCTCCATTAACAATTATGATACTTAGGTCCAAAAACGATGTTTCCGTGTTTGTAACGTTTGCCTTGTTTAGAGTCAATTCTTGTGGATAAATAACATTTTTATACTTTTCAAAAACAGGATTGTCGATAATAAGAATATCATCCAGGTACCTAGAAGTACCAATGAAACATTTCACATCATCATGTTTTCTTTGCTTTTGAAGATTTTGGATAAATTCTTTTTCATACGTGTATAGAAATAAATCAGCAACAACAGGCACACAATTGGTACCCATAGGGGTCCCTACAACATGCTTGTAGAGATTCTCACCAAATCTTACATAAATGTTATCCAAGAGGAAGGACAAGGCAATACACAGGTCACTACATGTCCATGATTTCTGCGGCGGAAAAGAAACCCTTTGATTCAGATGTGCATCTATAAGTTTTCCCCTCTCGATTAAAGCACCATTTGATGAATTTGGACAATTGATCACTAATTTTGTCGTGAGGAAGCGTGGTGAACATATTTGAAAAGTCGTATGATGAAATCGTTGGCTTGAAAATTTCTAGATTTCATTTTGTCAATCACATCCCTGAATTTTTAATAGACCAAAATGTAAACATATTTGGGTCTATTAAAAATTCAGGGATGTGATTGACAAAATGACGAGGGTTAAGTGCCTGAAACCCATATCTCTGGTCTGCGCTGCAGATTCATCTGTTCTTAAATGATGCTATTGAATTTAAAGACGCTCAACATTTGTACCACTTGGTGAGTGCCATTGCTGGTGGACCAGGAGTCCCGAGGGCACATGCAGCCAAGTTCGATCAACTTCAGTTGATCGTTTCTTTGACGCATTTAAAAATTTCTGTTATCAAAATTTCTTTGAATTTTCTAAAACGTGGGTCCTGAAGCCTCATATCCCACCCATCCTGCTATGTCTTTCGGTAAATTTTTGGACATGGTATTGGCCATATTACATTGTTTAGATTGAGGATCACTGACGAGGGTTAAGTACCTGAAACGTGCATGTCTGGTCCATGCTGCAAATTTATCTGTTCTTAATTAATGTAAAGTAGTTGTGAAAGAGACCACTGAAAGCATTAACTCCGCTTCATATTCAGATCATATTTTATCATTTAGGACAATGATCACCTGAATGTTTTCATGGATGACAAACGTGAAAACTTCAACTTCAAAACTTCAAATCCACCTCTACTGCACCTGTAGTTCCCTGTTTATGGTGTATTTATATCGCAGTTTTAAAATTGCTGTTCCTGAGCAAACTCAAACTACAATGACTTCGTACTGAGGGCAAGACGACTTACCGAGAAACTACTCAACAAAGGGTATATTTGTGAGCATCTGACTTTTTCACTGCAAAATTTGTTTCGACGATGCAATGAAAATACCGGTATAACAGATTGGAATATATCTTTGTGACGTCCACCATGTTAAAAGACACTTTAGGTCAGAAGTGACCAATAAAACCGAAGATGAATTCTCAGTTTTGTTCTTTTTCACATGGTTAAAATTACGGGCTTGCTGGCAAGCAGGTGATGCATACTCTTCCGGACTCCTAATATCCGCTGGGGGTTGACTTTTCCACCTTTACAGAATGATTTGGTTGTTTTTCTTTTATTTTATATTTCTCACGGTCTGTTTTTTTAATTCTGATTTAGGGTTTACTGCCTAATCTACACACTTACCTTTGACATCACAGTTGTCCATGGATTGTTGTCCCGTTTCATTTGAAGGACATACAGTACAGAGGTGGAGGAAGAGGACGCACTCCAGGAAACAAAAACATTGGTTCCCGCCAAAAATGTCATCACATCCGGGATAGTTGGTAAATCTTGGAAATCTGATAGATGATTAATGAGAACAGGTCAACCTATTTTTAGTAAATTTTTTCTAGAAAAGAACAGAAAAATTAGAAAAATGTAAAGAAAACTGTTCATAATCAGTACTTTTTCTTCTTCTTTTTTTTCTACTGTAATTTATCTCAGTGCACATTCTGTTTGTGAAGCTATTTACATTTTCACCATACAATGTGTTTGCTTTTAATTATCGAGCGATCTGTTTGAGGTACATTTTAAAAACAAATGGGAAAAATTATGAAAAATATAAAAAGAGACTCATTAAATTTAACTAAACCCCTGAAAATCGCAGGATAAGACTATTTCCCTGCAAAGGGTTGCGTTAGTTGAGAAGACTATTTCCCAAGGGAGTTAGTTTCAAAATGGGGCGGAGCTTCTTTGGGGGTGTGTCATTATCAGCCAATCAACGCCGTTGAAGGTTGATCGGATGATGCTATTAATACGCGAGCAGAGTAATCCGCCTCCTATCCGCTTAGCACATAAATTAATCCGCAATAAAATAAAACAATCAACAATGAAACATGTATGAGTATGATAAATGATGTTTCTGTTTAACTTATCATCAAAAATTAACATTTTCCGTTACTCAGTCATCCAGTCTAGAAGGCAAGGCAAAATCGTTAGAATTTCCATTGGAACCATGTTAACCTAAGAGATATGTTTGTTTCAGTATAATGTTTGTTTCGGTATACCTAAGAGATATGTTTGTTTCAGTATAATGTTTGTTTCGGTATAATAAAACTTCGCCTCGGGAAATAGGTCTGGTCTCCGGGAACCAGAATCGTGCTAACTCCCTGAATGGTATACTTTAACTGTATAATAAAGGATACGTTCCCAGTTTCCCATATATCATAAAATTCGGTGTGGTACGAGTTAGATTCAAATGAACTCTTTCGACAGATATCGTATTTACATGTCCCCACACCTCTGACCCGTATAAAAATATAAGCTAATAAGTCATACTAACAACTAATAGAAAGATGATGTAATCTGCCCTTTAGCAAAATATCGTAAAGCTTCAATGTTTCCATAAAAGACCCACCTCTAGAAAATGATACACCCAAATAAGTAAAATGTTTCACAATTTCATTTTTTTTCCATCTAAAAGGTAAATATCACATATTAGTTGTCTTCAATTACCAAAAATAACAATTTTTGTTTTATCTGTATTAATTTTCAATTTCCAAATTTCACAATATTCTAAAAAGGCATTCGATTCCTTTTGTAACAGGTCTGCAGATTCAGTCATTTAAACCGTATCAACGACGTAAAGCAAATAAAGAGTTAGCAATTTATGCCATAACCCAGAGCAAGCTCAAACTACAACGACTTCGTTATGAGGACACTTAAACTGCTCTATACCGTGGGTATATTTGTGAGCGACTGACTTTGTCACTGCGGAATATTTTGGACGATACAATGAAAATACTAAACACTATGACAAAAGTTCATTATATTGTCCACAAATGAACCAGTTTTGACGTTTTCTGAACGGGTAAAGTGACGAATGTCGCTAGCAACCAGTAGATGTTTACTCTCCCCATGTACCTGATCTCCATTGGGTAGTAGTGTCACTTTTTATGTTTCGTACGATATTTTTGGGGTTTTTTTTGTTTGGCATTGCTTTTATACTTAGTGATATTTCGGTTCTGCGTAGAGTTTTGTATTTGACCTATTACTCACTCATTTTAACACACGTGAAGATACTATCGAAAACAGATCCGCCAGTACCTTGACCTATGACCTTTTATCTTCGACATACTTCTCTTTGTTTAAATGATTCTTTTACTAGTTTTCTATTCGGCATTACATGTTATATTACAGCCTTTACCTTTGATCTTGATACCAAGAAATGGTTTTTCCCCTATTTGGCTATACTTTATAATAAGTATTCATGAGGTCATCTTCCCGAGACAAGAGTGCGTAAGATTCTAGTATAATGTAACGACAAATATGGATAATGACCATATCCCTGTATACAGCACAAAATCGATAATTCAGAAAATCAGAAACAGAAGGCATACAAAATCAGGATAAAACAGGAACCAAAGCAAACAAACAAAAAGCGCCACCATATGAAAAGAAGCGAACTCCCGATATGGGATATGAGACCAGGTGCCCAGGAAGAGTAAGCATATCCTGCTTGCATGCAACACCCGCCGCTTCAATTCGGTAGAACTGTCACATCCGGTAACTTCCATTTTGGAAGACAGAGTACAATCTTTGGTTGGATGGTTCAAATGGTCTATGACAGAATATCATCCACCATTCTGGAGAGTGGGACATCATAGTGTGTGACGAGTTCCCCATATCGACCGTAGAACTTCCTCAGTGACGATGTTAGTCGGTCACAAACATATCCCTGACCGAAAAGCTTATCTGAAAGACGCCTAGCTCTCAGAAAAAATCCGTATATTTCGTACTTACTCTGGCATAGCGTATCAACTGAGATATGAACACGCCATAAGCAGGCGATGAAGGAATGTTGCTACTCAGAAAAGGAAAGTTTGTAATGCTGAAATTGAAGTCGTCACGTTTGTCATAGAGTGAGGTGTTTATGTGACCATCAGTGTCGTAGGACAACATTATGTCCAAATAGGATGCTGAATTATTTGTCTCTGTAGTTTCTTTGACTTCAAGCTCTGAAGGATAGATACTGCTCAGGTAATCCGCGAATTTTGGATTATTGATGGACAACACATCATCTATGTATCTGTAAGTGAAGTTGAAGTCAGAAGCTAAGTATCTTTTCCCTTCAGAGACCAGAGATTGAATGAATTCAGCTTCGTACGAGTAAAGGAAAATGTCGGCAAGGAGTGGGGCACAATTGGTTCCCATTGGAATTCTTGTCTTGAGACTGGAATTCTTGTCTTGTGAAAGCTTGTCTTGAGAAGATGGAGCTCCCTATAGGGCTAAAGTAAGCCTGTCTTATGTATTATGTCATCATAAGTAGAGAGACAAAGCGTTACGCATCATGACCGTCACTTTAACTTGTGAAGAAAATACCGTACTTCGGCTGGAATCATCATTTATGACGATTTTACCATCCGAAACACTTGTCTGGTGCATTAAAATTGGTTTGAATTTTTCAGAAGGTAAAGAGTTCCGTATTACTGGTATTTTGAAAATGATTTTAAAAGCAGAGTGACATCATTACCTGGTGGACTGTAATGACGCTGTAAAAAGTCACAGCCTCCTTTACATCCCTCTGTCTACAAACAAGAGTCAAAATAACAATACCGACGAAATATATAAGAAATGAGAAAAATGTATACGACGAGAAAAAATTATGAATGCGATATTAAACATTACATTCGAATCTGAGTGAAAATGTAAAATAAAAGAAGTCGTCGTGGCAATTGATGGAATAAAAACACATACATGTATTAGTAACTTTTCGTTTTTAGTCGATGTTTAGAAAATTTCTTACATACTTCACAGTTTGCAATCCATCTGGAAGTCAGGTATCGTTCTTGACATTTGACACATTCCGTCTGAACACAAAAAAAAAAATACATGAAATGAAGGTTTTCTCTGGTGAAAACAATTGTAAGATGAGTAGATTAGAATTATGTTGAATAGCAATTACTCTTTAAGGATTGTTAAACCATTGTACACCTGTACCTTCAAGTATATATGTATCGGTGTCAAAGCAACTTATTCTTCTTTTTTTTTAATTTATAATTATTTTGTGAAATTCATGAAACATTGATAATGAAGTAAAATTTGTAAATAACATTTCCATATTCAGACATTATCGCCCTCCGTTTGACCTTCGCATGACGTCATGTGAGGTAGAGGTTGTTTTAGCCAATGAGAGAGACGGAAAGTTACCACTCATGTCATTCATGTATAGGAAAGTGGTCCACATAGAATCATGAATCGACTTGTGATTTTTTTAAAATTATAATAGGAGCCAGTTTATTTGATCAAATTCTTTTCTTTTTTTCAGTTAAATTATTTTCTCTTTGTAGATTACAGCTAGATATATGGACATTTTAAAAAATTGAATTTATTGTATACCATATCAAGCAGTTCTGTAATCAGTTAAAGTTGTAAAATTTTATAAACAAAAGGAATCGTATAATGTTATTAATTGCGTCTTAAATGTTCAATTTAACTATTCTATTTTTATTTTTTATTGAAGATTTCTTCACTAATGATTCGAATATCAGAAGAAACACAATAAAATGACAGAAATTGAATGAATTAAGTTACTAATGCCCTAATACTATTACAACGGCCTGTGCCGTGAGAAACGCCAGAAGGTTGCGGTTTTCCTCACCTGATTTTGAAAACAAAGAGCGGTGCACTGTGTTTCACATAACTCCCTACTCGTCTGGGTATCATAATTAAAAGCTGCTACATCCTTAATCAAAGAAAATATCAAAACTCCCACAAAAACATAAAATATCCTCAAAATCATTGTCTAAAAGTTTTATAATGTATCCTGAGTCTCAACCACCATGCGGTTAACGTGGGCATGGTGCCTTATGTACAGAGTCCAAAACCTAGTGGGAATTGTCAGTAAGGATTGGTGATAAGGAATTAAATATGGAATCTAGTAAACAGTACCTAATGTACAAGACAGAAGTGCTAGGTCATTTACCTGTTACACGAGGATATCTAAAACTCATCCCCAGCAATCTTTGCTACAAGTATTCTGCAAACTTCGTAAAGTATTGGGTATCAATGTTCGAAAAGCGCTGTTTGCAGAAAACTTAATCTCGTTTTTATTCCAAGGAAGGGTGGGTGGGAAATTTATCCCTACCACTTAACTGTCGTAGAACATAGCACACTTCTCTGTGTGTATCCTGGTAGTATTCAATGTTAAGCGTCTTCACAGATAAATTGGCAGCATGGACCAGACATGAACGTTTCGGGTAATTAACCCTCGTCAGTGATCCTCAAATGTAAACAATGTAATATGCCAAAAAAGTATGAAGTTACTATGTCGAAAAAGCGTACCGAAAGACCGAGCAGGATGAGTGGGATATGATGCTACAGGACCCAAGTCCATCAGAGCAAAGAATGACCTCGTTTTAGAATACCTCCGCCAGATGGCGCTGGGGATGTTAACTTATTTCTCAACGATCTTTACTACAAGTATTCTGCAAACTTCGTAAAGTATTGGGTATGAATGTGCAATAAGCTTAAAATGCATCAAAGATGCAAAGTGCAGAGTTGCAAAACTTGAATGGTCTCGACAGATGGGAAACATCACATGCGCGTTTCAGGTTGATACACATTCATATATAATTCGGATACCATTTTCAATTACCTGAGGCCTATGAATTTGACCTTTGATCTTTTGAGATCCCAAAATCAATAGGGGTCATCCTTGATTCATGGATAATATTTCTGACAAGTTACATGATTATAGGTGCAATACATGCTCAAATGTGGTCCCGTAACCATTTTCAATTATCAGAGTCCTATGACCTTGACCTTTGGATGCCAAAATTACTAGGGGTCATCCTTGATTCATGGGAAATATTTCCGAAACATTTCATGATTATAGGTGCAACACAGGCTCAAATATTATTCGGAAATCATTTCCAATCATCAGTGATATGCATTTCTGGCAAGTTTCATGATGTATAAGTTAGATTGCTATACAGGCTCTAATATGGCCCGGAAACCATTTTCAATAATCAGAGTTCTGTTACCTTGACCTTTGACCTTTTGACCCATAAATCAATAGGGGTCATCCTTGATTCATGAGAAAAATATTTTGAACTAAATTTACTACAGAGCCACTAGCCATTCTCATCGGACATGCGCAGTCCACATTTTCTGGTTTTCCTAAATATTTTAAAAAATCTAATTCATGCTCTTTGGTTTTGCCATCTTTATCCTTCCAAACGAGAAATCTCTTTACATCAGAAGGAGTTGCATCCTCTAAAGATTTTTTTTCATATCAACCTCTTCAAGATGTTCTCTTTTCTTGACATGGTTTGCAGTTTGCCATCTTGTCCAGGTAATCTAATCTCTTATTTATCTTGTTTAACTGAATCCATAAGAAATAATCAACATGGAAATGACATCAATCTAACTTATACAAAAGATAATCGTGCCACTTTGAGGTCAAATTTTAGACCTCTTTCATCTAAAATAAATCCTATCTTAGTTGGTATTTTCAATCATACCATCTTAATTGTCACCTTTTGATTCCTTCATACAATATGTTATGAAAAATGTTCACCAAATTGGCCTAGGTTTGGAACAATCATAGTGCATTTCGAGACTCTGCTCTTTTCAAACAGAAAGCAATTCATGGAAATATCAACTGAAATGGTGGAAATACATATATGCATTTTCTTCTTTAGACAAATCTCGAAAAAAAAAAAACCATTTACTCCCGCCGATTTTTTTGGAGTTGGATATGGGGTATAATGTTTCAAACACAAACAAGATTCATCTTTTATACAATTCGAATCTAATTAAGCTACACTGGTGGTCCAAATAATTGTTATACATAACCCCAAGCAAAATCTTAACATAACATCAGTTATGTGTAAGGACCTTGAAGGTCCGTCTGCTTCATTCAAAGATGATGGTACATGAGAAAGATTTAATTAAATATTCAGATCTAAAGTAAGGCACGGTCCATTTGATATTGGGGGGGGGGGAGGTTTGTCGGAGCAAGATTATTTTTTTCGCCCCGGATCGGAGCAAAATTATTTTTTTCTTGCAAAGTTGGAGCAAGAATTTTTTTTCTGACAAGCGATGTGCAATATATTAAGAATGTATGCCTTTATCAATAGAAATTCTTTATTTAATTCAAAACTCTAAAATATTACTCTATTTTTATGAAAATCTTAATTCACTTCTAAACAGAGAGAGATATAATTATTTTACAATATAATCCTCAGTAAACAAAATCTATGTCTTGTAAGAGGGTCTGAGGGAAGGGTTTTCTAGACAAATTTTCGAATTTAGAATTGTAAGTTTTGGAAAAACTGAAGTTCTCCTTCAAAGCTTGTATATAAAATTAGACTCTATGGTGATACATGCATTTAATAGTGATGCATTATATTAATAATATATTCAAGCCTCTAAGGAAACCCTTTTCCAATTAACATGCATTCTTTTGATATTTTCAAATATGAGCTGTCCCATAAAACTACCGCGAGCGACATTTTTTTTATATAGATTGAAAACTGCGGCGGCAAGCGAAGCGATTCAGACTACATGTAAGAGTGAGATTATTTATTTCTGACACACCATATGCAAATTTATTTTTTTCATCAAAATTCAGAGCAAATTTTTTTTTCGAACCCCACCCCCCCCCCCCAACAGAATATCAAATTGACCGTGCCTAAGAATAAAAAGTGTTTTCATTAACCTATCTAAATGAGGATCCTTTCCACCCTAATTGTCCCAGGCATGAATCACAGACATGTTATCAGTAAATGAATCAACCCTATGGTTTCCTGTAGCGTTGGCCTTATGAGCGTTTTCTTGTGTGTATTGTACCTTGTAACTAACTTGTCGCGTAGTCTGTTTAGTACCCTTGGGTATTGTAATTGTTGTGTAAACAATCTACTTCTACCAATTAGAAGTATACCGAGCGGTCATCCCTGATAGATTATAGAGCAGGTCGTCTGCTCAATTACCGTCGCAACATCCAATGTTGGACAAAAGTAACGTAGATCACAATAAACAAAGTAAATCTAAATAATCCATGTTGAAATAAGAGTCGCAATAAAAGTTCACCAATTTATTAAATATAAGTCCAATAATAGTAATAAGCGATGTTCACAGTACAGATCCCACTTACACACTGCGACGCATTGATCAGGTGCGCACTCCTTATATACTCTAGTGGGGCAGCTCGAAGTGAGCTGCCCCTCCAACATGTTAAATGGGCAGCTCCAAATGAGCTGCCCCTCCAACCTTACATAACTTAGCGTTGTACAATCAATAAAAACAGCATTACAAGATAAATATATACATATAAACAAGACATAATCATTATTTCGTTACATTCCTATGTTTCCTATGTGTTCTGCCACAGACTGTAAAGCCTTAATTACTGCTTCTGCTTCTTTTATGTGAATAGGTCTAGTGTCATTTCCATCGCAAAAATCACCAAATGCAAGTCCCTTTTTATCCCCAGATAAAATAATGGCTCCAAATTTGAACAAAGATGCATCAGACACCATAAATATATATGTTCATGTTTCTCTGATCTCCATTAAACAAAGCCATCCAAATTTTTAAGGAAGCTCATCTGTCATAGTAATATCCTTACTATTTTTCAAACATCAAGATATAAATTCGCTGCTGGAACAGCCAAATTAGTCATATAAATACATTTTCCTGCAAATCTCTCTAATGTCTTAACATTTACTGATCTTAAGCCCAGAACTTTCTCTTTTAATAAATCAAAAATGTTTTTCTTCTCTTCTGGTAAAGTAACAGCTTGTTTTACAGAATCAATATAAAAACCAAGATATTTATTACATTGTGTAGGTACAAAACAACTTTTCTTCAAAGAGCTGAACTCAGATTTCCAACAGTCAGTCTATCATCAATATACTGCATATTGGTCACCCCCATGTCTCTTAAGGATATGATGACAAATATGGATAATGACCATATTCCTGTATACAGCAAAAAAATCGATAATTCAGAAAATCAGAAACCGAAGGCATACAAAATCAGGATAAAACAGGAACCAAAGCAAACCAACAAAAACTCCACCACATGAAAGAAGCGAACTCCCGATATGGGAGTGAGACCAGGTGCCCAGGAAGAGTAAGCATCTCCTGCTTGCATGCAGCACCCGCCGCTTCAATTCGGTAGAACTGTCACATCCGGTTACTTCCATTACGGAAGACATAGAGTACAATCTTTGGTTGGATGGTTCAAATGGTCTATGACAGAATATCATCCACCATTCTGGAAAGTGGGACATCATAGTGTATGACGAGTTCCCCATATCGACCGTAGAACTTCCTCAGTGACGATGTTAGTCGGTCACAAACATATCCCTGACTGAGAAGCTTATCTGAAAGACGCCTAGCTCTCAGAACAAAATCAGTATATTTGGTACTTGCTCTGGCATAGCGTATCAACTGAGATATGAACACGCCATAAGCTGGCGAAGAAGGGATGTTGCTACTCAGAAAAGGAAAGTTTGTAATGCTGAAATTGAAGTCGTCACTGAAATACCTATTGTCTGATAAATAAATGGGGATGCTTTCCAACCGAAAGGAAGTGTGTTATACTGTAACTACCAACCTCCAAATTGAATACCAAAGAATTTTGAGGATTTGTTTTTAATTTTCACGATCCTATCCTGATTTTTCATCACATGAAACCATATATGAATCAATATCAATTATCCTTGGAACATGCTTTAAATTCTCTAAATTAAATTGCCTATCTTTTGTCCAAAGATTGATGTACCCATCATCATGGCATAACCTAGGTTTTGTAGGTTCAACAGTCATAACAATATAAGGAGGATCACACTCACCAACTTTTCCAAGTATTAACTTAGAGCCATTTTCAATTCTCTCATATAATTCTGTTTCGATAAATTGTACATGATTTTACAACTATTGGAGTTCTGAAAAAGTTTCCTTGGAGGGTATGCCGAATCCAAACTTTTGCCTCTAAAGTTCCCTTTGAAGTGTTTAAAAAAAACTTCCACATAGATCTACACCTTCTTTAATCCATGACAAAATTTCAACATTTTCTTTCCCAATAATTTCTTCCCACTTTTCATGATAATTATTATGAAGACCACCTGCATCAAAATTGTTTGGAACCCTTATAGGTAGGTCACAGTCTCTTTTTATGAGCATGTCCATATTTTCTGCCAGATCTGCAAGAGGAGGCAAGTTCTTTCCGAGAGTAAACCAAGTTGGATATTTTCTTACTATATCTAATGCGTCTAATGGAGTAAACTCAGCTTTTATCTCCCATTCAGGTATATCAAACATATGGTCCATTTCTGGTACCTGTAGAAAGTAGGCATAAGAAAAACACCCAACTGATTACGGAAAGAACAATGCCTCCACTTGCAATCCGCGTGAATGTTTCACTAGGAATCAGAGTTCCTGGATGGAAGTAAAGGCAATGTTAAAGAATTATAATAATCTACATATTAATTAACTTTACTTTTACCAGAAATTTAAAACTGAACATTTTAACCAAACTGTTTTCTTCAAATAAGATATTAATTCAAAATAAGCAACACCTCAATCAATGGATTCAAATCAAAAATTCTCTCTACATATTTTCCACAAAGTTTCTGAGCTTTGGCCATTTTCATTTTTTTGGCACTCTCTAAATGTGTGACCTGGCAGTTCCCTTTTGGCTTTAAATTCTGCCTTTGACTTGGTCTGTAAGGATTACCATAGGCATAACTTTGTGCATTCCATGGCATTGGGAAATTCGGGTAATTTGGATACGCTCCAAATAAAGGACATGGGGGGTGAGCCGCACCCTTCTTTACTTCCTGCTGATCCTGAATCTAATTTTCAACTTGCTTTTCTTTTACACACTTATTCAAAACATTGACCATTACATCGACAGCTTTTCCCCCAACTACACCTAAAGCTAGGGATGCGATGCTAATTGAAGCTTGATGCCGAGAAGCATGTCGAAGCATGTCTTGCTAATTCTTCGGCAGTGCCCATCGAAGGGGCACTTATTACATGCTTTTGAAGGCATTAAACTGCTGTTTCTTAACAAAAATCTATGAAAGTAGTCAGAAATAGTCCCAAAACACCTCAGAAACCACCGATTTGAATAAATTTTCCTAAATTTTCTCGAGGATAGTCGGATAGGATGCATTGCTGCAATGTCCATCGTCTGTACATGTACGTGAACAACAACCTACATTGAATCACATTCATATAGAACTTTCTTCATCTGAGGGATGAATCGGGAATAACAGTCCTATGCAAGTCATGAAACACAAATATTTCTTTATCAAATCTTCGATATAATCTTCTATAAAATTGACAATTTTTTAGGTCATTGAACAATTAAAATTGTATGACCAGATTTGGACCGGCATCTCCAAGAATTTTTGCAAAAAGTTAAAAATGCATGTTTTTCTTTATTTTCCGAATCGAATTACCAATGAATAATTATACCTTTCTATCCGGACGATGCAGAGCATGGGGAAACCCATGATCTCTTGTTTTTCAAGGAAATTTATCATTTACTTATTTTCTACACCTTACAAAAATTTAAAACAAGCAAACGTGAATCTAGAGTGATGGTTAGGGGATATGATCCCGTCTGCAATTTGCAAAAAAAAAAAAATGCTGATTTTTAGCTAGCTTTTACGTGAATTTACGGTTATTGTGACGTCATATGTACATTGCTGCTGCGTTAGCCGGTCATAATATGAAAAACAACACATGACAATCTCATTTTTTAGCTCTTTTAGACAGTGAGAAAAAAAAAAACTCAATCCCCAGATGTGATCAGGGACACGGAAATCCAAGCCTCGTGTCCAGGATTTGCTTTTGTCCACGACTCGGCAAGCCTAGTCGTGGTACAAGCAAATCCTGGACACGAGGCTTGGATTTCCTAGCTTGTCCCTGATCACATCTTGGGATAGATTCTATTTCAATTCAATTCTTTATTGATGAAATACCATGACATGAGGCGTACATCATACACAAATTAACATTCAATGATATAAAATAGTTTCTTTTCTTATCTTAAAACATTCATCTAAAAATTTGCACAAATATTTGGAGAATTGATAATTCACAGGATTTATAACATCTTCAATATTAAAAATATCAAAATGACCCAATGATTCTTCAAATTTATCTAAGGGTGTGCACTTATTCGTAGCTTCGAAAGTGGTTTTCTGTAATGGATATGTTAAATATTTTTGTATTTTAAATTCATAATTGTAAATTTTGCTAAAGAATAATAATTTACCTTCCTCTAAATGTTTAGTATAATGAAGTTGATCAAAAATGGATTTTTCAAAGAATTTTCTGAGTTGATTTGAAAATTTTTCATAGGAAACACTCAAAGATTCGAGACTAATTAAAGTTTTTATATTATCCAAAGTTTTCCTAATGCTAGGGCAATTCCCTTTTTGAGACAATTTTTCATCTTCAATGAAAGCTTCTTTTAAGATTTCATTATTAAGAGAATTGTCAACATCCTGTAATCTTGAATAATATTTAAACATAAGTTCATACATTCTAATACATAATGGATATATTCCTAATTCACATAAAACAGCAACATTGGAAGCTTTTCTGTGCACCCCAAGAATATCTTTAATCTATATTAATCTCATGGTCTGGAGTACCCCGCCTAGCTTGGTTGATTCTATTATCCTTATTATTGATTAGCTTTCTTCATATTAGGATTGTGTACTTATAGTCCGGATTATCAAAAAACTCTCATACTGAGCGGATGACCGTCCAAAGTCGACTTCGGATGCTCATTTGTATGTTGTTTTCTATCATTTCATAAGCATCTTTGATACATTTGGTCCTATTTGTATGAGCGCTCTCGTTGTTTCACGTACTGGTGTCAGAACAGTTTCCGGACAGTCGCCCTTTTCAAGTACTTTGAAGGAACTTATTTTCATAATTTTGTGACAATTTTGTAGATTTTTAAATGCAGAATTCAAATCACGAATCATATAAACAAAATTTTGCATCTAATTTGCTTTATTACACCACCTTTTAACTCCTTTCTGTCCCGTTTAATATCGCGCACCGGGGGAAGTCGCCGAGAACCATACTATTTTAATCTACGTGATTTGACAAGTTTCGGTTCTATTTTCAAAATTATTTTTACTCAGTCATTTGTAGAAAAGATTGAAGAAAGCAATATCCAAAAATCATCCAGTTTGGCTGAAGTTGATCGACATCGACAGATTTAAAATCAGGTGTCCGGAAACTGTTCCAGTGATTTGCGAAAAATGGCCAAAATATAGGGTCATAAAATCGGTCTAGAAACCATATTTCGTGAGAGATTTAATATTTTCTTTCAACATGAGTATCTGTGGGAAGGGTATAGCATTATTTGAGAGAAATTTGAATGTTTTCCATTGATGAACGGAGGACTTATTCCCGAAAAACCTTCAAAATCGTCCGGAAACTGTTCCGACACCAGTAGTGTCCGATGTTTGCTATACAGATACACAATCTTGAGTGTATGTTCCGGTCAGTGTACTGTGTAGACTTGATAGAGATCCTTTCCTTATTATTCTTCTTCCTTGAGTGTCTAAAACTCGTATGGAACATATTTGCACTTTATTTCACGGAGGTTTTCCTTTTATCTTCATCAGTTTGCATTTATTAAAAATTGCTTCTTCAGCGGTATCACAATACCAGTCTACACATTAAGGTGGGTCCCTACTCGTGATTTAACAGATGAATTTTGTATTTTAAGGTTATTTTCTATACATAATAGTCAAAATGACATAATGAACACAGACATAGATAGGTAATTTAGTTTTCATTAAAGATACAGTACATTAAAGAAAGGTACCCTAGCACTTAAAAATTGAAAAATATCAAATATCCATCATATGCTTTTGAAACCTCCAAATTCAGTGATGATACGAATATGTTTATTTGTTTTGTTTTATTTTATGATAACAAGTCATATAGAAGAAATACAACGCATAAAATGATATTGTAACATAAATCTAAGTATGATATATCTCCAAACATTAGGGTACCCCCTTATAATTTCATAACATTTTTGACCAAGAATATGTACTGAATCCAACTTTTTGCATAAAAAAACAGATGAATTTTTTTTCATTTTGTGATATTTCATAAAATTAAGTATGTAGATGAAGAAAAAATTTAACACATACAGGTACACAGTTTTTGAAATGATCAAGGTATGGCTCCAAACATAGGGGTACCCCTTATAATGTTATCATATTTTCGACGAATAATATATAGTATATCACATTTTTGTGCAACAAACAACAGATGGAATTTCTTCAAATTGGATCATTTTATACGATAATGTATATAGATGTTGAAAAAATCGCATACAGGTATACAATTTTATAAATGATCAAGATATAGTTACAAACATAAGGGTACCCCCTTATAATTTCATCACATTTTCAACTAAGAAATTATACTATATGATTGATAGATTGCACCATCTTTTGCTTCTTTTGACATTTAAGATTTTCTGTCTGTGTTTTTCAATGCGCTGGCTCGTCCCTCATTAGCCATTGTAAAACGTTATACGCAGTCTGCTGCATATAAGGAAAAACCTATAACCGTTCGAGCAGGGAGCCACCTTAAAATAATGATTTTTAAAATTGCATGAACGAATTTCGAGTGCTCCTGGCAAAGAAGGGGTTTCTATATGGACCGAAGTGAAAGTAAAAGTAAAACCGGAAATGACATTACACGTCAAAGTGAAAGACATGCTTGAAAATATAAGAGCTATATTGTGTTCAAACAAAACGTTCAAAAGAATAATCACATGTCGATTATGCATACGGTGATCGATGATGTTGATCATCCTGTAAAAATAGAAAGAACGTAAACATAAGAAATCTGCTGTTCGTCATGGCAGACAATGATCAAAAAGGAAAAGAACTATTTGCTGAAGCAGAGAAAAAACTAAAATCATCACAAGGATTCTTCAGCTCGTTGTTTGGGTTTGTGTCATTTTTTTCCTGCATTTTGCCCCTCCCACACAACATTTAACTGTTTAATGTTCAGATCGTTGTAGAAATGAGGATTTTGGATTACTTTAAGGGAAAGTATCAGTGAAGAAATGACTGTCTTACTGACTCTTGGTATTCGATATTTCATGGGTGTATAATTCTGGTTGGTCGCGTGCACAGGCTAAAGATCGCTGTGATTCGCCTATGTAGTCCTAAAAGGAGCATGGGCTCATCCAGGCGATCTTTAGACCTGTGGTCGTGTGCAATTCCATGAATCACAAATTCTCGCAAAGAGAGATGGCCGAGTGAATAAGGCGTTCAACTCTCACGCAGACGAACGGGGTTCGAATCCCGGTGTGGTCATATGAGAGTTGAAAGTCATATCCATTCGTTCGTCCCTACCGAGTCTCCTGACCATATAAGGATTTTGGAGAATATAAAGGGCCCGGTTGGGTACCTACTAGGGCTGTAACGATTAACCGAAAAATCGGTTAACCGCGGTTCAAAATCTCACGGTTCGATTCGGTTCGGAATTTCCAGAATTCGATTCGGTTTTTTTTCTTTTTTTATCCCTTGATTTTCTCTGAAATAACGAACGTTTTGATTGGTCACCTTTGACGGCACGACCACTCATAGGCCGCCTTCTTCGGTAGACGTTTGAGATCTAATAGTAATGGCGACCGAGACATCAAAACAGAGGTCCCAAGCGATCATTTTGGTTGTTTTAAAGTCGAAGGGTAGTCTATTAGCGTTTGCAGGATTTGCAAAACTAAATTAAAGTATTCGACTTGTTCTACTTCGGCAATGTCGGCACAAATTAACAGAAAACGTGCATGGCATCGTTCTGAAGAGAAGCAGGCCGAGTATGACCTGATCTACTTGCATTCAGAAACTTCGCAAAATTTAACAAGTTAGCCAATGGGCGGCTCAGATTACAGAACAGGTACACGACTGAAAATTTGGTTATATTATATGATTTATGAAATCTTACCAGTACATGTATATTACTAAACAGTTTTAAACTTGCCTCAGATTTTGAGTGTATCTAAATTCAAAGAGCAATAAATGTAATTTGAAAGCAATTCCAGTGCACTTTATTTGATCACGAAAATTCTAATTGAGTTAGAATATGATTTTGTATCATTTTGATATCAAGATTACTTTGTCACATTAGCACAATAGTGGAAAACTCCTAACAAACTGGTAATAATACCTTGAAAATGTACTCTTTTTTAAACCGAATCGAAAACCGAAGAACCGAGGTTCATAATTCAAACCGAACCGAACCGAAAAATTTCTGAACCGTTACAGCCCTAGTACCTACGTTCATGCTGCGGCAAGGGTATCCAGGTGTGGTGGCACCTTATAAAGGCCGTTGGAAATGCGGAACATCCAAGCAGTACATAATTATACAACCCTCCTGCATACATGCATACACCACATACACAAGTGGAGGGTGGGCATTAAAATGGGATAGTACTCCGCCCCTTAAATAATAGAAGGGGCTATGAGGCACCCCAGAGGGGAACGGCCTCAGGTTTTTTTTTTTATTTTGGGGAAGGTGCCTGTGCCTGCCCCATTTGGGAAAATTTGCGATATTTTGACGAAATTGGGAAAACTTTTATACAAATTCTCACAAAAGTATAGCCCTAAAGTATCATTTATTTACACTGCTAATCCATTGATTTGCTTTAACTGAACAAGGGATGAATGAAAAAGTTAAAGATGCACTTAGAAATAGGACATTTTGTGCTAATCGACTTCCAGGTTTTGAGTCTTATTTTCTCAGGTGATTTTTCATAATTCCTCTTTGGGAATTTAAGAGTGATTTTTTGGGAAAAATAGAGGAAATTTAGCATTGGGAAGGGGCCGAAATTCGACCCCAAAACAAGGGAAAAAAACCCCTGGGCCTGGCTAGAGTACTCTGTAACGGGCAGTTGGCGAATGAGTTCCCACGCAATATAACATCAATACAGCCAACTGACCCAATAGAGGGTTGCCAGGTGCCCAAACAGGAAGAAGACAAAGTTTTTGCGTGTCGAAGAAGAAATATACACCCATGAACACCAAAATAAGACTAATTAATTATATTTTAATTTATTCTTAAGTTAATATCGGTTGATTTAATTTGCATGCACTTTGTATATTTTGCCTGTTATAGCGTCAAATGTATTTGAACGTTGATCAATTCTCCCTACATGCAAAACTTATTGTGATGTCACAATAGCTACCTAATTATTGGAATGTAATTCTTCTTGCCTAATGGGCGTTTAACAAATATACTAGTATTAATGTAAATAAAGATGATGTTTCATGTATTTCTGTAGTTCTATTTATACATGTATAACCTTCTTGCAAGACGATTCAACAACCACTTTAAATAAAAAAAGAAAAAGAAACAGAAACTTGCAAGCAGGACGATATTTCTGTCGAAAAGGAGCAAGGGAAGGCCCTTTTGGGCTTTTATGATTCTCGCACATGGTCATTTTATTATGCTGGCTGACCGATCAACAGTAGCATGATAGAACAGCCCCATGTTAAAAGTGCAAAAGGGAATAGTACCCAAGTAGTGAACATTTACATGTAGTTACCTGTATTTGGCAGAATTCCTATTTCTATATAATATTTTCATATTGATACAAAATGTACGTGTACATGTGTGTTATTTTCATTTGATAGATACTTAATTCAATCATGAGTCACAGACATTGGATTTTTTCATTCATTTAACCTACAGTATGTAATACAGACATAACATTCTGATTTTTTTTTCATTACAGATCATCCTCGAAAGTTGAAGATGCTTCAGAGTTATTTGTTAGAGCAGGAAATATGTTCAAGATGGCAAAGAATTGGACAAGTTAGTCCCTATAACTCTTAACAAGATACCCTTTATTTGTAATTACATATATATGCACAGCCAATGTAAGTCCCTGGGATGTTACTATTGAAGGGAACGTGCTGCAATTCGTGTATTAACACTCGTGACGTCACAATGCATAAGATCTAAAGAAACATGCCACGACGGCTGTTCTAACTTGCAAACTGAATCCCCGGCGAGACGAATTTTGACGTCACCCTTTTACCAAGGAAAAACAATTTCAGAAAACAAGAATGAAACAGACAACTATGGTGCATATATATAGAATAAATGTCATAATTTGTGTTTTGTTACGGGTATGCAACACACATCAAGTGCATTTATTGCATGAAATGCGCTAACGCGCATTACATGTACGATAAATGCACTTGCTGTGTGTTGCATACCCGTAACAAAACACAAATTAAGACACTTATTCTCTATGTATTACCATACTCCCTCAAATTGAGTCAAGCACATTTTCAATATTGAAGATCGCAAATACTTCTAACCAAGATTATACGAATGTTTTCGTGCACTCTTTGATTGTTCTTTTAATATATTTTAACGTCATCAATATACTTAGGCATAAAAGTTGCCAAGATTTGAACAATGGTTTAGGTAGGTGACTAGATTCAAATCAGAAAGGACATGCTGCACGCGCTGTAGTTGCAATCTTGCGTAATGATTATTGCATTATCAATTGCCATGAATCTATATATGTTTGTTTGTCTGGAAACCTGTAAACACAAAGACAATGTAAGATCATAAACCTTTCACAAATTGTGTATTGCAAAGTCTGTCTTGCCATGAACAAAACCTTGAATGAAACACAATAGAAGAAAAGTAATCAGTATAAGAACATAAATCATTTCTTAAGAGTCTTAGGAGGATAATATTAGTCATACAGTGTTTTACAGGGAGGATAAAGATATTGGATCAATGAAAAAAGTTGTATTTAGCGAGGCGATTCTGAGCCCAATACAACTTTTTTCATCAATCCAATATATTCTTGTACATATATCGCCCCTATAAAACATTGTATCACAATACACAAATTTATCCTGTCGATGGCTTTTGGCTTGTGTATGTAATGTCAACATATTTTAAAGCATCTCGGTGATGTCAACAGTGTAAATTGTCTAAGTAGGAGTAGGATATTAAAATGATATCCTTTCAGTAATCTAACACACCATAAAATTTTATTCCTCACAGCCAATCAAATTGCATGAAACTTGCCAGAGGTTGGATGAATAATTATGTGTATCAAGTTTTAACATTTACCTGCATACATTTATTGCTTGTCTTTAAGGTGCATATTGAAGTATTGCTTTACATTAAATACTTTATGTACTTATTCATTGTTTTATTGTAGGTGCTGGGGAGTCATTCTGTAGAGCAGCCCAGCTACAGATAGAATTGAAGAGCAAGCACCAAGCAGCTACAGAATATGTTAATGCCGGCACATGTTACAAGAAGTCAGATCCTAATGGTTTGTAATGGTTACAGATTAACTATACAAAACTTATAGTAATAGCTTTAGATTTTCAGTGTACAAACATGTATACAAAGCCTTGCACAATACAACAATTCAGATTCTTATACTTTGCACTGGTTTTAGATTCTCAGTCTGAACACTGGTAAATATTTTACAAGAAGTCGAACCAAGACTTCACAAAAAGTCTGCCTAATTGAGGTATTAAAGGCCCTAGATTAAATGTGTATGTGTACTCTAGCAAATCTGAAAAGAAATTGGACACATCTAAAAATATTAATCTAGGTACTTATTGTCATTTCTTGATATTCTTGAATCTGCAAATGTCTGAAAAGTACACAAGGTACATATACATATTTATCACATGATACTACCTACCTATGTCTACCTACATGTATGTCGTTCCCGAACGCAGGAGTTCAGCATCCTCCTCTATATTCGGATCTTGATTAAACTTTCTTGCGCGCACTCTAATTCCAGTTTGATGGCATTGTTCATGATCGTATTTCATTGGATGATCTTCCCAATGGTTGTCAAGTCTGTTTTCGAACGATTTCACACTCTTTGCGGATACAACAAAAGCTGGTAAATTGTTCCATATGTCTACTATTCTGTTGGTAAAGTAATTTTTCCTCTGTTCTGATCTACTCCTATGCTTGGTGATTTTGTATTGATGACCTCTGGTTGTTGATTCTGAGGCTAGCTCGAATATGTTTCCTGCTACCCTAGCATCATAGATCCCTTTCACTATTTTAAAAACCTCTATCATATCTCCACGCAGCCTCCTGTAGCGCAGTGATGGGAGATTCAACTTCTTGAGACGTTCTGGGTATGATAAGTTGGATAAATTTGGTAGCATTTTTGTCGCTCTCCTTTGAACGTTTTCGATGGCTTCGATGTCTTTCTTCTTGTATGGGCACCATACACTACTCGCATATTCCAAATGTGGCCTGACTAATGCTTTGAAAAGTAAACAGAATATTTGATAGTCCATGTATTTGAATGATCTCCTAATTAGCCCCACCATTTGATTTGCTTTATTGATCTGAATCGAAATGTGATTTTCAAATGTAAGATAAGAGTCTACATTCAGTCCTTTTCTCCCTCTGCCATTTCGAGTGTCGTTCTTAATCCATCATAAGTGTTCATGGTGTAGGAGTAATCATCTACTGCTTTCCTTTTGTTCTTAATGCGAAGTAATTTGCATTTGTCCGGATGAAATTTGAGAAGCCATTTTGTACTCCATTCAAAAAGATTGTCAAGGTCATTTTGTAGGACACCTCTGTCACTCTCCTCTTTGATTGATCTGTAGAGCTTGGTATCATCTGCAAACAAATAGCTAGTGGATTCTACATATTCTGGCAAGTCATTGATAAATAGGTTAATGATACACCCGTTATGCAGTTTCATAAAGCCATTTCATAAATATATGGTATGATAAGACGTTACATATCGCTCTGCTTGAATGCAATTGGTCAAGTTTGGAACCTAATCACATAAACCTTGACAAATGTGACCTTTCAAATATCAGGCAACTGTTAAATTCAGACCTGGAGTCAATATCAAAGATTAAAATTGTTGTTTTTTAATTAATTCTTGCATTAAAATACAATCCAAAATTGAAATACTTTTCTCTTACGCACAGAATATCTATACGATGGGGACACTACTTCTCATGGCGTAGCAGACGACTTCTAGATCACGGTGTGATTCGCCTCTATAGTTCTTGGAAACGTTGATTTCACGTTAGAAATACACATTTTTAGGCAATATCATGTGATAAAAAGAATCTCAAATGAATTTTCATTTCATACTTTGTATTATGAAACTTGTTGTGCGTTTTATATCCACTCGCCAAGGCTCGGGGATATAAAACACACAACTCGTTTCATAATACATCGTATGAAATGAAAATTCATTTGAGATCCTATATATATATATATTGAAAATGACCCTTGGGTTCATAAGCTACTCCATGCTTTATTACAAATGAGATCCTAATTTATGGTGCTTTCTATATATTCTGTAACAAATTCTGTCTCCCTAAGTTGCTCCAATTTTTCATGTTTATACCTCAGTCATAGACTGATAGTATTAACATATCCAGATGTTTTGTTTGACCCATCAGAATTCTTCTTGATTACAGAGGCTGTTAACTGTTTTCTCAAAGCTGTAGAGATCTTTACAGATATGGTAAGAAAATGAATACGTAATTAGAATGATTAACATAATTAAGAAAAATACATTCGTGGAGTAAACCAACACAAAAAATGGAACATACCCTAAAATAGATTATGAAAAAACAATACACGTAGTCAGATTATATATGTACTTACCATGTTTTAAAATGTTTTGTGTTTTAAAAATTTATTTATGAATTTTTCAGGGTAAATTTACAATTGCTGCAAAACATCACATAACGATAGCAGAGGTTTATGAGACAGAGTTAGTGGACCTGGAAAAAGCCATAACTCACTACGAGCAGGCTGCTGATTATTATAAAGGAGAGGAATCAAACAGGTTGGACAAATAGATAATCATAGAATGTATGGTTTATATGTAGAGCAAACTATATGTATATAAACGTAAACCATTTCTCTTTTTTTTTTTTTTAAATTTTCCGTGCCAAATAGTATGGTAGTGATAACCAGTAAACTGATAATGATCAGTAATGACTTGTGAACATTTACTTTATTCTTTTCTTTAAAAGATGCATTGAATAAATATATAGTATATGAATATCATGTAAGAAAAATTTGCTTTTAAATTTTAGTTCAGCAAATAAATGTCTGGTGAAAGTTGCACAGTATTCAGCTCAACTGGAACAATATGACAAAGCAATACAGATTTACGAAGAGGTATTCTTAACTTTTATTTAAAGAATGATGGAAATGACATGTAGGTATCACTATAAGTACTTTTTTTCATTGGGCAGCTAGTGCAAATGAGAATTTCTGAAGGAACTTGTGACAAAAAGTACTCTATTCCAAGTTCAATCATTAATTCTAAATTAGTTCATTTTAGTCTCTCTGTGCATCCATTATCTGATATGTCTGTGTATTACTAAATTCTGTTGCATATGATTGACTATATTGAAATGATTTTATGCCCCTATAAAGATCATGGAGGGGAGTATTTGTTCTGTCTGTTTGTCTGTCAATGTCATGGTCTTGGTCACAACTTTTGAGCCACATTAGGTACTGTTGTGTTGATTATCACCAACGTCGGCAACATCATTACCAGACCTTTACTATTACGATAATCTATTAAGGTTTTTATCATGAAATTTAAAACATTATTATAAGAAAGATAAATTTGTGTGAGAGATAAACATCCATATTTTTGCAAGAGAAACAATTCATAAGTGAAGTCGTACTGATAACTTCAGTGGGCTAATTATAAAATACATAACTGTCTTTTGGAATGTGATAATGCATTATGGAACATAATTTCTGGATCCATTGTAGGTTATCACAGTATAATCAAATTCCAAAAGACAGTTCTTACATTTGTATATATATTTACATTCCAATTTTTTAGATACGTTTAAAACTCTGTTGCTAAGGCTCTGTTACTACGTACCGTCATACTTCAAATCAAGCCAAATTGCTATGACGTCATAGTTCAAATCATGCCACCGCTGTTATACTCATACAATCACAGTGTAAATTCTATACAAATCATATGTAAATATTATCATTAACTTGGGTCAATATGCATACATGTACTTAAATGAGTCATTTTCTGAGTTCATGATAAAATTGCAGTCAATATTAAAGTAACATATGAACAAATCATGAAGCATTCCAAAGTTTTGCAATATAATACAAGAATCAGATTATAATAGATATTATCAATTGAAAGGCTTATCCAATTAATCTATTCCGATTTAACCACCTGATTCCCAACTCTAACATTAGGCACAGTTTACCTGGCAGATAATGGACATTCCTTGTAATAAAATCATTCCTTTGGTTCTTTGATTCAGATACCTTATCCTTGGTTTTTTGTATCTAAAAGAAAATGATATATTTTCTGTTTTTCAGATTGGTACATCCTGTGTTGATAATTCACTATTGAAGTATAGTGCCAAAGATTACTTCTTCAAGGCAGCACTGTGTCATCTCTGTGTGGATGTGCTTAATGCTGAACATGCCGTGCAGAAATATGAAGAAATCATGCCGGCTTTTGGTGACAACAGAGAGAGTAAACTACTCAAGGTTTGTTCCCTTATTTTTGCACTCAAAAATGTATAATTGCATAGGGTATTGTATTACTACTTTTAAAAGAGTTTTAGATTGTAGTTTTACCTAGAAACTCTCAATTTATATGTAGTTTAACTTACATGTACATGTATTTACCTTGTACCTATATGAGACTTATAAATTTTACCAATTTTTTCAGAAATTGATAGAGGCTGTAAATGAAGAAGACATAGATAAATACACTGATGCTGTTAAAGAATACGACAGTATATCCCGATTAGACCAATGGACTACTACCGTATTACTCCGAGTGAAGAAGAACATTAATGCCGAGGATTTACGATGAGATGCTGAATTATTATGAATTTTTTACGTTCTTGTTATTTATGTATCATGAATGTTATTCATTGTTGTAAGATGAGCATTTGTACCTACTGTACCGACACAGTACCTTATACAGTGTTTTAGATGATTAAGTACTCAGAGGTGTGTAAACCAGCATGGAAACAGCGAAGCCCTTTAGAACTTAACAGGTATACATGTATCTAGTTGTATGACGATTGTTTTTGCCTTGTTAGCACTGTAGATACTACATGTATTTAAATTATTCTTCAACCCTCGTAGACTAAATTTGATTTAACATTGTAGTAAACTTTTAATATGTAATAAATGTACATGTAGTGAAAGGAGTTTATTGATATTATGAACAGGTACACCATTATAAAGTGACAAATTTCTGAAGATACCAACTTTTGAAAGGTACATTTTGATAGATATTATGTAGATTGAGATTAGTGATTGCAAATTAATGTAAAGTAGTTTGTATTGCTTTTTACTTGTATATTGGTATAAGAGACTTTTCATTAATGGTTTAGATAAGACATGTATACATGTAGCATTGGGAAAAAAGCAACAACATGTGACTGTCGTTATATGATTTTAGATAGTATGGAAATATGATCTATTTAAAATTATCATTCCACTTGCACAGACGTTGCTACGTTATGATCATTTACATGTATGTTTCTTGCATTTTAATTCTGTTTTCTATCATATGAATACACGTACCTGTAAAGTTATCATTAAAACAACATTCTTGTTCCTATGAAATATTCCAGAGGCAATACTTTTTGTCTTTCATTGGCATCTTTAATTTTATGAGAAAATAATTTATGTGAAGCTTTAAAATTCTGGTTGTACATGTATCAATGTCCCTCAAAAGTTGCAGAGAAATTATTGTGTTCTTTTGTTATTACAATCGCTATGACTCTCAGACTACAAACATTGAAGTATATAAAATCTACGTCAAATCAGATATTTTTGGTTTTCTTTTTCATTTTGACTCATCAGGACAAATCTCAAGTGTTCATGTCTTTTAAGTCCATAAATAGAAACTAGATCTGTCCCAGGAACCAATTCTCCATACAACAGCTGTATTCAATACTGCAACCTCTAGTTCTTACTGAAATGAAGAGACCTTTGTCTACATACATGTAAAGGTTTACCTTAGATTTGACCCTTTGACCTTAACATTCTCCTTTTATGATTGTTAGTCTCTATATGAAGTACAGTATCATTCATTAAAGGCAAGTTCGATATGACAAAAACATATATGTCTTTATGTGCAAAGTTTGATCTCAACCCTTTGACCCCTTATGTGCCAAGTTTGATCTCAGCCTTTTAAACCTGTCATGTGCCAAGTTTGATCTCGCTGCCCGTTTTACCTGTTCTGTGCCAAGTTTGATCTGGGCCTTTTGACCTGTTTTGAATGTGTTATATGCAAAGTTTTATCTCGGCCTTTTGACCTGTTATGTGCCAAGTAATTAGCGTTTTGAACCTGTTACGTTCCAAGGTTGACCTCAGCCTTTTGAACCTGCGAAATCAATAGGGGCCCAACATCAATGGCTGTATGTTTGGAAGTCAGTGTACTAGTAGTTTAGTTAAAATTATGGATCAGTCGGCCTTGATCTTTAGACATTGAAATCAAGAAGGCCGAAGGATCAACCTTAAAGTCTTTGGTAACCGTGTGTAGTATCATCATTTAAAAGGATGACTCGGAAGATATAATTAGGATTTGGAGCAGAGATGTCAGAAAATTTTAACCCTTGCATGGATTTGAATAAAACTTCACACAGTTGGTTTCCAAGGATCAAAGATGTGCGTAATAGAGAGGTTAAGTTACAAATGTGTTCAACATGTAAGTATGACATACATGTACATGTCAACGTTTGAGGTCGCAGTTGAAAGACGTTTAGTTATACGGACGAACCAATGTATGTCTAGATAAAGCTTTGTAGCAAGGAAAGTTAGAATCCTAAATGTACTTTACAATATCGGAAATTGAAGTTTGACTGGTGTTGAAAATTTTTTAAAAAGTTACTTTCTACATTGTTTCGTGTAGTGTCATTTACACATCCATTACGGTAAGATATATGTCACGTCATGACATCACTTGAGATCACTGAAATTGATGACGTCATACTCTATACAAGGTTAGTTGTGAAAGAACTATAAGGGGTACAATTTTCAAACATGGTACAAGGATTAAGCATAATGAGAGGATCTGAACACAGGTACTGTTTTTGACCTTGAAAAATGTAATTTTGTTTAGGTTAATTGTTAAAGAACAATATTCGAACTTGGTATTGAAATAAAGCAGAGTGAAAGAGTATTGTTTTT
Source organism: Pinctada fucata (assembly GCA_028142955.1). Taxonomy (NCBI): domain Eukaryota; kingdom Metazoa; phylum Mollusca; class Bivalvia; order Pterioida; family Pteriidae; genus Pinctada; species Pinctada fucata. Next base: position 54,595,080 of record AP027107.1, read on the forward strand.
TACCTTGACCTTGAAAAATGTAATTTTGTGTTTAGGTAGAACTATGAAGGGTACAATCTTCGAACTTAGTACAAAGATAAAGCATGGTGAGTGGATCTGAATGCAGGTATTGTCCTTGACCTCGAGGATTTGACCTTGAAAGAAATTAAGTGTTAATTTTTTATTGTACAAATACTACAAAGTATATGGAATTTTACATTCAAACTTTGCATAGAGATCGTTAATAATGAGTTGACTTTATTTCAGGTATTGACCTTAACCTGGCCATTTGACCTTGACCTTGAAGATAAAATTAATTTGACTTTACCATGGTATAGTACCAATGATATATCACATGTAAACTATGCATGGAGATATATCTAAGCAAGTGGACCTGCTTTCAGGTATTAACCTTCACCTTCACATTTGATCATGACCTTGAAAATAAGATTTTGAATATGACTGTGTTGTACCAATATTACATGTATATGAAACCATGAGTAAGATTTAATTGTACTATATTAGAATTTTACATAGTGGTTGAACATGATAACTGGACTTGACTTCAGATATTGTCCTAGCCTTGACTGTTTAATTATGAACCGTGCATATGCCATTACAATATGAAGTATCACTATAAAACTTGTCATAGAGGTAGGACATGGTTAGTGGAACTGATTTCTGGTACTGAAGTTAAAGTTCACAAGACTCCCATGAGATGACATTGGTCTTTTTTGCTAGAGCTGCATCAAAGCATGAGTAATTTACACAAAAATAAAGAATAAAATAAAAAACAGAAATGAAATAGGAAAATTCCAAATGGAAATACTTCAATAGTTGTTTTGTTTTGACCTTGACCTTGAAGATCCCATATTTACATATTTATGTACAGAATACATATTTTACAAAAGCCTATTACATTTTATGCAATAGGACATATTGACAGCATGTACATATATTCCATTTCATGAAGAAATTATTCAAATGCACATTTCAGTCTCAGTTTATTTTTGAAATCCCATATTTACATATTTATGTACAGAATACATATTTTACAAAAGCCTATTACATTTTATGCAATAGGACATATTGAATTCACTCATCAATATTTTGATAATGTATATGAATAGAGTTAAAATAAATTTCGAAGGATTTTAAATGGGTATAAATGAAAATAAACAACTTAATATTCTCAATATATGAGCAACAGATATGCAAAATACATGTAATTTGAATGAGAATGATGAAATGACATGAAATTCTGATGATTAAAGGTAAAGATGGAAAACGACGGTTGTTTTATTTTGGTTGAACAAAATCTGGACATTTCAAATGAATAAAGTTTTGATATTTGATGGCTCTGACCATTTCAAGTTGTCTTGGACATCAAACATTGCAACATAACACTTGTCTATATCTTTTTTTATATTGTAATTTATATGACTTCTGTACATTCATACATAAGCAAATAATATTCCGTAAATACAGAATTAAAATAATGCATCTGAATAAATGCACAAATGTAAGATTTGCTGTTTTTAGACAATGTAGACATTAACACGAAGTAATGCAACATTCAATCATTAACAAAGCCTTAAAATAAATAATCATTAATAAAATATACATTGTATATGATTTATAAACAATTATCACAGAGATATATCCTCCACAAGAGTGGTAATAACCAATGGACAAAAATATTGCCGAGGCTACATTATGTATCGGTCATCAAGTCTGACCCTGCAGTATTAACCCTATAAGGTTTTACTACAAAAGCTTAGAAATGAAGCAGTTACAGTAGATTTTCATTCTCTTTTTCAAAGGAAATAACAGTCTTTATATGTTGGCTTCGAGAATGGCTTAAAATACAAATATTTTAACTCTGATCTTAGAAATAACTTCAAAATTACTCTTGGTTCTGTCTCACACTTATTGTGACCAAAGGCAGCACTATAAGTCATTGAAAAATATTACCAATCTTCCAATATTCAGTGTAGTGTGTCAAGAACATGTCATTGAAAGCACTATAGTAATAACAAGTATTCCACAGATTCTAAGGGTGTGGCACTGCTAGCTTTGCCTCAGTGAGGTGAGCCAACAGCGGGGTCTTGTGGTTGTTTGAAGTCGGCACCGTGCATCTCTGGCTGATATGTCAGTAACACAACCATCACCCACAAATGTAACAACACCTACAAAGATTGTAAGAAAAATATATGTATATGTACACTGTATACATGTATGTACATGTATATGTTTGTTGCTGAGAAAATTTCGTACATAATCTGATGTACAAAACTAATAACACAAAGTCATTCTTTTTTCAGCAGCTTCTGTAACTTACTACTGTTCTATCAGAATTAGCAAAGTTACAATGGGTTCACATAGATCAAACTGCATTATTCAGAAAATGATCATTTATTGATCCAGAGTTTAGATTTATTTAGTGGACTGCTTTCTTATCCATATACATGTATTTTATACTTATTTTTTGATATACATGAAAGTTTAAGAATACACATACCATATACAAGATCACAAACACTCGTGCCATAGGATTTCTTCTGAAGAAAACACCAAGTCTGATGCTACAAACAAACAAATTAACAATCAAATATACATGTATATCAACTTAAAACATTCATTTGTACAACAAACATTTCATGAATTTTTTTTCAATACTCTAACTTAACAGAGCTGAACTTTTTCATTCAATTTTAGGAATTCAATTGCATGTTCCAATGTTTTATTTTCTACCAATGTATAAAAATGAGAAATTTTGATCATTGATTCAGCAAGGGGACAAATAGATAACATGATGATTGTATATGCATGTACACCTATAATAAGAGTGCTAACATGCAAATTTCTGTTCAAAGCAATTGTGTAAACCCATAAATGGAATTTTAAAAACCTTTCACATTACCTAAATTTGTCGATAGTATTAGCTGCTCCTTTCATTTTCTTGACAACTTCATGGTCTGTAGGTGTCTCTCTCATAAAGGCAGGCAGTCTCTGACGTACTGAAAAATAATGACATACTGTACAACATTGCCATTCAAAGTATTGTAGCAAAGCACAGAATAAGTTACGAATGTTTAGAGATCTATGAACCAAATCAGATATAGCAAATACAACAACATACCTTCATCATCATCATGGACATGGATCACAGTGTTGGTGCGGAGAGAGGAACTTTGGATGTCCTTGTATTGTTGCTAATAGAAATAATATAAAGGGGAGGTTAGAATGAAGAATGAATGTTCTTTATGCTTTGGAGAGTACATGTATGTTTTACTCAGCCGAATTGTTCTCATGAATTTTAAGAGTATGATTTTATCAAAAACAGAATTTAATTTTCTGATAAACAATGTATAAGACACGTACCTGTGTCCTTTCTAGTTGTAGAGCTAAGGAGTTTTTCTCTGTACCCAGGGTCTCTAACATGGTCTGTTTCTGTATCAGCGACTCAGTCAGAGTTTTCACTCGAGATTCTAACTCGGTTTCTGTAGATGAACTCATCGACTTGGTCATAATCTGATTTCTTAGTCTTTCTATCTCTGCCTCTCTGTCACTGATACATGTCTGGAATGTAGTTTTTTGTTTCCTTGTCTCTTCTATGCTGTATTGTAATTCCTCATTAGGAAAAAAAAAACAAAAATGAAAATAGAAATAAAAACTTTCATGTGCTTGAACTCATCACACCCATAATCAAATTAATACCTGCCAATCTTTTCCTTCTAGATTTGACCCTTCTTAAAGTGTGAAACATTTTGTGATGTCATAATTAAACAAGCTTTGCAGTCATGAATTTTCTCAAACATTTTGCATGATCAGAAGGGTCCATTAGAGAAGAAATATTTCACTGTGGGTCATTGGTATCTACCTCCTGAGTTACATCTTATACATCATGTTTACATTTTGCAAAGTGAAGCATGTTGAAAACCGTCTCCTCCTTGAAAGGAAATCAAATATGTCCAATCATAACATCTAACAAGTGTTACCTATTTTTGTCTGAGGAGTTCTTGTTCTGCGTCCTCACATTTTCTCCTCTCGTGTCGTAATGATTCCTATAACGAGCTGATCTGATCATTATATATGACAAGTGTTACCTATTTTTGTCTGAGGAGTTCTTGTTCTGCGTCCTCACATTTTCTCCTCTCGTGTCGTAATGATTCCTATAACGAGCTGATCTGATCATTATATAAGACAAGTGTTACCAGTTTTTGTCTGAGGAGTTCTTGTTCTGCGTCCTCACATTTTCTCCTCTCGTGTCGTAATGATTCCTATAACGAGCTGATCTGATCATTATATAAGACAAGTGTTACCAGTTTTTGTCTGAGGAGTTCTTGTTCTGCGTCCTCACATTTTCTCCTCTCGTGTCGTAATGATTCCTATAACGAGCTGATCTGATCATTATATATGACAAGTGTTACCTGTTTTTGTCTGAGGAGTTCTTGTTCTGCATCTTCACATTTCCTCCTCTCGTGTTGTAACGATTCCTCTAACGAGCTGATCTGATCATTAGCTGTGTCACTGTCCTGTTGTAACTGAGCTTCTAAATCCTTATGTATCAATATCAAAAGCTTTAATTATGGTTTTTAAAAGATACTGAATAATTTTATTTATCATTTAGGAAACTTTTTATTACTTTCTACTCCATGATGTCCAGTAACCATTAAACACATGAACAAAGTCATGAAGTAAACTGCAAAAAAAGTTTCAAGAGAGAATTCATATAAATTTTTTGTATTTCTCTTTATCACATGATACAACCGTTATGCAGTTTCATAAAGCCATTTCATAAATATATGATATGATAAGACGTTACATACCTCTCTGCTTGAGTGTGATTGGTCAAGTTTGGAACCTAATCACATAAACCTTGACAAATGTGACCTTTCAAATATCGGTCAACTGTTTAATTCAGACCCAGAGTCAATATCAATGATTAAAATTGTTGCTGTTGAATTAATTCTTGCATTAAAATACTATTTAAAATCGAAATACTTTTCTCTTACGCACAGAATATCTATGCGATGGGGACACTACTTCTCATGGCGTAGCAGACGACTTCTAATCACGGCGTGGTTAGCCTCTGTAGTTCTCGGAAACGTTGATTTCACGTTAGAAATACACATTTTTAGGCAATATCATGTGATAAAAAGAATCTCAAATGAATTTTTATTTCATACGATGTATTATGAAACTCGTTGTGCATTTTATATCCCCTCGCCAAGGCTCGGGGATATTAAAACACACAACTCGTTTCATAATACAACGTATGAAATGAAAATTCATTTGAGATCCTATATACATTATTCTTTATATCTATACATTGGCAAGCCTCATACCGACAATTCCATCCTGAGGTTTTCCATGGTCATTTTAGTCTGCTGTAGTTCCTCCTTAAACATATCCCTCTCCTGTTTCACTGAGTCATACTCAAGACTCGACACACCCACTGCCTCTCCAGAAGCTCCTGATCCCTCACGTAAACTAGCAATCAATCTCTCCTTCGACTATAAATAGTAAACAGATATAATACATTCCCATTATTTTACTAATGTCTTGATCATATCATGTCTTTTAAATACCTATATGTAACAACAACAAATTTGTATTAACTATAAACATGACAAATATGCACAGTAAGCATCAGGATATACTGAAGATACATGTATAAAGAATCAAAGATTCATTAATAATGTAAATCTAGATATCCAATGATATTACTTGTAGTATCCTGGTAGCTTTCTCCTTGTAGTCTGTGAGTTCTTGTTTCGCGTTCTCTGATTGGGTCTTTGCTGTCTTCAGCTGATTGGACAAGTCTGATGCCTTTGCTAAAAAAAAATGTGTACTATCTATGATAATAAGGACTATCATGTATTGTTCGATTAACTTCAGAGTACACTCCTACTATCAACATTTCCTCATGCCAAATTTTCATTCTCGTGTGTACTTGACTAATTTCAAATGGTCAAGTAATAATGGCTATAGTTAAGTAGATGTAAATAACTTAAGGAATTAGAATTCTTGTTTGAAATGTAAAACTCTGAAAATAAAACTCAAAAGAAGTCTTCCAGAATGAAAATAAAGAAAATTGAAACAAAGAAGATGATCTAAAAGACTATAAATATCACTCACAGCTCAAAAAGTCATATATGAGAATTTTCCAAAGAAACTCTAAATAGGTTAATACTTACCCCTTTCTTCATTGACACGCCTCTCTGCTGCAGTTAGAGACTCTGCCAAACTTTTCTGTTCTTGTTCCAATCGACTCTGTCTGTCAGAAGATTCTTGCTACAAAACACATAAAGCAAAACTAAACTACATACAAAATTTACCATGTTTTGTTACATTACATGAACATATAAATTAAGTTCATTGTTAATTTTAAATAATGATGTATATATTAAATATATAACATTTTATGTTGTATGTCAGTTATCATAAATGTTGTACCTGTATTTTCTTGAGAGCCTCCTGTTCCCTCCTAAGGGCCCCCTCCACTTCTACAAGTTTCTGTTTTAATGAGTCCAGAGCCTGGCTATGTACACCACTGGAATCTGTATGGTCCTTCAGTATCCTATGCGGTAAAACACCTCATAAGTTTTGGTACATGAGTAGAAGGCTTTAAAAATATTCATTATTATCAATCAGTTGACTTCCACAGAGGAAACAACTTACAGGAACTTTGCAAGTGGCCATGTTGATGCAAAGATACTGTATAACCTTACATGAGTATTTTTTTACCTTTCCCTCTGGTTCTCCAGATTACGTATACTCCTCTGTTTGGACTCCCTCCCTATCATAACCTTACATGAGTTTTTTTCTTACCTTTCCCTCTGGTTCTCCAGATTACTTATACTCCTCTGTTTGGACTCCATTTCCTTGTCAGCCTCCTCCAGCCTAACTCTGAGTACAGCTAGTTGGGAGTCCTTGGCTTGTAGAGCCTCCATCAGGTCTGATTCCCGAGACTGAAGCTCTCGTACCATCTGGTCACTTACTGATGCTGATCTGTTGTAGTCATCCAACTTCATACGTAATCTATGTAAATCTACCAATAAAATAGAAGTATTACCTTGAAATGACACTTTGAAAGATAGAATTTGCATCTATTTGCCATCTGAACAACATGAATTACAAACAATGAAGGTGAAGACGACAATTTTGCGTATCAAGCTACTATAGTCAAGGAAAATGTCATACAGAATATTGTAGAGAAAACAATGTGAAAGTCTTTGAACACCACAATAACTAAAGAATATGTATAGAAACTAGACAAAATGAATATGAGACGACTATAAGTTACCGGACTGTGAATCTTTAGATCTCTGTAACACAGTAGCCATCTCCTGGTTGAGAGACGCCACCTCATTCTTCAGAAGTTTATTCTCAAGCTCCAGAGACGATATTTTCTGATTAAGTTCCGCAGAATGATCGCCATCTTGGTTACTGCTAACACTATTACTTGGACTCTGTTCCATCATAGCATCGGCCAGAGCTAGAACGTCCGCAGAACCATCCGGCTCGGAAGGACTACCTCTGTCACTGTCTGGATAAGAATATAGAATATTGTTACAATTGTAAAACCACATTTCAGTTTTTGTTTTGATACTATTTTAAACAGTATTTCAGTTTTACATGTATCTGTACAATAATGTATCTTACATGGAAAAAAATCCTATTATATGTACATGTACAGGAATGCAATATCTAAAGCCTAAATTATTTTCCCTTTACAATTTATGGTACTTATCCTATCTAAAGACTGTTCATCAAAAATTGAGGATTTTCATGTACAATTTACATGCATAATTGCTTATGTAATTTTCCATAAACAATTCTGACTTTCAACAGGCATCTCTAACATTAGTTAAGTTATACCTAGAGGCAAGGCATCCACATGGACTATGGATGATCCACTTGTAGAAATTGGTGTGTCTGCATTACTTTTACCCCCCTTGTTAGACACCACAGATGATGTGCTAGACTGACGAGAATGACGAGGGGGGTCAACCACAGAGGGAGGAGGGGCTGCTTTCTTTTTGTTTGCCTCCAATGGCTCACTGCTGTTCAGGAAATCAAAAAGAGCTTCATCAGTGTCTAATTTCTTCTTAGCAGGTGCACTAGCAGAGGATGTTTTCTGTTCTTGTGTGCCAGCTCCCTGTGGCCCAGTACTTGATGCCTGTTTGGTCACAGAGTCAGCTGGAGGTTTTACAGTTACCTTACCAGTCTGTTTAGCCACACCACTTGATCCCACTAAAGGTGCTGCTTTGTTCGCTTTTATCGGGGTAGAAACAAAAGATGACGCAGAATTGTCTTTCTTAAAAGTTGTCTTAGATGGCACACTATATGCCGCTCTATCTACATTGTGGTCCCTTGATGAAGAAGGTGGTGATCCCAATGAGGTGACTTCCCTAGTGAGGGGCAGAGAGAGGTTCAATCTCTGTTCTTCCTCCTCTTTATGTAGTGCCTGAGCGGCTGATTGGTCAATTTTGTTGAGGAACTCCTCAGCTTTCCCTGTGATATTACTTAACCATGACATCTCTTGTGGTCTGCTGACTATTTTCTTCTATAATCTTCAATAAAAATGATACAAACTTAACAGTCAATTTATAATCACTCAGATATACACACATGAAATCAGAACAGAATTTCTTTTGAGAAATTACACAATGTTACAATTTACAACAAACTGTACATGTAGCTCATAGTGGTTGTGTACAGCTAGTTTGATTCATTTTAAAATTTGAATTTGATGTACTTTTACATTGTATGCATCGTCGGAAACCCACGGCATCTTCTCCGTTCTACTTCGTAAGATCGTAGGGCAATAGGCTGTGGGTTTCCGACGATGCATTGTATGTAGCTATCCAAATTACAGACAGATTGACATTGTTTACACCCTTCAAATTGAAATTGTCCACAAAAGATGTGGTTTCAAAATTACTTTTTTGAAACAGCATGAATGATTTCTCAAAAGATCATATTTCACATTTTTACATCAGAATTATGTTCCCCCCTTTGATGTCCCTTGGCATTCATTTCTCTCTTGGCGTTCATTAGTGTGACTAACCCTTTTCTCATATATATACAGATAATAAAGGGAGGCATTTATATATATGGCAGTGGCTCCAGATACGAGCAATGTTATCTTTAGAGCTGTGTCCCTGCTTACGAACAAGAAAACGGAAATGCAAATCATAGTTAAATTATTGATATCCTCGCATTTACTTAGCAAGGGTTTTTTTTCAGGTCATTACTTAGGTTCAAATTGTATCTTTTTTATTCCTTAATGTGACATATTCTGAAAATTAAATGTTTTGTCCAAATATGACTTATTTCATGTGAACTTTTCACAACTCTCTGTTCCACCTGACGTCAGACTAGTCTTGTGCCGATTAGTGTTGTACATCAGAAGACTTTTAGGAATTGATAATTGGAAAATAATCGGAAAAGGAAAACCGACAAACGATTGTCGGGGACAATTGATTCATCACTAGTGCCGATTATCGCCAACATCATCACCAGACCCTGATATATTTGCATCAGAAAACCGTCCTTTTGCTAAAGAAACAGTTCATAAGTCATACTAATAACTTCAGTCAGCTGATATCATTGACTTGAGTCAGTATACATACTAGAATGAAACATTTTGCTGAGTTTTAATAAAATTTGCAGTCAATGTAAAGTATCTTATGGACAAATCATGAATTATTTTACACTTTTGCAGTAAATATTGATAATTGAATCAAGAATCAAATTATACATGTTGAAATTGATAATCAAACAAAAGGCTCATCTCATTCTTATCTTTCCATACAATTCCCAACTCTATGACAGGCTTCCAGATGCTGATTGATCACTATCATATATTTAATAGTGTAATAGGCTTTAATTAAGTCTATTTGCTGAATATGCAGGACAATACACAATTACGGAATAAACATGTTTCTTTACAATGATCATCTGATTTACATGACAGTTACAGACCAATTAGAAGTTTGTTCGTATGCAGAGACACAGTACTACAGATACATGTACATATGTGCATATCCTATTGTGATTCTGGCACAGGCCATCTTATTATGCTGAGTGACGACGACTGATTGCCCTTACCAGAATCCCATTCGTAGTTTTATTCAGGGAGTAGGCCCTGATCAACCCGCCCGCTTTGGGGGCATGATTGTGACAAAAATACCTTTGCATTGGCAGAAAGTAGGTCATTCCCCTCTTCCTGACATTTTTACTTTCATCTATGACCATGATGACATTCATTGCTTAAAATCTATCTTAAAAACAGAAAAACAACGGTTTCCAATTCACCTTGTGGATCTAACGCTTCAAATCGATCACCATTGTTGTTGTGACATGTGATCACAGATGATCACAATGTGGTAAGATTGATCGAGGTGTGTGATTGGACAAGTGAACAGGGGAAGAGGAAAAGGGAGGGGGAGGAAGGAGGGAGGGAGGGGACAGGATGGGCAAGGTAAGGGGGCAGGGGGCAGGAGGGGAGGGAGAGATGTACCGCCTGTCCCCCCCCCCCCCCCCCCTACATATTACAGAAAATAGGGAAACACATTTATACTTTACAAAAATGTAGTAGAAATACATGTACATTTATAACCGGGTTAGGCCACTGATAAGATCTCGGGCATATACCGTATCTTACATCTGTATGTTACAATTACAATGCATGCCACAATATATACTGACAAATGGTCAAACTACCATTTAACCTGAGTAATTACCAGTCTTTCACAATAACATCGGTCCGCCGGTCCTGACAGGAAAAATTACGATCGGACCGGTGCTTTCCTTCTGATAGCCTGTCCGAATGACGGATGCATTTTGGCGAGTCTATTCGTAATGTAATCAAATGTTCCAGTGCAAGTTTTTTTTAGAAATTTCCGTCCCTCATGAGAAATTATACATTGATCACGCTCTATAAACATTTCTGGATTGTAATTTTAATTTTCTTACCTTTGTTTTAAAGTATTTACAAGAACGTGATTGACAAGTAGTCATGTTGTTCAGGCCGGGGCTTCTACCGTATTTTTTTTCGGACAGACAGTTTTTGTTTCAGACCTATGTGTTTATTTAATACATCGGTCTGACCCAATATGTGAGCTGAAAGTTTTTTGAAAGACTGAATTACACGTACAAATCAGTTGCTGATTGACCCTGGACTTGGACAGACATTCCTATATTCAAGGTTTAGTGACTCAGGCACGTGGTGACATTGTAAAGTTGTCCCTTGTCATTTACTTTAATTAGGTATCGTAGGTGATTATGCATTACATGCACTTCACAACATAACTATGGAGGATAAGGGGACGCATTTGCCCCAATACGGTTCAAACAGAGGATCTCATCAAATTAACAGAACAAAGTGCTCTGCTCAGTATTTTAATTTATTTAACAAATTATTGCATATATTGAACATGAAACCAGAAATAGTCACTTTGACAGTTGACAGATTGAAGATGGGTTGAACATGTTGAAGACAGCATGCTTAGATAATCATGTGTATTTCACTTTACAATAGCAACAAAAATCTCCCTTCTTAAGCAAATACAACTATAATATACCTGAACTATTTGTTTGCAGAGGGATCAAAACATCGTCTTCCCTAAAAAATCATTTTCTGCTCAATGTCAAATTTACGCTTCCTTTCAGAAGGGGCCGAACTACAACTACGAAGCGCTCTAATGATTAAGATTTTTCTACGTGTTCAGATAAAACGAAACAAGGAACACGCGTGTTCTGTTTGTAAACAAACTATTTTAAAAGATGAGAACAGTTGCTTTAATCAGGTAATTGTTGTTCTCACAACAAGTACTAGTAAAAGGAAGGGAACGACGCTATTTAGTTTTTTTTAGAAAACATCAAAAGTAGAAGGGGGGGGGGGGGGGGGGGGGTGTTTGGGAATATTCAGGATTCGATTCAAGGACATAAACCAATCTTAATCCAATCTGAAACATGTTGGCATCATCAACATTATAACAGAAACAAAGAATTACATTAAATGATTAAAGAATTATCACAATAGACAACATGACAGTGCATCAAACTGGTGCAATCAAATTTGAAGTAACACTGATAAAATTCTGCCAAATATAAATGAAGTGATTATTTCTCCATGCATGTCTTTCTTTTTCTTTCTTTCTTTCTGTTTGGGCAACTGGCAACCCTCTATTGGGTCAGTTGGCTGTATTGATGTTATATTGCAGGGAACTCATTCGCCAACTACCCGTTACAGAGTACTCTAGCCAGGCCGTTCCCCTCTGGGGTGCCTCATAGCCCCTTCTATTATTTAAGGGGCGGAGTACTACCCCATTGTAATGCTCACCCTCCACTTGTGTATGTGGTGTATGCATGTATGCAGGAGGGATGTATAATTATGTGCTGCTTGGATGGTCCGTACTTCCAACGGCTTTTATAAGGTGCCACCACACCTGGATACCCTTGCCGCAGCATGAACATGGGTACCCAACCGGGCCCTTTATAGTCCCCCCGGTCAGGAGACTTGGTCAGGAATCTCTACCCTACTCTACTCTACCCTACTTTACTCTCAGGCTCTTCCCAGACGACAGCATCTTATACAAACAAATAAAAACATCAAACGACACAACCAAATTACAACATATTTTGATCTTGATTCCGTTGCTAGCACAGGACTTGCGGATGTCATTCCATCCAGACAAAATTAATGTTCAGTCTTACACGTAACAAATAAGAGAAACCCCATCACACACAACTACACGCTTAACATGGCCACACACAGTAGAAATATCCACTAAATATCTAGGCATTAGGTCTGTACAGAACAATTACCTTAAATGGAACAAACACATAGACAGTATCACAGCAAACGCCTAAAAGCAACTAAATTTCCTTAAACGATATTTGAAAGTCTCCTCCACAAAAATCAAAGAACGAGCATACCAGTCACTTATAAGGCAAAAATTAGAATATAACTGTTGCACATGGGACCCCCACACTAAATTATAGATACAACAAATCGAAAGGGCAGCTAGGTACACCACAAATAGATTCCACAATACAATTTCAGTAAATGACACGCTAACTGGCCTAGAGCAAGGAACCATATTTCGCCGTTGACCATATTTCCCTGTTTCATTGTAAATTGCTTCTCCTTTGTTATCGGCATTGTTTGTAAAGTTTAGTCTCCTGTTTTCTATCAAATATGACCGTAGAAGTCATGTTTTGATATATTGTGACATCTCAGTGCACTCAAAAATACAATAGAATGAGGAAAAATTGATGAAAACACCAAATTTTAGACGTAAACATCCGAAATATTTACGAAAACAAAACAAAGAAAACATTTTATCGGGGATAATTTCTTAGAAGTAGTAACAAAAGATTTCCAAAAAACAAAATCATAATTCTGTCTGTTTTGTGTGCAAATAGGACACTTACATGTATCAACAAAAACGGCAAAATATGGTCACCCCCGAAAACATGGAAACGAAATATTTTGACGTTTTATAAGGAAATAGTAGACTGGGTAAAATGAATTATTTTTGTAGTATTTTGATCGAGAATGGAGTTAAATTATATTTTAGCAATACCAATCATTGAATTCGCCTTCAATTATGGAAAATTTCTTGGAAATATACGAAAAATGTGGCGAAATATGGTCACTTGCTCTACACTTCAACAACATCGTCTGCGAACCTGGCTTATCTTCTTCTTCAAAGTAGTTCACAGTATTGTTGCAATTTACCCATCCCACCTCCTTATTCCACAAGACACATGCACTCGTCACTCCAATCCATCAGGCCTCAAACACATTCACACTCATAAAGACATCTACAAATACTCCTTCTTTCCACATACAATAACACATGGAACAAACTACCTCCAGACATTACATCAGCATCATCACTTGACGCATCCAAAGAGCAAAGCAAACATGCCTCAGTTCTTTTGAACATATTTTTCTAGACAACCAGGCAATTGTAAATAGTTGTAAATTCTGAATTTTGGTCATTTTAAATTTTAATTTTTAATCTTTCACAACTCCCTGTTGCGCAGCGCATAAGTTCAGACACATAATGGTCAAAAGTGACTGAGTGCTCAAAATGTCAAGAAGAAGATGTACATGTAGGTAACACCGTACAGCAGCAATTTGCGAAGGAGTGATATTTTGCCGGGCCTCGTCTCACCACAAAATATAACTCTTCTGATGTACCTTTAATCTGGAAAATGGACTATTTATACTCTTACAGAACATTAACCTAAATCTTAATGTTTTTATATTCAGAAAAAAATTATCAAAGTCATACTTTGGTGCAGTTTTTTTTAAAAGATAACCAAACATATAAGCAATAAATTAAATAGACCTTCACATTACAGCTGTACTTGCATTTTAGACACTCCAAGACCCGACATCACTACTTTTGACGTTATTTTTCATTATGACGTCACAAACCTGTTTCGACGTCACAGTAAGAAATAACGTCAAATGCTGCACGTCGGGTTTTGGAGACGAGTCTAGAATTTAAGTCTATTGCGTTAACGTGAAGATCCTCTATTTGCACCATTGACAACTGTGCCTAATAATGATTGTATTGATTATTGATTTTGAGAAGACTGCATGGATTTCAAATGTGGGTGATCTGGAATTGACAAAATGACTACATAAGATACAAACATGTTTACAATGAGCAACTTAATTTGAAGAAAGTAAATGCTTTTAAAATGTGATATCCAATAAAGTACCATTGTCCAAACTTCACCTAATGGCACCGGCCGATCTCATTCAAACTTAAAATACACTTAATGTACTCATGATCTTATAAATTTTGATCATAATCAGCCTACTTCTACAAGATTTATGGGACTTTGTCTAACTTGGTTTTCTACTCTTTCAAGCTAACCAATTTTTTACTGTCTATATACATGTATTAACACTCTCTATCCCTCTACATTCACTGAGACTAACTTTTGTGGTACGAGGCAGGTCACAAAAGAAGTGAAGGTTAATAAACAGCGAATGATTCTACTTACCTGTACGCAGTATGCCTTGATTCTACATATTTAGTATGCCAACAGTTGTAGATTCTCTGCATCCAGAGCTTTAATTTCGTATGTGACTTTTGACCTTCTGTGTTATGATTATTGACCCAGTGGCCTTGACCTATGATTCTGACCTACTAGTAAAAATTGCTGTGATATCTTACATGTACATTCTCCTTGGCTGCATGGCTTCTATTTGGTACCATGACTTTTTACCATATAATATTAACCATTAGTATGGCAGTTCTGAAGTGATCTGCAATCCGGTCATCATACATGTAATGTACTTTAATGGTTTTTTATCTCTTTAAACTGTTTCAGTATCACAAATAATATTTTTACATTGCAGTGGTGGCAAGGACAGTTGCTACAACATGATGCAGTGTGTATCAGAAGGACATGATATAGTGGCACTGGCTAATCTAAGGCCCAATAACACAGGTATAGTATAATAATTTAAACAAATAATTTATTTTCATGTCCCTTAATCAGAGATACGGAACATTTGGTCTGTCCATATGTCTGTAATGCCTGCTTTGTGCTTAAAGTCCATGGTTCATTTATGGACTTAGTCCAACTAACCTCACTTTGGCCTTCCTGTATAAAGGAGGACCATATAGGGTGGTTCTATAGTTACTTGTTACTTTGTGATGTTTCAGATGAGATGGACAGTTTTATGTACCAGACTGTAGGTCACCATGCTATAGATTTGTATGCTGAGGCCATTGGCCTACCTTTATATAGGAGGACTATACAAGGTGGTTCTATAGTTACATGTTATTTTGTGCTGTTTCAGATGAGATGGACAGCTTTATGTACCAGACTGTAGGTCACCATGCTATAGATTTGTATGCTGAGGCCATTGGCCTACCTTTGTATAGGAGGACTATACAGGGTGGGTCTATAGCAACTGATAAAGATTACACAGAAACAACTGATGATGAGGTAGAAGATCTGTACCAGCTTCTGCTTGAGGTCAAGGTGAGTTGAAAGGTTAAGGTCATTGAAGCAAAATACTTATTTTATGCATAACCCCATAAGTCATATCAATAGAAGAACCTCAAAAATGTTATACATGTAGAAATCTGAGCAGGTACTTATAGCTGCCTATATTTGTTTGACAGGAGAAACATGATATAGAGGCCGTGTCTGTAGGTGCTGTGTTGTCAGATTATCAGCGTGTTAGAGTAGAAAATGTGTGAGTATCCCACTGCATATCTATGTGAAGGATTTGTTCTTGTAGATTTTAAATTCTGAATAACTTATCAAGTATATATATATCTATTGAGTAGTTAAATTTTCATTTATTTATGCTTTACAATAAGATTTTAATCTATTAATTCATAAATAGTAGCTCTCCCTATATACATTGTACAAGTTTATTTTGTTTGTCATCATCAACATTAGTTGTAAATGTAAATGTATAGCGTAAATTTTCCTTATAAAAATTAGAGGATCAATTAAAAGCTTAGAAATACAATAATGGCTTTCATTACCTTAGCTAATATACTAGTAGCTGTCAGAGACTTAATTTATGACAATTCATTAAATCTAGCTGCCAGAGACTTGGTTTGACATCACTAGGCTATCTGTGGAGAAGGAACCAAGCAGAACTCCTAAACGAGATGATTCAGTGTGGGGTAAAGGCCATCCTCATAAAAGTGGCCTCCTTAGGTAGGTCAGCTACATGAGATGATTCAGTGTGGGGTAGATTTCATCCTCATAAAGGTGTCCTTCTTAGATAGGTCAGCTAAATGAGATGATTCAGTGTTGTGTAGATTTCATCCTCATAAAAGGGGCCTCCTTAGGTAGGTCAGCTAATGGAGATGATTCAGTGTGGGGTAGATGCAATCCTCATAAATGTGGCCTCCCTAGGTAGGTCATTCAGTGTGGGTAGAGGCCATCCTCATAAAAAAGGCATCTTACGGCAGGTCTGCTAAATAAGATGATCCAATGTGGGTTAGAGGCAATCCTCATAAAAGTGGCCTCCTTAGGTAGGTCAGCTACATGAGATGATCCAGTGTGGGGTAGAGGCAATCCTCATAAAAGTGGCCTCCTTAGGTAGGTCAGCTACATGAGATGATCCAGTGTGGAGTAGAGGCAATCCTCATGAAAGTGGCCTTCTTAGGTAGGTCAGCTACATGAGATGATCCAGTGTGGGGTAGAGGCAATCCTCATAAAAGTGGCATCTTACAGCAGGTCAGCTAAATAAGATGATCCAGTGTGGGGTAGAGGCAATCCTCATAAAAGTGTCCTCCTTAGGTAGGTCAGGTAAATGAGATGATTCATTGTGGGGTAGAGGCAATCATTATAAAAATGGCCCTCTTTGGTAGTTCAGGTAAATAGGATGATACAGTGTGGGGCAGAGGCAATCCTCATAAAGGTGTCCTCCTTATGGTCCAGTAGAGGGAAGAGGCCATCCTCATTAAAGTGGCCTCCTTAGGTAAGTCAGCTAAATAAGATAATGAATGCAATCATTATGAATGTTAGCCCTTTAGAATTATCCATTCTGAGAAAGAGGCAATCCTAATAAAATTGACTTTTCAAAGTAGCTTATCTGATTATATCAGCTAAGATGATCATGAAGGTGGCTGCTCTAAGTACTTTTAACAATAAGCTAAATGAGAAGATTTATTAAGGGACATAGGCAATCCTGCACTTTGTGCATTAAGAATAAACCAAGAAGGTTAATCAGTCCTTGAAATCATTATTGCCAACAGCTGATGGTCAAGTACATGTATATATTGCTTCTTTCATGAAAAGAAAAAGGATCCTACTATACAAATGCATTTCATTAATAGTATAATTTCATTGTATTTTAGGTTTATCACCAAAGAAACATCTTGGGAAATCATTGGAAGAGATGCAAGGAGAACTGATGTATATGGTTAGAAATTACTTGTAAACAGAACGATAATTAGTATAAAGTATTTTGTTCATCAGAATATCTTCTTTTTATAAAAATGAATGATACATATTACATACATGTCGCTATATCAGCCAAAGATCCACGGTACATGCATTATGTAAGGGTAACACTACTGTCTCTGAGGGCATAGACCGAGTAGCAGTTGTATGACCCACTTGTTGCACAGCAATTGTTAGGCCATCAAACAATTATCACCTATCATTGAATAATTCTTCATTCCTAGACAAAGAAAATTACTCATGGTAGTCAGTCAACAACTCAGTCAAGCATTTAATCATTACTCTAAATCATTGCTATATTATTGCACTGTGTGGAGAGGTGTTAATTACCGTCAACAACGTAAGCACTGTGTGGAGAGGTAATAATTACCGTAAACCAAGCAAAAAATGTACATATTTTTCAGTTTCCTCCTATTATCACTTTTTCGGTGATTGTCAAACTATGAGATTACATTACCTCAGAATAGTGAAAGGAAACCCTAACTACCATGGAGATTTAAGGCTCGTATGCATTCAAAACAATGGCATGCAGTCTTTTTTTTTTTCTTCTTTTTCTTCTGCTTTGTAGCTTGTTGATCAATGTGATATGATCACATGTAATATATTTTTGATTGATCAGTGTATCACTAACAGTTATTTATTTCTTACAACTTAACCTTGATGAAAGTGGTGAAATAATATTTTGATATTACAGCATGACAAGTATGAGCTGAATGTCTGTGGGGAAGGTGGAGAGTACGAGACATTTACACTGGACTGTCCTCTCTTCAACAAGAAAATTGTATTGTGAGTACATGTATTTACATTGATTTTCATAATCTCATTCGCTAGGATTTTCATAAATCAGTAGTAAATAGTTGAAAAAAACTGAAAAAAATATTTATAAATACACAATACAAGTTGTTTACAAGTATTTCATGAGAGTGTATTTTGATTTGTATTCTATCACCTATAAAGCAGAGTTCCATGTAGCAATCTAAGGATTGGTTATATCTGTCTGTCATAATTTGACATGGAAAAAATTTTGTCATCATGTGTATGCCATATGGTACCTTGAATTACGGGAAGGTCAGTCATAAAGAGAGATCAATCCAGAGATTGTCAAGGTCACAACATAGTCAAACATTCAACACACAACATTTGTTTGAATCCTCCAGTAGTATGTAAAGTGAGAATTTACCTTGTTGTTATATTGGTACTAGGGACAGTGTAGAAACAGTGATGCATTCAGATGATGCCTTTGCTCCAGTTGGTTACCTCAACCTTATAAAAGCCCACTTAGAAGATAAAGAAATTGTAAGTGAAGTATAAAGCAAAAATTGACTTATTTTCCTTTATAATCTACTGTATAAATAGAATATTTTGCGACATACTAATTTTTCACTATTTTCATGTGTAATTTGGAAATGCAAAAACTTGTTATCGCATGTTTTATGAGGTATATCATAAATTGCCATATAGGTTGGCTTTTATTCTTATAGTGCATGTGTCATTCTTTACTTCCCCAGATAAAGCGCATGGATGTATTCTAGAGATAGTGCATACTGAAAATTCAATTGCAGTAATATAATATTTTCTAAATGAAACTATAATTTATTATTTTTAAAATCACTAAAAATAATACTCCCAAAAATAAAGACACTGTATTTTACCATAAAATCAGGAAAAGTGATACTTGCAAATATTTCTGCTTATTCAGTATTAGGATTCCATGAATAAACGAAGTCTTTAATTAGCACAGTATACATGTAAATGGCACTAACTCCGCTAAAATGTGAATCATGCTAAAATAAGAACAAGATCAATGTATTCTTTCATATGTCATTTGACAAAGTATGTATTCATAGGCTATTGACTGTCCATCACTCTGGTTTTTAAAAAGGTCATAAATGTTGAACCCTGACATCTTTATGCATGTTAGAATCATGCCCTTATACAAAGGCAAAGATTAGAGTAAATTTGATGGATAAAATGGTGTTCACTGCCTTATTTCATATGGATACTGTTACATTGAATTTTAAAGAGTATGTGGTGACTTTCAAATGAGTTCACACGACAAGGACACAGTGTCCATAAAGGATAATACCCATACATACTTCATGATTGAGTAAACAGGTAAAGGACACCTCCATTCCTAGCTTACTTTAGTTGAAAGTCCTATATCAACCAAACTACATGTATGATGCATCTAGCTAACGGTGATTATATATAATTCTAATATGACTTGAAATTTTCTCCCTATATGTACCATAGAACTCGCCTGGTGTAAAATCTCCAACAAACTTCCAGTGCACTAAGCTCCGCCCATTCACACGCTATATTAGAATAGAAATAACAACTAGCTAGCCGTGATTCATTGTCCAGTAATTCCACTCGTCACATGAACCAATCAAATTATTGGTGATAATTTGATTGGTTCATGCGACTTGGGGAATTACTGGACAATAAACTACGGCTAGCTAGTTGTTATTTCTTAAGCAATACATGCCGTAGATTGCGACTCTGATCCATAATTCATGCTTGAATGATCAGGTTAGATTCAAATTATATTTTAGTTTTCGATTACCATTATCAAGATTGCTTTTATTGGATATGATTGCCTGAGAAGTTTTAATTTTATTAATTTTGATTTTACATCTAATCCAGGATCAGTCATTGTCATTCAAGGAAAGATTGGCACATTTACCGATGAAGAGAAGCAGTGACGTAACATTTATCAAATCATCTGATGAGTTTGCTCCTTGTCTCTTATTCTACTCACTTGCAAATGTTGATTTCTCTTGCAAGACACAAAAAATTTCAGGTAATTTTAAGATGAGTTAATGACAGACATATAAGTTATAAGTCAGTTATAGAGCTGATTTGAATTGAAACTACTTTTTTGTTTTATTTGAAAAAAATCTCAAATCTAAAAGGTATGTGGATTTGAATAATGTTAATTTTTTTTCTCAAATCTTTCTGATGATGTACATGTATCTGTAAGTTTTCAAGTACATGAATAATGTCTTAATGACATGTTTTTGTTTTAACAGATGATATAGAGCCACAAATAAAACAGATAAATGATGATGTATGGATATCTGGTATAGTTGGTAAATACTCAGGCAATGAGAGCCTTCGAGACATAACCCTGACAGCCATGGAGCAACTGAAATGTATGATTACATTAGATTTTAATTCCTACAGAAATAACAATGATACTTGATATGCATTATAATCATTCAAATTCCCAATTATATTTGACACTACAAATAGAAAAAAGTACTAATCATGAAAGACTCAACAAAGTGTTCGAAAAATGTACAGATTTAAAACAAAGTATGAATCTTAATGTACAAAGATTCATTCAAGAATAACAATAGTAAAAAAATATTGATAAACCTTAATACACTATTTTAAGATTCCTTGAATTTATTGTTTATACTGCAGTACAAGTCGGCAAGATTTACTGAGCAATAAAGGCATTTAAAAGATGTGGAGAAATACATTTGTCCACTAAACTTTTAACATCATTATTTTCACAGCCATGTTGATAAGCTTAGGGAAGGGATGGAACATGTCATGTCTGGTCTATGTACACCTCTATGTACAGAATATGGCAGACTTTGCTGAAATCAATGCTGTCTACCAGACATACTTTGGTATCAACCCACCTGCCAGGTATGAGATCCCCTATTGGTGTATAATCTATCAAAAAAATTGTAAAACCTCATGAGATTTATTTCTATGCTTGGAGATTTACATAATTTCAGAACAATACATATATATTTTTGCTCAGTGTGATGAATTTAATTTATTTATTTCGTAGATTTACCCATGTTATACAAATCATACCGTATAAGTTTCATTCTTCACATTAAAAAATTTTTTTTACGAAATATGTAGAGAAATTCTAACTTTTAGGGTATGTGTGCAGGCCCAGCTTCCAAAAGACGTAGCAGTTCAAATAGATTGCTATGGAAACCATGATATTAAATCAAGGCAGACCATGCATGTTCAAGGACTGTCACATTGGGCACCTGCTAATATAGGACCCTACAGTCAGTGTGTCAAGGTCAGTATAACCAGTGTCAAGGTCTTCACTTACAGAACATTGTGTCAAGGTTTGTAGGGTCAGTGTGTCAAGGTAATGTTAATCTCAAGTTTAGAGGTACAGTGAAAGTGTCAAGGTAAGTATCAGGTCGGCGTGTCAGGATTGGTACAGTCAGAGTGTGATGGTCAGTCAGTGAGGGTCAAGATCAGTGCAGTGAAAATGTTCAAGTCAGCAGTCAGTATGTCAAGGTCACTGCATTCATTAGTAAGGTCCATGAAGCCAATGTCATCACGAATGTCTGCACAGTCATTGTATCAAGGTCAGTATGAAAAATTTTCTCAATCTTCAGTTATGCCATGGCCAGGATTCAATGTTAATTGCTCGTCATCCAAAATGATGTGAATGAAAAACATAGATGATGACTTCTTTTACTTCTTGAAATTATAGAAAGAGCAACAGCTAGCTGATTTCATTTTATGACTCTGATGTAAGAAAATTAGATAAATTTGTAATTCATTTTAGCAAAGCAATATGTCAATGAGGTATCAATGTATTCCAGGATCAAATTCGTGTACATACAAAATAGTAAATAACAATGCATTCGTATAATGAAATGGTATGATTTATTTGTTGTAGGTGAAAAACAGACTGTATGTAGCAGGTCAGATACCTCTAGTGCCGGGTTCTATGAAGGTCCTTAAACAAGGCATCCAAGCTGAGGCCAAACTAGCGTTACAACATGTCAGTCGTGTACTAAACGCCATGCATCCCGAGTGTACTATCGCAGATACTAGTCATGTCGTGTGTTATGTAACTCATCCTCAGTATGTAGAGGTAGTCAGACTGGAATGGATCAAATACTTATCTAATTATTACGTTAGTTTACTTTTTACATACAAATAGTTTGTACATGTAGGAATGAAATACATGTAAACATTTTATTTCTGAATTAAGAAGAAAATTTTAACTGTGCTGCAGATACCATATCCCAAAATTCTAGGCATGGTAATTGATATGTCATCTTATCGTCTCAGGATGTATTATACTTACAGACGACAGAGACAGAAATGTTGAAGCAACAACCCCAAGTGACATATGTGATTGTACCTGCCCTGCCCCGCGGAGCGTCTGTGGAGTGGCAAGTAACGGCTACCGTCGATAGACCATACAGAAGCGGTAAGTAAAGTATCATTAACTGTATTATAAGTCCTACATATACATGTATCACAAACTAGAACCTTTTTATCTTTCAGTGTATTTAGGGGTTACCATGCATGTGTTTTACAAAAACTGACAGGGTATCGGCGAATCCCCTGTCAGAAATTGAGTTTTACCGCGAGGCATCAGCCGAGTGGTAAAACGGATATTTCTGACAGGGGATTCGCCGATACCCTGTCAGTTTTTGTAAAACATCAGTATGGTAACCCTATTCTAATGCTTTGGTCAGTTAAGAGCTAGAACACGTCTGCTTTTAACGACGTCGCCATAGGAACGCATGACGTCATAGCAAAAACTGCAGTGAAACGTGAATCCCCTTGCAGTTTTTTTATCGCTCAACCAATCAGAATGCGCGTTACAGACGGAGTGCATTAGAATTTTGGATATCAATGGGTATCAATACATGTATACATATATATGTACTCTCAAGATTTAAAGAATTGTACAGGGAGAAGTTGTATCATGTTTAGTTTATATCCTGCTAAGGTTAATCTTTGAATTCTGAGGCTTATTCCATATGTTATGATGATGCTTTATTGTAAGTATGAAAGCTTTAGGGCTTCAGGTTTTGTTTGTATCCTGTCCTCAAGGTTTTATTTGTGCAAATGTTCGTGACCTTGACCCTATAGAGGGATATGGAGACATACAAACCAATTAACATCATTATAATCTGTCTGACTGTAAATGAAGCATTTTGTACCTCAAGTGTAAATGTCCTAAGGACTAATTGTATTTATCATTCAAGTAATAGTATAGAGTAAAAACTCCAGATCAATGACAACCATAAGAGATTTGGTAAAAAAAGAACAGAAAGTCTATACATGTATGTAATATAAATTAAGTAATGTGCTTGTATAATCACAGATGACCGGCCCAGCAATTGTAATATCACCTTTGAAGAAGGCGAAAAGATTCCAGATTGTTCTTTCCCACGGTATGGAGCTCGTATGTCAGAGCTGGGATGTCACTGTAACGATACAGATTCAGAGGAGGATGTACAAACGGACAAATATTTCTTCTTCAGCCTTTATATGCGTACGTAATAAACAACTTATTATTCTACATGTAGCAGTTGTTAAATTATCAAATTATGTGAAAGTCTTTGTATTTGCAATAGAACTTTCATTTTAATTTTACTTTGCAACATCTTGCATTGAGGAAGGGTTAAAGTCTTTGTATATTGTACATACTAAAAGTTAATTTCAACAGTAAAACAGTAGTTGATTTCACCAGTAAAACAGTAGTTGATTTCACCAGTAAAACAGTATATTGATACTGGTGTCTATGAGGTAAAACGTGATAGATTTCATTGAATTCTTAATTGATAGTGTATATTTTATTGCCTTGATCGTAGATTTTATGTAATAATCCACCCTTTACCTGGTAGACAAAAGTATTCAGGAGATATGTACCAGTACCATAGCCGATACACTGTGTGGTGTTATCAAGTCTGGTCTAGAGAATAGTGGTAAAGATGTCTGCTTGCCTTTGTTACGCATCTTCTTTATGGCCTCTCTGATTGACTACAATGACCTACACAATGGTAAGTATAAATATGCTCGACTACCATTACCGTACTGTACATTGTCCTGTATATCTAAAAATTTTTATGTGTTTGTAATTTTGTACAACTGTTCATTACGGTTCGTGCCACTGGGTAACAGTTCAAGCTGTTTGCTGTTGTGTCTCAAAGTAGTAACTACTGCCCTCCGTAATGTGTAAGTCATCATATGATTAAAATGATTTATCTGTATTAGGTAATAAAAAACTTATGTCATAGCTACTTGAGGAATAGTCGGAAATTGTCTCCCTACAGTAATAGAGGAGACCTGGGAAATTGTTACCCTAAGCATTTGACCTCTTGTAGGAATTTTCCATGTCTCCTTCACTACATCTGAACAATAGTTTGACTGTTCCCTATGTTGCCATGAAACCATTATTTTCTAATCCCCAAATTAGACTGTGACAGTTCAGGTATCATGCCCAGTTACCTCAGTAGGCAAGAGCGTTTGCCAAGATACACAGCCAATTGTGCCTCATATGAAATTCATGTGATATTTACATAAACTTAACATAAAAGTTCATGCGAAATTTATGTGAAACGAGCACAAACGTGAAATTTACATGAAACTTTTTACATGAAATTCATGTGAAGTTTCTGACAAACATTTTATGTGAAGTCAATTTTGCATGGTGATCACAAAGAAAAATTCATGTAAAATTCATGTGAAGTAAATTTATGTGAAATTCATGTGAAAAATATTTGACATTTATCACATGATACACCTTCTATTCAGTTATATAAAGCCATTTCATAAATAAATGTTATGATAACACGTTACATATCACTTTGGGAGCGTGGTCATTGGATGAAGCGCTCCAGATCCTTTGTGACGTCACAATGGAAACGGCGACGTTTGCGCGTTATATGCAAGAATTGAAGTCGGAATTATAGCATTTTGACGTTATTTTGATCAATTACGTCATATTTCATGTGATAAAAAGAATCTCAAATGATGTTTCTATTCCATACAGTATTTATGAAACTCGTTGTGTGATTTTAATCCCCTCGCCAAGGCTCGGGGATGTAAAATCCACACAACTCGTTTCATAAATACCGTATGAAATAGAAAATCATTTGAGATCCTATATATATCTTATGTGAAATTTCTATGAATTTCACATGAACTTTCATGTGAAATTTACATGATGCTCATTTCATATGAATTTTATGTGAGGCACAATTGGCTGTGTAGGAAAAGGTATCATGTTCAATTCCCAGACTGGTAACATTTTCCATTCCGCCCATTATCATTGCTCAGAATAATTACTAACTGTATGATGATCTGTATAGGAAAGCGCTTTGATTAAAATGTAGTCTCTTTTTTCTTCAGAGTCAGATTGTCAAAGGATATTATTTTTATCAGAGTTATTGGCTAAGTGATACCACATGATATTGAACCACAGGCATCTTTGCTTCATATATAAATGTTATACATGTATATAAATGTTTGCTTCCTATTTAAATCTTTGCTTCCTATATAGATGTTACTTTATTTGTTGGCTTGCTTTCCTATGTGTACATGTACATGTATTTATAAAATGTTCATATCAAACATTCTTAATTACAGCCCTGATACAAACCTTTAGAGAATCTATGGAAGAGCCTGTTGTTTTCTCCTTGGTGCCTGTTCATGGATTTAAGGATCGTGATTCCAGTTTGATCATCCAGGCATGCTGCTGAGGACAAGACACTAGTAGATGGTGGAGAGTGTAGTACAAAAAAAATGTGATTTGTCAGGTTGAGCTGTTCAAGTAAACAGTATAGAGGATGCTCAATGGAGGATGTGTTCATTCCTTGTAAACCAACACATGTACAGTGTACAGTGATGATTCGTTAGTCCGGAATTCGTTACTCCGGAAAATTCGTTACTCCGGACGATTTCTCAGAGAACAAACGTGCATAGTGCAAAAATGATCCGATAATCCGGAAATCCGCGTTCCGGATCCGGACGGTAGTTTTCGGGAACGGACGTGCGGATCATATGTTATTTTGTCCCGTTAGTCCGGACGATATAAGCAAGTACGAACGTGTTTTCATAACAATTAATTTTTACCTGGATAAATCTACACAGACATGTTTTCATAACAATTAATTTTTACCTGGAGAAATTTACCTGTAAACAGGCAGGTTAATTAGGTGATCGAATACGCAGTACTAGTCACGGCTTGGGGTACTTACGTGGTTATCAAATCTATGTATTAAAAGACTAAATTGGGTCACTTTCTTAATTCTTATCGTGACATATTTTCAGCTTGTGTTGTTCAATCATTATTTTGAACAGATACATGCCCTAAATCATGTCAAATTAAAGTTGATAATTTTTAATTTTAATCTTTCTATCACGATGAAGATGAAAGTGAACTGAATGTTAGACTTAGCTTGGATATTGAGGGGTTTTTTTTTAATAGAATCGAAAACGGCCGTCAACCGCTCTTGACAGACGATGATTTCCGTATTTTTCAGGAAGAAAAATGCTAAGTTTCGGTATGTATTGGTAATTATTGGCGCCCGCGGATTCTTGATCTTCTAATCTTATTTAAATGTTAAAGTAAAGTTTTATCCCCCCCCCCTAAAATTCAACTGAGCGTTATAAAAAAGAGGCCTCCCTTCACTTTCACTCTCAAATTCCCGGCGCCCGAACCCCCTTTCCCTTTCCTAGCGCTCATGTTTCAAAGACATATATCTGGAGATTTAGTAATTCATTATTTTCCAGAAATAAACATTTAATCAAATTATCTATGATGAGAAAATATTTGTTTACAAGACAATTTTACCGTACAAACACACGCACAAAAAAGGCCGACCCTCCCCCTATCCTTCGGAATTTTGCGCTCAATTTATGACATTTTTAACATGATTCAGTAATCCGGAAAATTCGTTAATCCGGACGAAATCCTTGGGAACCAATTCGTCCGGACTAACGAATCATCACTGTATACAGTGTAGAGTGCACATCGCTATGGTGATACTCCATGTTGGGATCACAGCGCTATGGTGATACTCCATGTTTGGGTCATATCGCTATGGTGATACTCAATATGTGGGTCACATCGCTATGGTGATACTCCATGTTTGGATCACAGCGCTATGGTGATACTCCATGTTTGGGTCACATCGCTATGGTGATACTCCATGTTTGGATCCCAGCGCTATGGTGATACTCCATGTTTGGATCACAGCGCTATGGTGATACTCCATGTTTGGGTCATATCGCTATGGTGATACTCAATATGTGGGTCACATCGCTATGATGATACTCCATGTTTGGGTCATATCGCTATGGTGATACTCCATTTGGGGTCACATCGCTATGGTAATACTCCATGTTTGGGTTACATCGCTATGGTGATACTCCATGTTTGGGTCACATTGCTATTGTGATACTCCATGTTTGGATCACAGCGCTATGGTGATACTCCATGTTTGGGTCATATCGCAATGGTGATACTCAATATCTGGGTCACATCGCTATGGTGATACTCCATGTTTGGGTCATATCGCTATGGTGATACTCCATGTTTGGGTCACATGATACAGGATGGGTGCTTTGGAGAGTGCAATATGATGGTGCACTTACAGGATGTTTCATGCTTTTTTTTATCAGAATGAAGATTACTTTAGGATATTTCTCAAACATTTTGAGAACTTTAGAACCAGTCATATGAATCTTATATACTTTTTTACAACTGTAATTTAATTTTCATTTTTGTTTTTAGAAAGGGAGAGGTTAGAAATTGTCAAATTTGTAATATTGTTTTGTGTGCAATTTACACCATTTCTTCTATTTGAAATTATTTGTACTTTATCGAAATTAAATTCCAACAGTCAGCTCTTGTGGCATAAGTGAATGCCTGAGGCTGATATTATATGTACAGAAGAATTGTAAAACTTGATCATAAGGATAGGCAATCTTATGAAAATAAAACACTGCAGCTCGTGACTGGTTCAGACTATGCTAATATTAGATGTTTTTTATTATACTTCAAATACATGTATATGTAAGGATAACAGTGTTTTGCTAAGAGTTGTTTTATATATTATGACATTTTTGACATTTTTATTGCCAAATTTTTACAAAAAGTGCTGTTGTATTAGTTTGTTTTTTTATACTTGTTCATTGTTTTTGGTTTGTTGCAAATAAAGTTTTACATAACACAACATCAGAGATTCTTTGATATTAATTGCTTTCATTGAAAGTGACTGCATGTTTATCTTTTACGGGCCCAAACATTAAAAAAGTGCATTATTCTGCAAGTTTCACTATTACAGAGTATTCAAACAGTATGATAGATTTTAAATAAAAACATCTTACATGTATATAACAGGCAATACACAATGTCAGTTTATCAAGAAATAATATATCTGCCTCCAATATATGAATGCCACAAAATTTCATTTGAAAATCCCTATTAGCAGAAGAATGGCTTGAAAATATTTTCTACTTTTTACAGACATGAATTTCAATCTTGAAGAGCATGTCATAATCAAGCACAATAAGTCACAGATTGATGTATTTACTGGAGGATTGTCGGAACATGTTATGATTTTGTACACATGCTTTATTTGATGACTAATTAGGGAGAAACATTTTGGTTGTCATGAATTGTCAAAATTTCAGTACATTATATAATCTCAAAGGGTGCATAATACATATGTATTTGCTTATGATATTAGGAAAATGCCTTTGGTACAGGTGAAATTTTGTTGAAATTAGATGGATTTGAATCTGGTAGAAGTAAATCAAATTTAATCCTCTTCTTGCTCTCGCTTATAATATAATGCAAATCCCTATTGATGTTCAAGGTCAAAACCAAAGCAGTTGTACTTCTACAACAAACATTTAGCAGAGTAGAATATTTTCTTAAGGATTTATTTGTCAAAGAAACTGAATAAAACTTGGTACACATCTTGTGATTTATAAAAATCTCTTGATTGGACAGTGTATTTTTATAAGTACACCCAATGGGTCTGTTTCAAACACTTTACTTCTTTTATCATGTACACCTTTGTCAGAAGCTTCAATTACTTTTATTAGCTCACCTTGACAAAGTAGAAGGGGCTTATGCTATTGTGTTGGTGTCAGCATTTAGGTTAAGGAAAATAAGACAACTCCATTCCCAGCCTCATATAAGTCCTGTGTCATCAAAACTTTCATGGATGATGCATCTATTGATGTTTACTACATTGCATGGTATGGATGCTACATCTGACCTATATTTCACACTTAAGCAACCAGGTTAAGGAAACGAAACACCTCCATTTCCAGCCCATTACAAGTCCTAGATCATCCAGACTTGTGTTAGTGATGCAACTGAAGATGCTTTCTGCAATGCATGGTACAGATGCTACATCTGACCTATATATAGATTTCATGCTTGAGTGACCAGGTTTAGTAGAATGAAACGGGTACATTTCAAGCTTATTGGAAGTCCTAGATCATCCAAACTTGTGTGAGTGATGCATCTGAGGATGCTTACTGGAATGCATTGTAAGGATGCTGGATCTGACCCATATTTCATGCTTGAGCGATCAGGTTAAGTAAAATGAGTCTGATTCATTTCAAACCGTTTTTTAAGTCCGAAATTATCCAAACATGTGTAGATGATGCATTTGATGATGCTTACTGCAATGCATTGTATAGATGCTGTATCTGACTTCTATTTCACACTTGAAGTAAAAAAGGACAGATCCATTTTCAGCTTATTAGAAGTCCCATATTATCCAAACTTATGTGGTTTATGCATCTGAGGTCGCTTACTGCAATGCATGGTATGGATGCTGCATCTGACCTATATTTCTCACTTTAATGACCAGATTGAGTAAAATGGGACAGGTCCATTTTCAGCAAACAAATGTATTGTGATCCTAGATTAACCAAACGTCTAAGGATGCTTACTGCAATGCATTGTACAGATGCTGCATCTGACCTAAGTTTCACGCTTGAGAGACAATGCTAAGTAAAATGGGATAAGTCCATTTCCAGCCTATAATGATTTAGTCCTCTTGTGTGGGTGATGCATTTGAGAACGCTTACTGCATTGTATGGTGCATCTTAGGATGCTTACTGCAATGCATTGTACAGATGCTGTCTCTGACCCATTTTCCACGCTTGGGAGACCATGTTATGTAAAATGGGGTAAGTCCATTTCCAGCTTATGACAGTTTTAAGTCCTTGATCATCCAAACTTCTTTGGGTTAAATGCATCTGAGGATGCTTATACATGTACTGGAAAACAGGACCCCTCCATTTCCAGCCATTACAAGTCCTAGATCGTCCAAACGTGTGTGGGTGGTGCATCTCAGGATGCTTATACTGGAATGCATGGTACGGATGCTTCATCTGACCTATATATTTCATGCTTGAATGACCAAGTTAAATGAAATAGGACAGGTCCATTTCCAGCTATTATTAGCTCACCTCAACAATCAAGTATAGGGGGCTTGTGTTATCGCGTCTGTGTCAGCGCCCGCATTTAGGTTAAGGAAAACAGGACATTACATGATATGGAAGCTGCATCTGACCCATATATCACACTAAAGCGCCCAGGTTAAGGAGAATAGGACACCTCTGTTTCAAGCCTATTATAAGTCCTAGATCATCCAGACTTGTGGGAGTGATGAATAGAAAAATGCTCCTATTAATCAAAGGAAAAATTTCCTATCTGAACTGACCTTATGCATCTGAGGGTTTTTACCTATTTAATTATTTGATACAGTGACAATTCATTTATTTCAATAATCGAACATTATAGACATTTTGCAAGTCAAAGACTCATAACTTTGAACTTACATTACTAATTTCGAATCGACCAGGAATGAAAACTCATTATGTCGAAACAACTTTTTATAAATCAAAACCAACACGGAACTCCGTAAATCCGGCTTTGTCGAAAAAAAGGAGGGAGAAGCAGAAGATGTGCATGGAGTCCGGCAACACCAGTTCGTCATCGTCATGTGGTTCTTACAAGAGAGAAGAAACCAGTCCAGTAAAAAGGGTCTTTCAAGAGAAAAAACAATTCTCAAATAAGAAGAGCTTTCCAATAAGAACAAAACCACAGGCACATGTAAAAAGAGCGTCAATATCTTGTGTGATACCCCTTTACAGGTCATAAGGGATATATGTATAGAGAGACAAGGCTTCCGACGAATTTTCAGCTAGAAGCAGCATCTGAAATGTTTGCATTTATCATGTTTGAAGGGCAAAATGGGGTATGATCATTAAGATTTATTTGCATACTTCCTAGAAACATCAATAATTCGCCCAAAAAGATCTCATAACGTAGCCTAATCGTCTACCTAAGTTGGACTGTTTTCTACTTTCTGTCTTGAATCTCCATTGCCAGATTGGACAAATACTGATTCATTCAGAGGCTTTACTCTGCTTACTGTAAGCAAAGTAAAACACCTGGATGATTCTGATATTAAGCTAATCTGGCAATGGAGGTTCAAGACAGAAAGTAGAAAACAGGCCAACTTAGGTAGACGATTAGGCTATGTTAAGAGGTCTTTTTGGGTGAATTATTGATGTTTTTAGGAAATATGCAAATAAATCTTTATGGTCATACCCCGTTTTGCCCTTCAAATGCAAAAACTTGCAGAAATGCTACTTCTAGCTGAAAATTCGTCGGACGCCTTGTCTCTCTATAAGATACCAGTATTCTCTTATGATCATACATGATATTGACGCTCTTTCTACATGTGCCTGTGAACAAAACAATGGAAATTACAAGATTTAGAAAACATTGGTGTGTTTTATGAGGAAAACCCTCTACCCTTATCAGAGTTTATTTCCAGGTTGCAGAGCAAAAGAATTGTGGAAAAACATAAATTGACACAGTTGCCATCATTGAGTAAAAAACTGATTTCTTTATATGAGCAAATGTGGACATTTTCCGTGGAGTTTGTTGATGAAGAGTTGGCAGATGATGTCACAGTTTACAAACAAGTTGATGTTGTTGAAAGAGCTGTTGAGAACTTCAAAAACAAACAAAAAGAGTTAAAAACTTATTTGACTAAAGAACTTGAGGATGATAAAGGGCAAATGTAAGCAGTATGAATAGTTCTTCAGTTTTAGCCTAACACCTATTGCCTGCCTGTGCTTCTCACTATGGAAACTTGATTTTTACTACTTTCTAAACTGTGTCATGTAAAAATATAAATAAAATCTATCATTGAATAGTTCTTGCTTAGTCATAAATATTGGTTACACAGTTTATTCATATAAAATGGTCATGGCTTTACAAATGTATGCAATGATGACTACAGAAAAAATACTTTCAATTAATTAAGTTTTGGTGCTATGTTTTTTAGCTCGCCGGGACGAATGTCCGGAGAGCTATTGTCATACCCCCGGTGTCGGCGTCTGCGTTGGCGTTGGCGTTGGCGTGCGCGTGCACAAAAACTTTAACCTTGCTTATAACTTTTAAACCAATACAGATTGGGCTTTCATATTTCACATGTGCATTCCTTGTGACAAGACCTTTCCATGGATACCAAAATTTTTGACCTTGTGACCTTGACCTTGGAGATTGACCTACTTTTGAAAAACTTTAACCTTGGCCATATTTTTTGAATGGTGAGTGATAGGGCTTTGATATTTCACATGTGCATTCCTTGTGACAAGACGTTTCCATGGATACCAAAATTTTTGACCTTGAGACCTTGACCTTGGAGATTGACCTACTTTTGAAAAACTTTAACCTTGGCCATATTTTTTGAATGGTGAGTGATAGGGCTTTGATATTTCACATGTGCATTCCTTGTGACAAGACGTTTCCATGGATACCAAAATTTTTGACCTTGAGACCTTGACCTTGGAGATTGACCCTCTTTTGAAAAACTTTAACCTTGGCCATATTTTTTGAATGGTAAGTGATAGGGCTTTGATATTTCACATGTGTATTCCTTGTGACAAGACGTTTCCACGGATACCAAAATTTTTGACCTTGTGACCTTGACCTTGGAGATGATTGACCTACTTTTGAAAAACTTTAACCTTGGCCATATTTTTTGAATGGTAAGTGATAGGGCTTTGATATTTCACATGTGTATTCCTTGTGACAAGACGTTTCCATGGATACCAAAATTTTTGACCTTGTGACCTTGACCTTGGAGATGATTGACCTACTTTTGAAAAACTTTAACCGTGGCCATATTTTTTGAATGGTAAGTGATAGGGCTTTGATATTTCACATGTGTATTCCTTGTGACAAGATGTTTCCATGGATACCAAAATTTTTGACCTTGTGACCTTGACCTTGGAGATGATTGACTTACTTTTGAAAAACTTTAACCTTGGCCATATTTTTTTATTGGTAAGTGATAGGGCTTTGATATTTCACATGTGCATTCCTTGTGATAAGACCCTTTTTATTGTTGTTGTTGCAATTTACATATGGTTGCCACCGGCGAGCTATGTTGTCATTCTGACAAGTCTGGTTAAAAAACATTGATGCCTAATATGGAAAGTGTCGCGACATCAGAATAAAATTAGCATGGAAAATGACCCATATAAAACTTGTTTTGCCACAAGTTGTTTGATCCGTCCAGATATAGAATGATATCTTATGGATTTCATTTAAATTTTTAGCTTACCTTGATGAAGTTGAGTGAGCTGATAAATGCTATACCCCTCTACGTCCCCGTCCGTGTCTGGTTAAGAAGTTTGGGGTACCGTAGCTCAGTATTTGACAAAGTACTGATGCTACAGCAACCAAACTTGCAAGTGACTCATCTTGGGATGCTGAGATGAACCCATGTATCGGATGCTGCATTTGACTTACATTTGCCGCATGAGTGACATGGTGAAAAAGTTTGGGATAGCTCATTGTCTCACAAAGTACTGATGCTACAGTAACCAAACTTGCACAAGTGATTCATTTTAGGATGCAGAGGTTGACCCATGCATCGGTTGCAGCATCTGACCTCCTTTTTCCACTTTAGTGAGGTTGCTTTAATAAGCCATTATTGAGTAAAGTATAAGCACTTCATCTAACATGTACCAAATTTGCATATTATCAAACTTTCAGAAAATGACCTTGACCTACTTTTTCCATTTGAGTGATTTTGCTTTAGAAGGCAATATTGAACAAAGTATAAGTGCTACATGTACCAAACTTGCATATTTGATGTATGTGCCCTCTCCGTTTTGGGGTCCAAAGGTCAATCCTATAAATCCATGACTTTGTAACTGCAGTGGTGGAAGTTAAGAATATGACCTTGACCTATAAGGTTAGAGATGTTTTGTGAAAGTGTGACTCTTGCTTTTGCACATTATGATGAGAAATACAATTCAGATATAAGTTGTTTGTTATGGTAATTTGATGATTTTACTATATTTATTTACAGCCTTTTTCACAACTGGCGATTTTTCTCTACTGGAGTTTTGGAAGTATTGCCGAATTCTTCTGTCCAGATGGAATAAATCATTTCAGGGAGAAGGAAAATTTACTAACCTCTTCATGACACTCTCAAAAATATTCCATCTTGAACCAGAGTAAGTTTTGCCTCATTAGAATGAATTTTAAGATATTAAGTTAAG
The DNA here is from genome assembly GCA_028142955.1 of Pinctada fucata. Taxonomy (NCBI): domain Eukaryota; kingdom Metazoa; phylum Mollusca; class Bivalvia; order Pterioida; family Pteriidae; genus Pinctada; species Pinctada fucata. The sequence continues at coordinate 54,630,396 of AP027107.1, forward strand.
TGAACTTCTGCTATACCCCCACGCGTCTGTGACCCTGTCCTCATCCGGTTCAAGAAGTTTGAGGTAGCTCAGTAGTTGGCAAAGTACTGATGCTATAGAGATCAAACTTGCACAAGTGATTCATCCTGGGATGCTGAGGTGAGTCCATGCATTGGATGCTGCATCTGACCTACATTTTTTCTGCCTGAGTGACTTGGTTAAGAAGTTTGGGTAGCTCAGTATCTGACAAAGTACTGATGCTACTGTAACCAAACTTGCAAAGGTGATTAACTTTGGACCCATGCATTGGATGCATCTGACCTACTTTTTCCACTTGAATGATTTTGCTTTTAAAAGCCAATATTGAGCAAAGTATAAGTGCTACATGTACCAAACTTGCACATTGGATTTATCTTTCATAATATGACCTTGACCAACCTTTTCCTCTTGAACGATCGATTTTGCCTTTAAAAGCCAGTATACATGACATGTACTTAGAAATATGTTCAAATTGAATTTTGCTTTCACGAGGTGAGCTTCGTAATTTGTGATCACCTATGTAATAATAACATGTACTTCTCTTGATCGAGTAAAGGCATAAATTACCTAATTACCATGCTTCTTGACATTTTTATCTATCACCTTTCAACTTGGTATGAAAGATATGTGGCCTCAACTCCATCTAACATCAGCTAACCTTGGTGGACGTCTGAAATACACATTTTCACAGTCAATACAAACTTGAATTAGTTCATTATATGCATAATGTCTTAATCTTTTTTCTTGAAAAATATCTATCACAAATATGTAGAAGATTTTGTCCGATGTTAAAATGCTTTTTTGGGGGAGGATGGTCATTTTTAAACTTATCAAAAGTAAGGTTCAAGATCACATTGTCATTTTTCAGTGATATACGTGTAGATAAATCATGGAAAAAAATCAGATTTTTTTGGGGGGAGGGGGGGGGCTATTTGATGTCATTTAACTAATGAAGTTTTTATGTCCCCGTAATCAGAGATTCGGGGGCATATAGTTTTTGGTCTGTCCATCTGTTTCACTGTTTGTCCACAAAAACTTTAACCTTGACCATAACTTTTGAATGGTAAGTTATAGGGCTTTCATATTTCACATGTGTATTCCTTGCTATGAGAACTTTTCATGAATACCAAAATTTTTGACCTGGTGACCTTGACCTTGGAGTTTGACCTACTTTTGAAAAACTTTAACCTTGTCCATTACTTTTAAATGGTAAGTGATAGGGCTTTCATATTTCACATGTGAATTCCTTGTGACAAGACCTTTACATGGATACCAAAATTTATGACCTTGTGACTTTGACCTTGAAGTTTGACCTTCTTTTGAAAAACTTTAACCTTGGCCGTAACTTTTGAATAGTAAGTGGTAGGACTTTAATAATTCACATGTATATTCATTGTGACAGACCTTTCCATTGAAACCAAAATTGATGACCTTGACCTTGAAGTTTGACCTTCTGAAAAACTTTAATCTTGGCCTTTACTTTTGAGTAGTAAGTGATAGGGCTTTCATATTTCACATGTGTATTGCTTGTGACAAGACCTTTCCATGGATACCAAAATTTCATATTTGGCATATGAATTTCTTGTGGAAAGACCTTTCCATGGATACCAAATCTGACCTTATGACCTTGACCTCAAAATGTGAACTGCTTTTCAGCTGTTTACCGACCAAGATGCCAATGGGGGCATTCATGTTTCACAAACACATGATTTTTACTGAAGTAGTATTTTACAGGATTACTTTTCTTTTTACAGGCCAGGAGGATCCTATAGTGAAGTGTTTACTGTACAGTCTGCACTCATCCATGGTGTCCCTGACTTAAGCTTTATAACTTACAGGAAGGATGAAGACGGATCGACGCAAACTTCTAAAAATCATGATTTCTACAAGGGTATAGATATAAGAGAGGGTTTCTAAAGCTAATAACTTATCAGTTTAACTGTCATACATATATTTATATATTGTATTATTACCTTAAAAATTCATAACAAGTTCTTTAACAGTTAGTCTCCTTGTCATTTAACTTGATGATAACGCATTTACTTCACATCAGATGTGACTATCTAATTCTCTTTTATCTTACCTTGAAACCTTAACCATAGTGATAGGGAGTAATATATATTTCATTATTACACATGTAATTTAAATTCCAGGTAGACATGTGCAACACCTTTAAAAGTCCTTACACAGCTGAAAGTTTTACTTTTCAAAACCTGTCACCAGAGGCGTTAGGCCATCATGGTATTGAGTTAGTGATGGAGAGATTTAAAGATTCCTACTTTTTCCCAGGAGTTGTTGGGATTATTTGTAGTGGCACAAAGGTATAAATAAAGTGAGGTGGAAATGTTGTATGTTAAGTGCATTATCAGGCAGACTTTTATTTGAAAACACTAGGACTAGAACATGACTTGTACCTTTTTTAGAAGTAATCTGAACAAAAGCTTCCATAAAAAGGTGTTTAATATCAATAATAAAAACACTCTGTATCCACAGATCTTCAGCCTTTATGAAATGGAAATGCAAATTCTATGTTACCCAGAAATAACCAGAAATTTTCACGAGATACTATTTTTTGCTATTTTCGCGAGTGATTTGGAATCATGAAAATATATTCCCACGAAAAATTGTGTTTGATAAGGTATATCATATATTTGTATATCAGTTACATTTTGTCCTCATTGTGCATGTGCCATTCTTCACTTTTTGGCTGGATTGCACAGCAATTCCGGTCTATAGTTTGACGATGTCTGTCCGCCCGTCCGTCTGTCTGTCGTCAGCAATTTGGTTAAAGTTTCTGGTTGAAGCAAAATCTAAGGAACTGTATGCATTAGAAACTTAATATTATATATGTAGGTTGCCCATGGCAAGACCTTTCAATTTATTTGGAAACATTTGACCTAGTGACCTTGACCTTGACTTTTAACCTAGTTAAAGATTTTGGTTAAAGTTTATGGTTACAATAGCATAAATGTTTGACCTCAAATACTTGTGTTCTACACTCCAAAGCTGACGTCATTTACTGACTGAAAATTAATGGTTATATAGAAAGTTATATATCAAAAGAAAGATCATTTCCTGTAGATTTTTGGCCGGATTGCAAAGCAATTCCGGTCTATAGATTGACGATGTCCGTCCATCTGTCTGTCCGTCCGTCTGCCGTCAACATTTTGGTTAAAGTTTCTGGTTGAGGCAAAATCTAAGGAACTATATGCAGTAGAAACTTGATATTATACATGAAGCTTGCCCATGACAAGACTTTTCAATTTATGCTGTAACATTTGACCTAGTGACCTTGACCTTGGACTTTGACCTAGTTAAAGATTTTGGTTAAAGTTTCTGGTTGAGGCAAAATCTAAGTAACTATATGCAGTAGAAACTTTATATTATACATGAAGCTTGCCCATGACAAGTCCTTTCAATTTATGCCGTAACATTTGACCTAGTGACCTTGACCTTGGACTTTGACCTAGTTAAAGATTTTGGTTAAAGTTTCTGGTTGAGGCAAAATCTAAGTAACTATATGCAGTAGAAACTTTATATTATACATGAAGCTTGCCCATGACAAGACCTTTCAATTTATGCTGTAACATTTGACCTAGTGACCTTGACCTTGGACTTTGACCTAGTTAAAGATTTTGGTTAAAGTTTCTGGTTTAAGCAAAATCTATGGAACTGTATGCAGGAGAAACTTTATTTTATACATGTAGGTTGCCTCTGACAAAACCTTTCAATTTATGCTGTATTATTTGACCTATTGACCTTGTTAGTGACACAAACTTACTTTGCAATCCGGCCATACCGTCTTTAGCGGTGTTTTATATTGGTACCAAATGATATATACCTTTCCGTTTCCATTTTCACTCCGAAAACGAAAGTGAAAGTGAAAATAGAGAAATTTTGACATGTCATTCAGATGGAATTTGGTCCCATTTTGACCATTGTTCCAGAAAAATTCTTAATATAAGAATTATGTTGATTGGAAGCCCAAATCTGTCTAAATAATATATGAAAGTTATTTAGGGATTCGCCGATTTGTTTTTGAGAAATCCACAATATACCACGGAGAAGCGAATTTCACAAGTCCCCATTCTGAGCCTATAGCTGGAAATCACCTCTACGTTTTGACTCCTTCCAGTTTTATTTTTATATGCATATCTAAAAATAGAGCCCATGAAAATCTTACAAAAATCTTACAGAATCTAATGATACCTTAAAACTTGGCTTCATTAAATTATCATACACACTATAGCGATATCAGTCTCTAACTCTTTATATAAAGAAAATTGACCTGGACCAAATCAGCTTCGAGGCTATAGGGTTTATACTATTAAAACCTATGGTTGAAGCAAAATCTAAGGAACTGTATGTATTAAAAACTTTATATTATACATGTAGGTTGCCCATGACAAGACCTTTCAATTTATCCCATAACATTTGACCTAATGACATTGACCTTGGACTTTGACCTAGTTAAAGATTTTGATTAAAGTTTCTGGTTGAAGCAAAATCTAAGGAACTGTATGCATTAGAAACTTTATATTATAACATGTAGGCTGCCCATGACAGGACCTTTCAATTAATGCAGTAACACTTGACCTAGTGACCTTGACTTTTGACTTTGACCAAGTTAAAGATTTTGCGTAAAGTTTCGGGTTGAAGCAAAATCTAAGGAACTGTATGCATTAGAAACTATATTATTCATGTAGGTTGCCCATGACAAGACCTTTCAATTTATGCCATAACATTTAACCTAGTGACCTTGACTTTTGACCTAGTTAAAGAATTTGGTAAAGTTTCTGGATTAATCAAAATGTGAGGAACTATATACACAGTAGAAACATAATATTATTCAGGTAGGTTGCCTCTAACAAGACCTTTCAATTTGCCTATGTTCGAACAGTCCGAAATTTACCTATGACAGTCCAATATTTAATCTAGGTCGCTTATATTTTTTCTAATAAACGCGACCTAGATATGATATTGGACAGTCAAAGGTAAATTTCGGACTGTTCGAACAAAGGCATGACGTCACATCAATGTTTTAAGTCGTAATATTTGACCTAGTGACCATGACCCAGTTTGTGACAAAAACTTACTTTGCAATCCAATCATACCGTCTTTAGCGGTGTATTTTTTTCTGATTAAACGTGAATCAAGTATATTCTTATGATAGAACTACTGTCCGCACAGCTCACTTCAGAAATCGGAAAATTGATGTTTTGGCTAATTTTTAGGGGTCCCTGTAAAGTGCGAAACGAAACAAAAACGAAACGAAACGAAACGAAACAAATCGAAACGAAACGAAACAAATCGAAACGAAACGAAACAAATCGAAACGAAACGAAACAAAACAAAACGAAACGAAACAGATCGAAACGAAACGAAACAGATCGAAACGAAACGAAACAAAACATAAAACTTAAAGAAAATGAGAAAAAGAGGGAAAATCGCCGAAAACGAATATTTCAAGACAAGATCAGCATGTAATATTGCCTTTAAAATCCAAGAGTTCTACATTTGTAAGTAGTGCCGAGAGGGTTTCTTGAAAGAGTCAAAGTTGACAATTAAAAAAAGTAAATGTCAAATGCCATTCATGTATTTAAGAGGAAAAAAAGGGAGGGGATAGAAAACCACGCTATGACACCGTAATGGGATCATAAAACGGGGTGGGGCACATTTCAGGGAAAAAAAATCTCTTATCCTTTTTCAAACGAAATGTGCCCCCCCCCCCCCCCCCCCCCCCCCCCAGTTTTTAATTGTTCTCATTTTTCTGATAAAATTTTCAAATACACATAACGGAACAGTTCCGTTTCCTCTGCGCTAGACTCCTCCCTGCTAAATAATATTTTTCCGTTTATGACGAGGTTATTCATCCCATTCACTCTCCTTTAAAATGCAATTTTGCTATTTACCGTATATATTATGTTTTATTCGTCAATTTTGATTCTTTAAAAAACCCTCCAGCCACATGAACTAACGGTTGAAGGCAATAATGAGGGGGTGGACAGGAACAAAGGGAGGGGAGAGAAAGGGGGCGGGAGGAGGGAAGAAGGGGGCGAGAGGAGGGACAGATGATTGGGAGGGTAACAGTAACCAAAAATACTAGGAAATTACTTTTAATATAAATAATCTTGCTCTTATGCGTTCTTGTACATAATCTCAATTTTAAAAATTACCACGAAATTCATCTATATATACCTTAAAAAAATTTCCGATCGCTTCGCTCGCCGCAATTTTCAATTCATTTTTCAAATACTTCAGGCTCGCTTCGCTCACCTTAGTTTTTCATCTTAATAGGTCTATTTCTTTTTTCGAGATTTAAAAAGGAAATAACCCAAATAACTTCACAATTGCACCAACTTACACTTTAAAGTTTAGACATTTGTCTTGACCGCCAAAGACCCCCCTTCCCCACGGGGAGGGGCTTAAATAAGATCTTGTCTTGAAATATTCGTTTTCTGCGATTTTTCCTCTTTTTCTCATTTTCTTTAAGTTTTATGTTTTGTTTCGTTTCGTTTCGATCTGTTTCGTTTCGTTTCGGTCTGTTTCGTTTCGTTTTGTTTCGTTTCGTTTCGATCTGTTTCGTTTCGTTTCGATTTGTTTCGTTTCGTTTCGATTTGTTTCGTTTCGTTTCGATTTGTTTCGTTTCGTTTCGTTTTTGTTTCGTTTCGCACTTTACAGGTACCCAATTTTTAGCTCACCTCGACGAAGTTGAGTGAGCTTATGCTATAACCCCACGAGTCTGCGTCCGTGTCCGCGTCCGCGTCCGGTTAAGAAGTTTGGGGTAGCTCAGTATCTGACAAAGTACTAATGATACAGTAACAAAACTTGCACAAGTGATTCATCTTTGGATGCTGAGTTGAACCCATGCATCGGATGCAGCATCTGACCTACATTTTCCGCTTGAGTGACTTGGTTAAGAAGTTTGGGGTAGCTCAGTATCTGACAAAGTACTAATGCTACAGTAACCAAACTGGCACAAGTGATTCATCTTTGGATGCTGAGGTGAACCCATGCATCGGATGCAGCATCTGACCTACATTTTCCGCTTGAGTGATTTGGATAAGAAGTTTTGGGTAGCTCAGTATCTGACAAAGTACTAATGCTACAGTAACCAAACTTGCACAAGTGATTCATCTTTGGATGCCGAGATGGACCCATGCATCGGATGCAGCATCTGACCTACTTTTTCCACTTGAGTGATTTTGCCTTTAAAAGCCAATATTGAGCAAAGTATAAGTGCTACATGTACCAAACTTGCATATTGGATGTATCTTTGATCAAACTTTCATAAAATGACCTTGACCTACTTTTTCCGCTTGAGTGATTTTGCCTTTAAAAGCCAATATTGAGCAAAGTATAAGTTATACATGTACCAAACTTGCATATTGGATGTATCTTTGATCAATCTTTCATGAAATGACCTTGACCTACTTTTTTGGCTTGAGTGATTTTGCTCCATAAAGCCAATATTGAGCAAAGTATAACTGCTACATGTACCAAACTTGCATATTGGATGTATCTTTGATCAAACTTTCATAAAATGACCTTGACCTACTTTTTCTGCTTGAGTGGTTTTGCCTTTAAAAGCCAATATACATGTACTAAGAAATATGTTTGAATTGAATTTTGCTGTCACGAGGTGAGCTTCGTAATCTGTGATTACCTATGTTTCCTACTACTATCCGATTAAAATTCATTTAGGGGGATATAACTCGAACTCTCATAATTGTTAATTTTAGCATGATGTAGTTGACATTCTCCATAGACTCAATGTTAAACATCAGCGACGTCATGCTAATATTAACATAGAAAACTCAACATCGAGAATTATTTTTAGCTCACCTCGACGAAGTTGAGTGAGCTTATGCTATACCCCTGCGCGTCCGCGTCCGATTAAGAAGTTTGGGGTAGCTCAGTATTTGGCAAAGTACTGATGCTACAGTAACCAAACTTGCACAAGTGATTCATCTTGGGATGCTGAGGTGAACTCATGCATCGGATGCTGCATCTGACCTACATTTTCCGCTTGAGTGACTTGGTTAAGAAGTTTTGGGTAGCTCAGTATCTGACAAAGTACTGATGCTACAGTAACCAAACTTGCACAAGTGATTCATCTTTGGATGCTGAGGTGAACCCATGCATCGGATGCTGCATCTGACCTACATTTTCCGTTTGAGTGACTTGGTTAAGAAGTTTGGGGTAGCTCAGTATCTGACAAAGTACTGATCCTACATTAACCAAACTTGCACAAGTGATTCATCTTTGGATGCTGAGGTGAACCCATGCATCAGATGCAGCATCTGACCTACATTTTCCGCTTGAGTGACTTGGTTAAGAAGTTTGGGGTAGCTCAGTATCTGACCAAGTAGTAATGCTACAGTAACCAAACTTGCACAAGTGATTCATCTTTGGATGCCGAGATGGATCCATGCATCGGATGCAGCATCTGACCCACTTTTTCCACTTGAGTGATTTTGCTTTTAAAAGCCAATATTGAGCAAAGTATAAGTGCTACATGTACCAAACTTGCATATTGGATGTATCTTTGATCAAACTTTCATAAAATGACCTTGACCTACTTTTGCCGCTTGAGTGATTTTGCCTTTAAAAGCCATTATTGAGCAAAGTATAAGTGCTACATGTACCAAACTTGCTTATTGGATGTATCATTGATCAAACTTTCATGTAATGACCTTGACCTACTTTTTCCGCTTGAGTGATTTTGCCTTTAAAAGCCAATATTGAGCAAAGTATAAGTGCTACATGTACCAAACTTTCATATATGATTTATATTTGATCAAACTTTCATAAAATGGCCTTGACCTACTTTTTCTGCTTGAGTGATTTTGCCTTTAAAAGCCAATATCGAGCAAAGTATAAGTGCTACATGTACCAAACTTACATATTTGATGTATCTTTGATCATTCTTTCATAAAATGACCTTGACCTACTTTTTCCGCTTGAGTAATTTTGCCTTTAAAAGCCAATATTGAGCAAAGTATAAGTGTGTCATGTACCAAACTTGCATATTGGATGTATCTTTGATCAATTTTTCATAAAATGAAATTGACCTACTTTTTCCACTTGAATGATTTTGCCTTTCAAAGCCAATATACATGTATTTAGAAATATGTTTGAATTGAATTTTGCTGCCACGAGGTGAGCTTCGTAATCTGTGATTACCTATGTTTTGTCACTGTGAGCAAAGTATTGGTCGCACAATCATATAACTTACACGTTAGTTAGAGAATTCAAGATCTGTCCCCCTATATGAATTTCAGTTGGAACATTTGCTGACAAAGTAGATGAAACTTCAGTTTTCCGATTTCTGAAGTGAGCTGTGCAGACAGTAATAGCGAAAGGTATGAAACAGTAACATCATGTGTTCATATTTGTTTGTAATTTAGGAATTGCAAAAAATTGTACTCGCGAAAATAAAGACATCCTATTTTAACGCTTTGCATAATTATATTGCATCCCCGCAAAGGGAGCTGGATGTGAAGCCGGGCTTCCCACAGAGGAAGCTTGTGGCAAAGAAGTTAACAATTGGATTCCCCTCAGAAGGAATCAAATCGGTCTCAGATTTAAGTGTCGCTGTAGGTAAACGTTTTGCCTTTGCCTTGTCCACCATTTTCTCAATGATATTTATTTTTTCCTCCGACCACTGCCTACATGTGTTGCACGGAAAATCCCCATTGCACACTCTGTGCTTATAACACTCGGCGTGATCATTTAGAATATTCATTTGTCCTTTGCATTTTATGCAAGATTTTTATGATTCCAGCATTTTAACAATGTAGAACCGCAGGTAAGAAAAAACAATCTGTCACATTCAATGCCTGAACAAAAAACTGAGGTACATGACCATCGGTTTGTATATTGGCAGGTTGAGGGGTCGTCTCAAAAGTTCAGGTTCCTGGGGCAAATTGCTAATAGTTAAGATGTGGGTAAGTATAATAGATATCTCATAAACAGGGGTTTTACCGCTAAAAACCCTCAATTTGTTAGTAATTTAAGAATTGCAAAAAATTGTACTCGCGTAAATAAAGACATCCTATTTTACCATAAAATTGCAAAATTTGATTCTTGCGAAAATTTCTGGTTATACGGTATATCCTTTAAAATTTTTTTGAACTAATAATTGGTGATAAAATATCATGTGCATTGTATCAAAACGATAATGAAAAATGGATTCATCAGATCAATTTTCTTACAAAACATGTACTAACTCAGCATTACTTTTTTGTCAAGAAGATCTGAATAAAAATTGAATTTGTATATTTGCTTGTAGGTTATATTTACCTACCTGGAGTTGACACAAGCCCATTATGAGAAGATCCAAATGAAAGGTGAAAAGGATGGAATGTCACTGAGGTCCCACATATCATATACAAGGCCGTATGACTTTATGGACGTTCAGGACAGGAAGGAATTATTACAACCTCTTTACATGGCTTGGATATCTACAGTCAGCAGGCTACAGTCTGTCTACAAGTGATTTCATCTCAGTATGTAAGTTGAGGCAGTAATGTATTGCCAACTTTTTCTCCCTTAGGATAGAATGTGGCCATGTTCATTACTATATAATGAATATTAATATATACAATGTAATAAATGTCTTCAACATGTATTTCTACTTTGCTTAGAATTTCACATAAAAAAATTACTTTGCGTTTGAGTTGCATGAATATGAACAGTGAAAAAAAAAAATTAATTTTTGAAAGATTTTCTAGGTCTTGATGACAAAGGGCAAATATAAAAGGCGTTATGTACTCATAAGATACATGTAAGGGATGCAATACATCAAATTTTGCATGTGCCTGTAATTACCTTGGTACTATAAGGGCAAATCTTGTATGTAGGTCCTTCTATATCCTAAAGCAAACCTACTGATGGATTCTTACAGTATAAAATTAATGCTTTAAAAATTATCATTCCCATGATATGCATTCAGTCATCGTAGTCAGAATGGATTCAAAGATGTCTTACATTTACATAATTTGATACGAACATATTCGCTATTTTCGAAAACCAGACTTACTTCCCATTTAAGACGGTATCTGACGTAGACTGATTATGACATCATCAAATTCTATGAAAACAGACCTGATAGTCTGGGAAATGACGGTATAAAACCAACATTACCATACCATTTTCATGACGTCACAATGGTTTTACGTCAGATACCGTCTGTAAGGGGGAAAAAAACACTGTATTCCGCAAAGACTGAATACAAAATGAAAAGTGGCTCCAAACAACAATCTGCATTGTGAACAAAATCATCTAACGATATCGATGCCATTCATTATTACGTCCAATATGTCTTATAATCAATTCTCGTTTGATTTTTCAGAACAATAGTAATCAGAATTCAGGATGAATGTCACTGTTTGCTGTCCGGTCCATCAGCATGTTAACCTGGGAGAAAGCCGGATTATTCCTATTATTGCTGTGGCAATAGTTATCTCATTGTATGAGGGGCCTTTGGAGAATGCATGGATCTACAACACATCACAGAGACAAAAAGTTAACATCTGACAGATGAAATTTGTATGCTTGATTTATTGAATATGAAAATCAAGGAATGATTTGCTGCACTGTTATATTGAGCATTTGTCAAAATTATGTGCTATGTTTGATGCTTTTCTGCTCAATTTTTGTTTTTGTATTTTCAAGATAAAAAAGAAACAAGTTAGAGTATTGAAATAGTTGCTATTTACTGTAACTATTTATAAATGTACTTTACATGCATAATTTTATAAAATAAGTACACGTGTCAAGGAATTGTTTTTAGAAAACAAGCATAACTCTAAATAAGAGTAAGTCAACAGAAACCCTAGTCAAACTTCATTTTTATCTCATCACTCTGAAATTCTGCATCAAGTTTCATTCAAATACATGTACATGAAACCGTTACAGAGAAAAGTCTGGAATGACAATTCTTTTCAAAGAGGGATTACTCCTGAGTATGTATAAACATGTACATCAGACAAAACAACTACTTTGATCTACACTAAAACTACTGATTGCTTTGAAAATAGATAGCGTGTAGTTTATTGTCCGTCAAAAACTTGGTCATTACCTTGTACAATAATTTATTGGATTTTCTCTGTTGTTTTAAACAAATCTTCTATAATTCAATGCAGGTTCAGTTACAAAACCAATAACTGAATAATGCAAAGATGACCTGAAGTAATACAATTCAGATTCAAGTCTATCTGTAGCTTTATATTTGTAAAACCCTTATTGGTAAAACAAGGGTGGACTTGAGATTTTCTTGTGGTATGCCAGTCCATCTGTCCAAATAAGCTTGTCCATGCCTTAGAACTCTTCACTGTTTGCATAAACACAATGTGAATTTACATTTCACAGAATTGTTGCCAATGACTAAAGGATGTTCAAAGGTCAAGGTCAACAGAATGTGTAAGTTGAAAAATCTTGTCCCGACCAATACTTTCTGCTGCCTGCATGGATCCGAGCGACATTTCACAACATTGTTGGCCTTGGCCCTAGGAAGTGTCATGACCTTGATCCAAAGTCGTAGAACATTCTTGTCTGGACCATAAATTTTCACTGCGTGCTTGGATCTGAATATTATTGACAGAGTTGTTGCCCAGGACCCAAGGATGTGTCATGATCTGTATGAAAAGGTCACAGTACATGTGGTTGAAATATCTTGTACAGTCATTACATTTAAGACAGTTTGAGAAGTATTGCACAGACCATGACTTTTCTTTGCCTTTGTGGATTTGAATATTTCACATAGTAATCAAGGACCCAAGAAAGGTCATAGATCAAGGTCAAAATAATTGTGAACCAAGTTTTTGAAAAGGCATGCATCTTTGGGTGTAATACAGATCAAGTTTGAGTTCAATTTTTGAAGCATTTATTTCAGAGTTTATGCCTGTAGGGGACTTGTAAAGTTGCCTTGGGTGCAGGCAAGACAAAAGTTTTCCTTCCAAAGTTGAAGTATTTTATAAGCACATACACATGTGACATAGTGATTATCTGTAATTCTTACCTTGGAACAGGCCATTCAATCTTTGACAAAGGTCATGTCTTAATGTTGTGTAAAATTTGAATCATCAAAGGATGACAAATAACCGAGTCTTGTTATGAATTCAAACATAATCAGGAGTAAATAAAGAGGAGGAATGCAACAATTCTGTACTGGTAACCTTCAAGTACATGTATGTAATGAATTAAACATTTCATACGCAGAAGATGCATGAATTTGTAAAATCCAATCAGCAAAGGCCATGCCAATGATGCTTTGTAACTATCCATTTCATTAAACTGATAGTCCAATTGTTTACAGTACTTGCTCTATTGGTGCTCTATTGTGAGTGCTGTTGAGATTATCGTCAGGATCTTCTTTAACTCATTTGCATACACTTTATTTGAAGGTCAAAAATTAACTGTTATTGTACCTGTCTGATGGTAGCATTTGATTCATCATCTCCTCAGATTGACAAAACTCAAGACTTGTCAATTTCTCACCAAAGACTTGGGCAAGAGCTTTGAAGATTACTGTTCATCACTTTACAAAATAAAATAAGAAACAAATTTGAAATTTTGAGATGATTTTTCATTTTATTGTTGAAACTATCTGCCTGTACATGATGTTAGATGACCAGCATGAAATTATATCAATGTTTATTGCACAATAGCTTCGTATCAAGATGGTGTCTCAACATCAACATAGTAAAATTATTTCATGACCTAAATAATAAACAAAACTTTATCAAGTATATTTATGTGCAAGAAATATGCAGTTAACTAGTTTATTCAAGTAATATGCGTGTAGCCTGCAACCAAGTTGATTTCATGTCCAAATTCCAATATCTAAGTCAAGGTAAAATGGTGAACAGAAAGATATAACAATGAACATTATGTGAAATATCGAATTGTTTGGCCAATCTCAAGTTTCAGCAATCTAGGTCGAGGACATAAGGTCATATTTTTTATATGTGCAGGAAAGTTGCCAAAAAGAATACACATAATGATACATAATAGATATGGTCAAACTTAGGTGGAGTATCAAGATCAACGTCACAATGTCTAAAATGATGGTATGGTAAACATACATACAGAGTATCAACAAACTACCACTTATAGTTCATAAAATATGCTTCACTTAACAATTCACAAGATATATTAAATCTAGACTTTTTATAAAAGAAGGTCAAACAAATAGGTCAAGGTCACAAGGTAGAAATATTTTGTTTGTATATACAGATACAATGGAGGTCTTTCCACAAGGAATGCATTTGTGAAATATTAAGAACCTAGTATTTGCGCAGTTCAAAAGTAACGGCCTGTAATGGACAGATTGACGCTGGACAAAGTGATCCCTTCGTGTCGCTTTGCTTCAAAGGGGACACAAAAAATGTTATTTGACACTTGATTTATAAACTTTCTTGCATGTATGAAATGATTCACGGTATTTGACCTATGTAACAAAAGCAAGTCTTCCTTTTTAAAAAATCCCAACAAATAGGAAATGTTTCTGTAAATAATTAATGGAAAACTTCTGAGGTTTTTCGTATTGCACTTTTTGATTGGATTAATTGAATTTGCATAGAAAAAAAAATAGAATAAAACTTTGTTCTTTAAAAAGTTTTCTTCTTAATTGAGCTTTCTATACCTACATGTACAAGTAAGAGGAATTCAACTACATGTACTTTGTCAATCACAATAAAAGTATGCAAGATTTAAATAGTGTCAATCACTGAAGCAATCTTCGTGAGAATCTAGCCTATGAGAAATAAACAAAAAATTTCCTATTACACACTAGAGCACCATCATCTGAACACAATATCTTAAGCTTCCTGCTTTGATATCAAATAATCAACATAAATTTGCCATTTCTTCACATACCTACATGTATATACATATCTTTTCATCCAACAAATTCAAAGAAAATTGTATGTTAACAATTTTTTACGTGTACGAAATTTTCAAATTCAAAATGTGAAACAAATGATGCAGTGATAAAAAAAATCTCGATGCAGAATTTTGTTTTTTTCATAAATACTTTTTTATGAAATGCAAATATGAACTCCAAAGGTTTTGTGAAATCACTTATGTCTATGATTTGAAAATACTTTTTGAGCAAACTTAATTCAGCTAAGGATGAAATATGGTATTGTTTAAAAGGTTTATTTAAGAAACAAGTTTATTTTTCAAATTTGTACAATAAAAAAAATTTACTTGTGCTTAAATTTTGAGGAGACAAAAAAAGAGTCCAATATGGCTAAAGATGCCAAGTCTTTGAGTGGAAAGTATCTTTTTCATAATTATTCTGGTAGACTTGGGTTAAAATTAAACATCAATAGATGCAACCCAATCAGACCGACAGTCCAGAAACTTTATGCTTGAGAATCATTTTTGGTATAAAAAATGGATGGCACTGACTTCAAATTAAATCATTACATCTAAAATTACATAAAACAAATTATCCACTACAAACATTAACAAGTTACAAATAACAAAATAAGAGTAAATGGGCAAATTTAACACCTGACTAGTAAAACCATTAGATAAATGCCAAATAACTAAAAATAACTTTTTCGATAAGGAATGCTTATGGTGATAAATGAATTGTCCAAAACAATGGCTAAAAATTTATGAAACGTATTTCTTTGAAATCAAATTATTTAACTTGTAGAAACATTAAACCTAAATTATAATACACTTATACACATGATTTGCTGGCCCTTTCTCCACATCAAAACAAGACTATTATACTACATGGAAATGTTGAGCAATATGATTAACAAGTAAAATGTGCAACAAGAACATAATGACATTTCTTATGGAAAAAAAATTTCAAATTCCACCCCCATATTAAAACATTTAAACTATTTTATGATAATGATAAATACAATTATATATATTATTTTAGATGGTGTATACATACGAGTTGATCACAAATATCAATTCCAAATACAGTTTATCAATAAATACTAGAATAAATATTTTAAATAGATATCTTCATTTTAATTTCTGAATATTCTAACTCATACATGTATATCATATCAACATTTGCTCCTGTAAAGAATCGCAAGAAAAAATTCATTTCAATTATGTAATAAAAATTTTCAATTTTTTCCATTCTATAGTGATTGAAAAGAGTATGAGCTGAGTTACCCTAGTCAAGAAAATGGCTATATCACCTTGCGTATATAATCAAAGAGAAGATTTAATATCTTTAATTATTGGGAATGGTCCATATATAATATTGAAAGCAATGATATTCTATCCCTACACAACATTTACAATAATGGTAGAAAAGCACTAATTAACGAGTATTTCAAAAAATATCCGTGAATTAATTGATTGCATGTTTACAATGCGTACATTTTTCCTGATAACAATAAAACAAGTATCAACATCGTCAAAAGCAACATCTCACAAATAACATAACAATGTCCTGATCCCAGCTACATATCATGACACACGTCTAGCAGCAGTCTGTAAGAGTTATCTGCCCATCACAGTATGGCATTTCTTGAACCATAAACATTGCACTATTTTTAAAAACGTGAAAAATAACTAGTGAATTGCCTACTTAAAATCAAAAAATAATCTGAACACATTATTGGTGACTTAAAGTAGTCACAAAAAATCCTGTCATGTTGCCAAAAAAAAATTGTGTGATTTCTAAAACCAAATACAGCTCATTAAAGCCTTTAATGAACACATCCATGGTGGAAGGTCTACTAGGAATTTTTTTTTCTTTTGTATCATTTTAAATTCTACTTGACTCTAAGACAGAATTATTTGGTATAGCTTTGATTTCAAACTTTTAGCACCCGATATTTTCAAAATTCAAATATTCAAACATCTTGTTGTAGATTTTAACAACACGTCTTGTGCTTCATATTTGAACCTTTCCTAGATTATACAATCAACAGATGCTTGATTTATACATTGAGAGATCACTTAATGTCCAGCACTGCAGCTAATGGCAGACTTCTACACTGTGAAGTCACAATCAATGGCACATAAAACAATGCTTTCAAAGGCCATTTGATTATGACAACATAATGTAAAAGTACCCCAACAGGTGCGATGTTGTACATTTGGTGATCCAGCAATTCTATCGAGTAGCAGCACCAGATATTTACAACATAGATAGCTCAGACATCAATATGATTGACTACAATTGTCCATCTTTGATTGAATTGTACGATCAGTGTGCACATCTAAGCAACACTCTGTAGTATAGAAACAAGGTTCTAAAGATCACAAAATAAAGGAAGACAACTCTAATTATCACTCTATCAAAAGTGTTTGTACATCTGCTGCACAGTATGCAGTCCCTGAACTCACAGAATGAAATGACATGTCACTAGCTGTACGAAATGATGCATGGTGAAATCTCATTTTGGCAAGTCAAGAGTAAATGTTGTACAGCCGGTATAGGAGGGTGTCTTATTTTCGTCGACCTGATTTTCGTTTGGCAGGGGAGGGAGATGCGGAAGACTTGCCAGAGTCTGTGTTTGTTGTCGGGCTAGCAGTGCGTAATGGTGATGACGATGAAGATGACGATGGCGTTGTTTTAATTCCAGCTAAATTTAGCAGAGCATCGGCACCTTCTACTATTTTCTTCTGTTCTTCCTCCTCCTCCTCTTTGGAAATCTTGCCATTTTTCTTCAAAGGGGGTTTTGGAGGGTTAACAGTCATTTTCTTCTTATTAATGTCACCATCTATTTCATCTAATTCACTATCCCAGGATTCATAGCTACCTGCATCACTAAAATCATCGTCTTCGTCTACATCTTCTCCAAATTCGTACTCCTCGTCAATGGACGATCCTGGAGATCCTGGGTCATTTATAGCTGCGACACTATAGGTGTGATCCTCACTGGGATAGATTGTGAACACCATTTTCTCTACATGCCGTCTTTTGATGATGCTTGCTGTCAGCTGCCTATAATAATTTGCAAAAGTTGTTTAATCAATGAGGTGATATAAGAGGAATTGACTTTAATCAATGAGGTAATATAAGAGGAATTGACATAAATTTCTGTCCAAAATTTTGTCAGATTTTATCCTTTTCAAAATGAATTAGTTTGAAAATTATTAACTTGAAATAATTCTACTCTGACATAAATGGTTATTTTTTACTTAGTAAAATGTGCCATCATTGAGTATCTATGTTAAATATACTGTACCTTTGTTTGCGTTTTAGTCGCATCCTTTCGGACTCTGATTCAGGCGACTTGGAAGCTGTAACATAACATTACACATATGATATACCAGTAAACATAAATGTGTACTTTTAATAAATCTAACTACATAATAATTATGAACAAACTTCAAATATGAATACATGTACTACTCCAATTAACACATAATTCAGAATTTTCAATTATATTTTGAAGCTAATATTTCCAATTCTGAGAATTTTCAAATCAATTCCAGTACCATAAATGATTTTTCAGTATAATTTGTTGAAATGTCATTGTGAGTAGATATTGCTTTAAAATAAACAGTTGAAATATTATCAAATCATGGTGAGAAATATTTACCATCACTCCCCAGTCCCTTTAAGGATACAAGAGTATGTGCTACATCCTGAATATCTCGATCTGAAAAATGCACATCAAAATTTTACTATAAATGGATATTTTTAATGCTCTGTCACAGGAATGTAAACTAAGGTAACAAATGGTATTTAGAATCTAAATATGGAGCATGAAATTTCATGCTATGCCATAAATATTGCGTACATTATTTCTGTTTTAATTCATAGAATTGCACAATCCTTTTAAAGTAAAGCGCATTTCTATTCAAGAATTAGTATTATCTATCTGATATATTGTGTCAAATAAACTGGCCAAACGGGACTTGTGTTGAAATCATTTTATCTCAATTATTAATTTTAATAAACACACCAAAAAATCTGCGCAGATCTCTGAGCAGTGCGGAGTTGTGAAGTGCCCTATTTTCTTTTTTTTCCCCTCAGTTTGCTATTGGCTTGAATAAGGCAGATATGAATTACCTCCGCAATCGAGAAAGCGTTTTAAGCTGTATTAGTAGGACAATTTAGGGGACACAAGGGATTAGTTCTCAATTCCCGCGAAGATTGCTATATTGATGTTGGAGACATCTGTGCACGCGCACAATTTGTCGTTTCCATGGCGACGTGTACACAGATGTCGGCAGACAAAGCCGGGGAGCAGGGAGAGTCGTTATGCGGGGCTATCATGTTGCAGATTACTTGTGGAGGCAGAATTTATTATAGCCTTTGTAATGTAAGGATGCTATCAGAATATAAAATCACATAGAGAGTTAATACCAGGTCCTCTCTATCAATTTCAGTTAAGTGGTAAATATGATGACCTCCCTACGTGTCTATTTTGTAAATTATCCCAACAATAACTAATTATTGACAGATAAACATTACATATATCGGGCGTACAACCACCAAAATGACCGAGGCTGCTTTTAGAATGTCATATCAATTACGAACAGGGAAAGATCAGTACGTTATTATTCGTAAGCGGCTACTCAATAAATACACTGTGCATGTATGAATTATTGATGCGTCTGTTATTTCGAGTCGACAAAAAGAGACAAACAAGCGCGTCGATAGGGGATTTCCTAATCAAGTCAAGGCCTCCCCCTTTCGTGTGGAGTGGTCACTATCTTGGACATGTATCAATACACGAGCGCCTGTAATTGACATTACCCGATTTCCCCAAAGTGTCAGTGACACGGTGACAGCAGTGATCTGACATGTATTGTGTATCTAATCAACACAAGAATAGTGTGCTTCTGAACTAACTTCAATCAAAAATAGGAAATTTTACTTCCTCTCGTCGTGCTCATTATAACGACAGTTTATAGATTACAATTTATAACGATAACGCTCCAATGCAGTTTCGATTTCTATACAAACAGATGTATCACCTGGGGGCAAAACGCACTACCTGTCGCAATATATAAAATTACAAGGCACTTTTTTTTTATTATTATTAAGTTAGCAGTAGTTGGAAGTGTGAGAACCATGATACTATGTAATATATGATATCCACTTACCGATGTCGTAATTTGACTGTGCTAACCTTCTACTCAGGAAAGGAAATAAATCTGAAAAATAATAATTGTGTACTGAAATATATTTCTAATCGGTGGAGGAGCCATTTTTCATTAGTAAATCGTGGTATTTAATAATTTTAGAAGAACTGAGAAAATTATATAGTATAAACTTACGGGGAGATATTGTGTTTGGTCCAAATCTGGGTGAGAGAGGGAGCGCTGGGCCTCCGCTGAAACAAAAAAATATTTGTCAATTCTACATTATTATTTCTTATCAAAAGGTAAAAGTACAAAAAAATAATTTTCGTCTGATACATTTCAATATTTGTCCACAAAAATACTAATAGGCAATCTAAATTACAATAAAAGAGGAAGGAGGACCTTTTTTCTAGGAAAATTCGTTATTGCTCAAGTTGTGGAGTATAGAGTTACTTCGGAGGAATTTTACTGGTAACAAGTTGACAAGGAAATAATACGATAGGTTTCATCACAATCACACAGCGAGAAGCCGGTTCCTTATCTCCCATATCCAACTGACTAACTCTTAGTTACATGTTTCCATGGTAACATATTATAGCCTAACATTTCCCGCAGTCTATAGCGCCGTCCCGCATTACATTTCAAGTGAATATTGGAATACTCCAATTTACGACGCGTGGGTCTACGTCGGATTCGTCGACAATCATAAATAGGGTCTACATGTGCATATCTATACGGGGAAGGCGCTAGAAATAGTAGAATTAGCCCCAAAAGAATGTTAATTTACTATTTTCCAAAAGTATGGACTGGAACTCTTCCCTATCAATTCATACACTACACATACTCTACCTTCCCAAAATATCGCGAAATACCCAAGATTGCTGTGTTTTAAGGAAATCTTGTGCATTTCTGTGATTTTTTCATTAAGAAAGATGATAAAGGGTTTTTTTTTCTTGCTCCTCCTTTTTCATCTTTTAGGTCGATGCTTCCGTATTGAAAAGATACTCGGCGATGCATCCCCATTATGTCATTCTTTAATATAATTATGGAACATCACGGCTTCTACATCAAATATTTACGATGACGCTATGACTTTAGATTTTATTGTATAAATACAGCCCCTTTAAGCAGTTTATACTAGTTGATTAAAGTTCCCGGCATTAACCCAAGATCAATGGATTTAAAGTCCCACTAAAACCCTCTGTATCAATAACCATTATATAAAGGCGTCCGTATCATCAACTACACAATGGTCTATTAGGGTATCAACGGATTTTTATTATCTAACCAAGTGAAATCTGTCAAAGAACTGGGGTGACAATAAGTTAAATTTCTCTATACAAACTTGATAGTACTTACTTCTGGATAGCGTATATACGTGGTGGTTGTGGGTTAGCCAGCATCTGTAGTTGATGGTAAGGGTGGTAGGGGGTTTTCCTCAGTGCCTGTAGTAAGTTAGGTCTGTAGTCAGGGTCTATACACCACAGGGAACCCTTCCCTATACTCTGTAATGGCAAAAATTTATCATTTATTTTAGCTAACATTTGGGAGTGAAGTGATTCTCATGGTTAAATACTCTAAAACTGAACTAATATTTGGGCAACGTTATGCAATCTAAGTGGTTTTTTTTCTAAAAAGACGACATGTGTAAAGTATAAACTTGGTTGTCAACGTGAAAAGTATAAAACTTGGTCGTCAAGGAGACAGACATAAATTGAACGCGCTATTTCCTGTTAAACATCGAGGAAATGACCCCAGCGCATTCTTCCTGTAAGGTCAGACGTGTTTACACGTACATATTTATATTTTCTCTGGCTTATTCATGCTTAACCTAGTTGTACCGTAACCCTGAAGGCGTTTTGTCAAACGAACTTGTTTGTGCTAGAATTTCTAGTCTTTGTATACAACATAGTCATATCCCTCCCTTTTTCTTATATACCTTATTACTCCTTCATTTACGAAATTTTATTTGTTTGGTTTCATTATTTTGTTTTGTTTTGTTACTTGGAAGAGGTATTGTGATAAGGAGGGATGTCATAACTCTATAAAAGTCTTTATTTTCTTTTTCGGAAATTGGACAGCTTTCTTGTGTGTTATTATTCTGTACATACTTGTTATTAACAATTTCAAGAAGTTGACAGCTGTAGATCTACACTTTCAATATTAACTACACCTTTAGATTGACCCTTATCGACGTTAAAAGCTACTCGATTTTACATTATCTGTCCAAACACATCATAACTTTATCTATCACAAAGGGTTTCAACAATTCCCCTCCATCTTGTTGAAGACTTTATCTCCCCTGGTAATTGTTACATTGTCCTTATCACACGACAACTCGAGTTGTACCCTGCTCGTCCTTCCTATCTTTACTCAGCACCCGCCCCGTTCACACAACCACTTCACATTCTCACCTTTTATAATTTATCACATACCTCCCAGTCAAGGTAAACAAACCATATATTCTTGTTGTATCTTGATCAAGATAAGGAAATTATCTTTTACCATCCCCCCCAACCCCCCCCCCCCCCCCCCGAATGAAAACTCAAACAACTGACTTGTCAAAAGACGTGATTCTTCTTCGAACAAAAATTCTTACCAGAAACTTATTTTTTTCATTAAAGTTTAGTTTTCGTCAATTTCGAGTCCTCATATTAATTGAAATAATATAACATTTTAGCCTTCCATTTGTGTCATTATTTTCCCCTGACAACAAGTTCTTTTTTTCTACAATTTAGCAGCTGGAATGTTTTCAATTTATTATTGCATGATTAGAGTAAAAGTTTGCACTCTGGTATCTTATTTTCTAATTTCACAAAGTAAACCTGGTCGATAACATCAAATTCTTACAGCATCAGTTACTTTATTTGCAGCATTCTCTTCACTGCCGTTGTCATGGGAACAAAATTAGTTTGATCATGTGACTGATAAGGCGCAGAAAATCTGCGTTAGATTACAATTCATACTCTAGCTTTATACGTTTTTGGGGGACTTTTAGAGAAAATCAATGGAGATCTTACGCTCAGAACTAATGAAACAATGCATGTGAACGATCTGTTTTCCCTGCCACAGTGACATAAACGATGAAAATTAGGTTTTTATCTATCCTTTTTACAACTCTACATGCCCCTTATGTATATTTATAGGTACTATATGAAGAGATAGTTTAATTATCACGAAAGAAATCAAGAGCCATATTCCTTGACTTTCTGCAGAAGTTTCCACAATTAATCGTTTATTTTAAGTTAGTTTTACTTATTTCTGAGTGTTATGAATAACTAATGGATCGTTGAAATTCAGTGGGTTTCATCTGCAAGAAGATGAAGCTCCGGGGTAACTTTTTCTGATTGTCTGTCAGTCATGACTTGATGTAAAGTTTGCATGGCTTTGCCCTTTCGTCCGTCTGTCACAATTCTGTGTAATAGTCTAATGCTACATAAAGGGTTTTACTAAATGTGCAGAGAGCAACATGATCAGAAATTAAACTTAAGTAATGAATGAGGTAGAAGAGTAGAAGACATAATAAATTACATTTACAACATAATCAAGACTTACCTGTCCCCTGTCCTTGTCCACCTTTTTGAAACACTTGTTTAGGGAAAGATTATGTCGTACAGAGTTTTTCCATCCCGTGGGGGCGTGTTGGAAGTACGGAAAGTGGGTTAAAATCCATGAGTAAATGTCTTTCACAGGCAGTTTCTTCTGCGGTGAATCTTCGATGGCCATGAAAATGAGGCAACTGAAAGAGTATGGAGGTTTGCTGTTGACGTGTTTCTGTGGATTGTATGGTACATGAGGAGGGTGTGTCTGGTTTGTGTAGTTCCCGTCCCCTGACAGGTGCCCGTTTTCCTTGCCTTCGTCATCACTGATATCGTCCTCACCACATGTTATATTTTTCAGTAGATTACTGTCTTGTAGCCAGCCTAAATTGGTCAAATCATCGTCCTCGTCAAGAGCTCCTTTTTCTAAACTCAATTCTGCAAAACATGATGAGCTCAAGAAGTCCTCTTTCATATCATCTTCCTCGTCATCTGATTCTGGCTGCATACACTTTAAAGCTCTAGAGAGCGCACTCCCAGGGAAGCTCTGACTTAGACTGTTCACAAGGCGCTCCCGCTTAGAAGCGTCGGTTTCTTCTAATCGACTCCCGGGTACCATCTTGTCTTTTTACGAAATCATATGTTAATTGCTGCAAAGGAAAATAAAAAGTTAAAATTCTGAAAACTAATTAGTGATACCAATTCAAAATTCATTCTTTTTAAAGGTGCATCGGTGGGATATCTTAATCACCTTCCTCCTATCCGAGTGTCTGTCCGTATATTGTCTTTGTGTTAAATTTCACTAAATCAATTCCTCTAGCATCAATTAAACATCTGCTACTTTTATAAGCCGTATCCCGTAAACGAATGTTGAGATTTTAAGTTTTACAATAAAGTAGGCAAGTTGTTTTTGAGTTTCCATGGTGACAGGTGAATTTGAGAATGTTTGAAGCAATGATAGCGTCACCCAACCGAGGGAGTCCTATAGAAAACTCAAGTTGTCATTTGTTTGAGTCGCCCTATTTTTCTTCAATACAAACTGACGATGATCTAATTATTCACCCTGTTTGATACTTCTCAATTTCACCGCCATTTCGATTCAGCCTCCAAGTAAGTTTGATGTTTGTAACGAAAAATGTAAACATTCCATTGCTACAAAGAAATTTCCCCTAAAACAGTTAACACCTACCCAATTGTCACAGACCTCTCTTTTTCTTATGTCGGTTTTGTTTTGATATTTAACGATGTTAATACCTTTTGTTTCTTATTCATATGTACACAACTCTTATATACGCCTTTTCTCACGCTTTACTATTGAAGTAGACTCATTTATACCATTTAAGAGTAAACCTACAAACACTATTGTTAAACTGTTTATGAGTTAATTTTTTTGTTGACAATTCTACAATCATCTCCAATCATTACTCTGCAAACACTTTCCTTTGAACAATTCAAGAAAAGAACGCCGTAAAAATGTAATTAACAGCTTACTAAAATAAACACAACGTAATTGTTCTAATTACTGAATTACATCAGACGATCCGAAGTGGGTTTTTTTTTCTCTCACTCCATGTACCGTTTCTCTCTGTATGCATGTTTTTATGAAAGCTACGTGACAAACAGATTAAGTGCAACGCAATGGAACCAATCTCGTCAAATGCATCCTTAAGAATTGTTTAAATAGTTACTATGGCAACTAGAAAACAGTTTTATTTAGGACGCTGTCTAATTCTAAGTATATCGTGTTACTTTTTGAGAAGACATCTAGCTTACTATAATGCAGTTCTCATAGTTAGCTCCCCTTGTCCCCATCTTTGGTCCACCAATACATCAAATATTCACAATTCTGTAGACTGCCAATATAATTAATCACCTGCATCAAAATCCATATTAGAGACAATGCTTCCTGGAAAGTCATCAAGAAACTAGTCACATGGCGTGTTACCTTGGCGTGATGTAAACAATTTTGTTACAGACTTTATGATTGGTTGATGGCAGGATGCTGATGGAACAGCAATTACCCAGGTATCTTAGCTACCTGTTCTCTAACACCTGGTCACAGAAGCTATACAGGTAAGTTACAGGTGCTTCCATTGTTTAAGGTAAGTAAAATATCATTACTTTGGGAGGGATGGTAGGTATTTTACTCTGAGATGGACCAGTGACACAGGTAATGTGTAGGTTAGTTTAGTTTTCATTAATTCTAAGAAAATGAAATCAGACGTCTTTGACAATATCAATAATGTAATTACAAGGGAGGTAATCCAAAGACCTCATGAATTTCAAAATGATAAAGAAAATAAAAGATTCTTCATAATATGGTATCTATAGCTTTGATCTTTAGAGTACAACAAATTGATGACAGCAATGTGAATGAAGTAAGTTTTTGATTAAGATTACTGTCTCATAAAGAAGCAAATGACATAGTATAAGATATTCACTTCATTGAATCAGTGTCATTCGCAGGCTTTTTCACTAAAGACTGGTAAATTCTTTCTTACACAATTTATTTTCTCTCAAGAGTGTTTCAAGTTCAATAAAATCTAAATATTCATTGACATTTAAAGTTCCCACGGCTTAACAGTAAATTCTTTGGCTATCTTCTCAATGGAATTATAGTAAAGTTGTAGAAGTGTGGGCATTTAAAGATCTACTAAATCAGCTGATCAAACTAAATTCGTAGTAAATAAGCTAAGCAGATGCGCCATTTCATGAATGTGAGGCCGCTGTATTTATGTCTATCACTTGTTTACGTTGTATTATAGATAAATCTACAGATTAAACTTTACCCTTCAGCTGTACCACGACCAAGACGTAGACACAATGACAATACGACAAAATACATACCCACCTGCTGTTTTTCTTAAGAACTTAATACCCCAAATCTCAAAGTCCGTACTGTATCCCATATTGTTACAAAACTTTCTGCCACATGAGCAAATAGTTCAGACGTATAGATAAAGAACTTATCACCGTATGTACAAGAAACTTGACACTCACCCACGTATTAAGTTAATCTGACGATCTCCGACCACGTGTAATATTCTGACAACTCTCTAAAGTCAATATATAACTTTCTAACAATTTTCACAAAGTTTGAGGAAAAGATGGCGGTCTCTATGCACACCGACTCATCACCTAGAGAACAGAATGATGGGATAGGTCATCAACATCTTCTCCCTTCTCATTGGTTGATCATCGAGGACACTCTTCCTAACTGGCTAAGATCACTACACATGTGATTAACTATTTTTATCCCGCGTGCCCTCACTGTCAGCCGTGCATCATCGCCATGGAAACATGGCGCAGTTGTCTTAGCAACCCATGTTAATGACTGGAAAACTTGCATTTACGCTATACAACAACCCTTGGAGGCATGTTGAGGATTTTCACCTAAACAAAAGGATTGAGTCGGACTGTCAAATTAATGTGTCAAACATGTTAAACAAGTGAATGGTCAGGGCAAATTTAATGTTGAATAAATATCCCCAGGGTTAAAAACTGACCAGCTTGACACAAAAAAGAAAACTTCCTTCATAATAACGGGTTATAATCTACGATAATCCATTATCACACAGCGCTTACATAATAAGCCACATTCTTCATGCGCTGGCGTTAAAAAGGCTCGTAACTATCTTAGGCGCAAAAATTCTAACAACCTCAATAATCTATTTCATGAAGACTTCATCATCTTTCCGAACTTTATATAATTTATCAGCAACTCGTCGCTTGTCATATGAAACGACCGCATTGGGTTTTTAAACTGCGGTCGATTTAAATAAATTGCTTCTACACGAAAAAGAAAATCTTACCTGACAAAAACCGAAGCGTCCGATTTTTCTCACAATTTTCAAATACAAGTAACGAAAGAAGCACAACTAGCAAACATTAACAAAAATTTAGGTACAATCACGAAAAGAAACTACGGGATGGTAATATGCATGAGTTGACACCGGTATAAGGTAGACAAGTCACGGGTTATTTTGCCTACTATAGTTTATCAGCAGTATACCAGGGGATACCTGGCTATCTAGCGTCACTTGTATGTATGTAGTAATGTTACACAAATACCCCGTACTTGTATATACTCAGGTCTACTATGACTTGGATCCCCGGGGTGGCGATAATAAAGACGCTGTGTACACGGGATATCTTCCTGATTATTGTCCCTACACACCCTCACATCGATCCCAGGGTAACAGATGTACTCATGATCACTAAAATCGACGACAAGTATAACAAACTGTTCATGGAGTAACTATAATAAAGTCAAACTATTGAGCTATTATGACGCGAGAAGCTTCGTCAGCCTCCGTAGCCGCCAGTCTCTTACCAAAACAATGTTCAGTATTTGATTAGTAACTCGACAAGTGCACACTTCCTGTGGAAATGTTTCCTTTCTGCAGTATTTTACCCTATATTTATAAACTTTAACTTCCCTAACATAATACATGTACTAGTATTTTATCATATGTCTGTACATTTGACATATTGATTGAGTAAGAAAAACTTTCTAGAATACTTAAATTAGATGATAGTCAATAGCGATTTTTTTTTTGACTTTTTTTATAAGCCACCCCTATCCTTTTGTTTGGGAAAATATGCGTCATTTTAGGATAAACTGGGAAATCTCAGATCAAACCTACTTCTTATATTATACTCTCAAATCAATAATTATAAAAGATTTGAGTAATGTAAAGCACTCAAACTATCATTACATTCAAATTCTGAAGAAGATTGATTTTGCAAATAATTTATACTTCAAAACGAAAATTTCAGGACTTTCAAATCTACAATTAACATTTTGGGAAAAGTCAAATTTTGAAAGGGGAAAACCACCTAGGCCTAGTGGTTTCCATGGTAAATTTGGCAAAAAAAAAATCACTGCAACAACCCCATCCCAATCATCTCATCTTGATACATTTTACTATACAACAATTCACTCATTCATTTTCTTACATTTACAGGAATCGATGTTATGGTGGAGATCAAGAAGTAAAACAGCCATGTCATCTCGGACATTTCAACTACTTTTTCTTTGACAACCATTTATAAACAAGTCTACAAGTCCTTGTTTCTTAGACAATTCTGCTAGACTTGAATAAAAGGAATAAACGTATTGTTACAGTGGTCATTTGCTTAAACACTACTGTTGCATCAAAATCTGGCTTTCGTAGAGCAATCCATCCACTCAACTTGGCTCAAGACTCCAGTTAACCCTAATCCCACCCTTTTTACCACAACAAGGGGTCAGGTCCCCATTTTGAAACCAAAGGTGCACTACTACAAGCCATACCCTATCATATGAAACCGTCAAAAGTGTTGCAACTCCTTTAATCCGGACAAGATTTTGGGGGTCGTAGGACAGACGATTGACGGCGGACAAGATTTTCTGACCCCGTCCATTTCTACCCAACCAATGATCCAGATCTCCATTTTGAAACCCAGGAGAACATCTAGGAGTCACGTCTTATCATCTGACACCATCAAAAGCGTTGTAACCCGTAAACTTTAGGAGAAGAGGAACGATTGACAGTGGTATATAGAATACGTTCACATTTCATGCGGGCATGTAAAAAGTTAAATATGTACGAATTTCATGCGGGATAGTTTTCAACGTATATCTTACAAACATAAAGTCATATGGCAACTTTAAAACAATTTCTATTATCTTATCACCTTGTTAATAATTCCCCCTCCATGATCTTGACCTTTGATCCCTGACTAGAATACAGTATTATGATGAACTTCTATGACCTCACAACGTTTTTCCATTTCTGCCAATTATAACCCTGACCTGTGACTCCTGACCTTGAAAATTAAAAGATGTAGTACTCCTATCATGCGCAACTCAAAAAAGTTGTGATGAACAAAAGAGGTAAGCTATGGTACCCAAAGTATCCAAAAGGTTTTCTTATTTTTCTATTGTGATCTTGACCTTTGACCTCCGAAATTGAAGAGGCAATTCAAATGCAAAGTTTGGTACTAGTAATATGTAAAGTTGATCTTGCATCATGTGACCTTGGTTCAAGGTCATGACTCACCCTTTGGTCATCACTAATGGGCAACATTTGATGGTGTAAGTTATGGCCCAGACAAACTAATGCGGATGGACAACTCCATAAGCTTATGATGGGCATAAGAATGGGAACAAATAATAACTTGTGATTATAAATTCAATTTTTAACATATAGTCTACAGCATGACAATATTCACGTATTCAAACTGCGTGCTTTAAATTTAATTCACCTGCATGAATTTAGCACGATCATACATAAACATGTGCATTTTACGGATTTGAAATGACAATGTTTCAATTCTAGTAGCATATCGGCATTGGTTTTGCTTGATTTGAATTCTGATATTTTTTAAACTTTTGTATGTTTTCGCGGGGGAAGGGGGTGTCCTTTTCATGCGCGGATCCAGCATTTTTGGTCAGAGGGGGTCTTAAATTGTAGGAAGTCAACCTATGATGTAGGTATATTTCGGTGCACATCAAGGGGAGGGGGCAACGTGTGCAATAAGGATTGATTTTTGAGGGCGGGTATTGTTAGCTTTCCTTTCACGTTTATTTTTATGAAGAATTGGCGAGCAAAGCGAGCCTGAAATCTTTTTAGATATGAAATATTATTTTTTGTCTTGATTCGATCGAGATGATTATTTCTAACATGGAATATTTTACTCCTTATATAGGCGAGCGGAGCGAGCCGCAAAAATTTTGATTAATTCACATGTTGTCTTTATTTCATTAGAATAAATAGATAAATTTTCCCAAATAATCCGACATCTTAAAATGACAAAACCTTGAAAAAGTTGAGGGAGGTCACATCCTATGAATTGACAAATTAGTAAGGGACTGTTGAAAATACGAGTTCATGAGACCCAAGACAGTTATATAAAATTATTTGGTGTAAAAATGGAAAACGATTAAGGAATTTTGCAGAAAAAAATAATTGTGTATTTGTAAATGGCGAGCGAAGCGAGCCGAAATTTTAGGTTTCAAAGCCTTTTATGCATTTTTAGACCCCTTTCAATTAGAAATGGGCCAAAGCTGGACTCCATCTCCGAAAATCTCAGGGGGGGGGGGGTCCAGACCTCCGGTCCCCCCTCTGGATCCGCGCATGCTTTTCATAGCGATATTAATATTTACATTATTCAATGTCATCTCTCTCTTGAAATGACTGTGTACTGTGTGGCAGCGAAAACCTACAGTAATCGACATCTTGTCCGTAACAGTAAAGTATTCAATTCTCTCAATTAGACTGGTAGGCACGTGTACCGTACTGCGAGTCCACTAACATACAACTCTCAATCAATAACACAGCCAAGTAACAAAGCTAGAAATTTTGGAGCATCGCACGATAAACTGAAAGCAATGTCACCATAGAAACCGTACACATATATTTTTCTCCATAGCTGTTGTCTTGACTACAAAAATAACAAAAGATTCATTTTACGAGTAAACAATGTATACTAGCAGAGAAAAAGTTAAGATTTTAAAAATACTTTATCGTCGTGGTTTATTAGAATTCGGGCGCGGATCCAACATTTAGAAAGAGAGGACAGGAGCTTATTGCTCGCCACGATGATCAGTCGATATCTGGGGCGGATCCACTAATACACCGACAGGAGAAAATAATTTGGTATCTCGGGCGGATCAAACCAATTAAAGAAACACTATTTTTCGGAAACTTTAAAATTTGACATCAGACAGACGGGTGTCCCCAAGCACAAGGCTTCTACGCACATTTAATTATACAAAGATACGAAGCGTTCGTGAAACACGCATGCCCCGTCGGTATCTTTGTTAGTGTGATAGCAAGCAACTCATTTAGCTCTCTATCAGTAACTTAGTACTGTATGTGCGCGGAATTAAGGTTGTATCAAACTCCAAAGAGAAGGTCACAAGGTAAAAAAAAACCTGTGTTTGTGAAACAAGAATGCCCCCGTTGGCATCTTTGATTGTAAAACAGATGAAAAGAAGTTTCACATTTGAGGTCAAGGTCACAAGGTCAAATTTGACATCCATGGAAAAGTCTTGTCACATGGAATTCATATGTGAAATATGAAAGCCCTAACACTTAACATTCAAAAGTTATGGCTAAAGTTTAAATTTTCGAAATTAGGTCTAACTCCAAGGTCAAGGTCAAGAGGTAAATAATTTTGGTATCCATGGAAAGGTCTTGTCACAAGAAAGACACATGCAAATTATGAAAGCCTTATCACTTACCATTCAAAGGTTATGACCAAGGTTAAAGCTTTTCAAAAGTAGGTCAAACTCCAAAGTCAAGGTCAAAGATTTTGGAATCCATGGAAAGGTCTTGTCGGTAAAAAGCTGAAAAGAAGTTCATATTTTGAGGTCAAGGTCACAAGGTCAAATTTGGTATCCATGGAAAGGTCTTGCCACCAGAAATTTGCATGTGAAATATGAAAGCCCTATCACTTAGCATTAAACTTTAAAAGTTTAGATTTTCGAAAGTACCGGTAGGTCAAACTGTAAGGTCAAGGTCACAAGCTCAAAATTTTTGGTCTCCATGGAAAAGTTTTGCCACATGGAATACAATTGTGAAGAAACTTAAAAGTCCCCTTCGGCGTTGCCGGTAGGGGACTAAATATGAGAGCCCTATCACTTACTATTCAAAAGTTATTAAAGTTTTTCAAAAGAAGGTCAAACTCCAAGAACAAGGTCACAATGTCAGAAGTGTTGGTATCCATGGAAAAGTCTTGTCACAAGGAATACACATGAGAAATATGAAAGCACTTGGGGCTATCACTTACCATTCAAAAGTTATGGTCAAGGTTAAAGTTTTTGCAGACAAACAGACAAACAGAACCACAGATAGACAGACAGACAGACCAAAATCTATATGCCCCCAAATCTTCGATTATGGGGGCATAAAAATTTCTAATTCAAATCAGGATTATCTGTTTCAAATGTTCCTTTGAAAAATGTTAAGATCGCTGAGCGATATAAGTCCCCTACTGGCAGCATATATTTATGTCCTGCAACTCTGCCTATAAAGAATTCTTCAATTAAACATGAGTTTTAATTAAACTTACTGTCTGTGCAGCTCAGTTCTGAGGTTTTATCTCCTTTATTGATTCAAAAAAGAGGTCAAGCGAGACGAAAGTTGAACTTGCTCTGTAACTATCCAAGACTAAGCTCAAATCTTACCTGAATATCTCTATTTGTTGCAGAAAAAAGTCTGGAAAACTGACAAAAACTGAATTTTGCAAGTCATCAAGGGGCATAACTCCTCGAAAAATAGGTCAAGTGTGACAAAAGTCGAACTTGCTCTGTAACTATCCAAGACTAAGCCGAGTATCAAATTTCACCTGAATATCTCTTTTTGTTGCAGGAAAAAGTCCGGAAAACTGACATCAAGGGGCATTACTCCTCAAAAAATTGGTCAAGCGTGATGAAAATTGAACATGCTCTGTAACTATCCAAGACTAACCTGTGTATCAAATTTCACCTTAATATCTTCATCCGTTGCAGAAAAAAATCCGTAAAACTGATAATCCGACAGACGGACCGACCGACCGACCGACTGAAGGGAAACTAAAAGTCCCCTTTGGCGTTGCCGGAAGGGGACTTATAATAAATAGCAATCCAAGGAATGCTCGTGTCACCTGCGAAGCAGCTTTTTAAAGTAGATCAAACATCTAGGTCAAGGTCACTGGGTCAAAATTATTGAAATCAGTAGGAAAGTCTTGTCAAATAATCACACGAGAAATATCAAACCTAGTACTTATCAATCAAAGGATATGATCAATCTTGAATTTTCAGAAAAGCAGGTCGATCATCTAAGTAAAAAATTTTGGTTACAAAAGACAGGTCTTGTCAAAAGGAATTCTCATACAATGTATGAAATACCTAAGAGCTGTCACTTAAAAATATGGCCAATCTTCTACATCTAGGTCAAGGTCATCGGGTCAATTTTTTTTATCTATATTAACAGGTCTCATCACAAACAAAACACATTAGAAATATTAAAGCCCAATTACTTACTGATCCAAAGAAATAGCCAAACTATTTTTTTTTAAGTAGGCCAAATATCTAGGTCAAGGTCACTACTTCAAAATGTTGGTATCTATCGAAAGGTCTGATCACAAGGAATACATATGTGAAATATCACTTACCAATCAAAAGATAAAGCGGATACTAATTTCTTCTAAGTAGATCAAATATCTAGGTCAAGGTCACTAGGTAAAAAACTTTAGTCTCTGTAGAAAGGTCTTATCACAAGGAATACACATGTGAAATATCAAAGCTCTATCACTTGCCAGTTAAAAGTGACACCTAAAATGTGACAGACAGATGACCAACAGACAAAGTAATCCCTAAGTGTTGCTTTGCTTTGCAGGCGACACAAAAATGAAAGGAATTACAACATTTGCAATTGTCCATGAAAAGTATAGATTCTCTGAAACAGTCCTCCTTTTAATATATGGAAACCACAACATATTAAATCTTTTCAGTGTTTCAAGGGGCATTACTTGGCCATATTTCTTGGTGTAAACATAGAGCCATCAGAGATGACAGCGCTCGACGGCAACATTGTCAAATGACCAGCATCTGTACCTATATTGCACAACGTACTTCCAGATGCATCTCCCACACAAGTTTGGTTGATAAAAAAATTGAAGAGGGCTGGAAACGAAGATTCTAATTTTACCTTACCTAGTCAGTCAAGCATGAAATATAGGTCAGTAAACATCCTCAAATGCATCATGAGGCTGCATCACCCACATAAGTTTTTTTTTATTGATCTAAGACTTAAAATAGGCCAGAAATGGACCCGTCCCATTTTACTTATCCTCATTGCTCAAGTGTGAAATGTGGGTCATACACAGCCAATTGTGCCTCACATGAAATTCATATGAAATGAGCATCATGTAAATTTCACATGAGAGTTCATGTAAATTTCATATAAATTTCACATAAAATTTATGTGAAAAATATTTCACATGAATTTCACATAAACTTCCTTCACATGAATTTCACATGAATTTTTCAAAGTGACCTTCACAGGAAACTGAATTCACATAACATCCATGTAAAAATCTTCACATGAATTTCATGTGAAAAATTTCATGTAAATTTCATGTTCGTGCTCGTTTCACATAAATTTCATGTGAACTTTCATGTAAAGTTCATGTAAATTTCACATGAATTTCATATGAGGCACAATTGGCTGTGTATGTGGCATCTGTATAATGCATTGCATTAGGCATCCTCAGAGGCATCATAGACATAAGTTTGGTTGATGTAGGACTTAAAGGCAGAAATGGACCTATCCCATTTTACTTAGCCTGGTCACTCAAGCTAAAATTAGGGTCAGATACCGCCTCTGTACCATGCATTGTAGTAAGCATCCTTAGATGCATTATCCATGCAAGTTTGGTTGATGTTGGACTTTAAGTAAGACGGAAATGGACCTGTCCCATTTTACCTAACTTTCTCACTGAAGCGTGAAATGTGGCATTCCCTGAACAGAGTTGTCTCCTCCTTACAGTTAAACAATCTCTGCCACAGACTTCAAGAAATGTCAAGAATCCTGGCATAAAGTAACTATGACGTCATAGCAGCGTTACGTTAAGATAAGCTTTATGGCGGCAAGTCTGCAGCAGTGATGTTGAAGAGTAGGGTAACGGAACGTAAACTTGAGCTGCCTGGAGTTTGGAAATGAGGGTAAGGTGCAGCATCCATATCATGCATTATAGTAAGCAGCTTCAGATGCA
This sequence comes from Pinctada fucata, assembly GCA_028142955.1. Lineage (NCBI taxonomy): Eukaryota > Metazoa > Mollusca > Bivalvia > Pterioida > Pteriidae > Pinctada > Pinctada fucata. Next base: position 54,665,732 of record AP027107.1, read on the forward strand.
TCATCCATGCAAGTTTGGTTGATGTAGGACTTACTGTTTGTCAGGAATGGACCTGTCCCATTTTGCTTAACCTAAAGTGCGGACATCGACCCAGGGGCAATAGCGTAAGCCCCCCTCTAGATCGTCGTGGTGAGCTAAAAATTGCATTTGCATCAACAGGCTTTCTACTCTACCTTGATGAAAAAGTAGGAAAAATGTAGGAGAAGTCAATGAAAAAAAGTAGGAGAAAAAGTAGGAATTTAAGGGGAAAGGTAGGAAATTTTCCATCACTTTTAGCGACAATTTTCAGTAAGTATGACACACAAATCAGAGTAAGCAATGATTGTAGACTGGTAATGTTCATCTTTGAGGAAATGACAGAGAGAAATAAGGACAGATTGATTTTTCATGTAAATGATACAGTATGGGCGAGCGAAGCGAGCCCGAAATTTTTTAAAAACTTTGAATCAGATGTCAATGACAAGTGAAGCAAGTAATTTTTTACTTTTGAGATGAAAAAGTAGGAATAGTAGGAGGTTTTGAAGAAAAAGTAGGAAAAAATAGGATCAAAATAAAAAAAGTAGGAAAAGTAGGAAATAGTAGGAAAAAGTAGGAACAGTAGAAAGCCTGCATCAACAGTATGCATCTCTACAATGGTTTGGAAACAGCATGTAGAATGCACACACAGACAGACATGGGCATCACTATATACAGTGATATCCCACTTTTTTTGGCAGGGGTATAAAGTAACTTGAAAATTTAACGTCCTAATACAAATCATTCAAAAGAAATGGCAAAGACTTAAGTTATTCAAAATTAGGTCTCAAAGGTAAAGAAAAATACCAATGGTAGCAAAACTTCTTACTTGCTTTGACCCTTGCATTTTATCTATATCTCTTATAATGGTAATTAATAGGGCTTTCAGATATTCATTTGGACAAAAATTTTCAATGAATGACTGTACCTATTCTTGTAGTGGGGGGGGGGGGGGCACATGAACTTGAAATTTGCATCTCACCTACATTTGAAAAATTTAAGTGATTTCCAACCACCATTATCCCTAAAATAACTTGGCTGTAACAAAGTGTATATCCAAAGGAAGACAACTCTCATATTTGTCTAGACAAATTCTTCAAAAACAAAATAAAACGTGTAATGATATTTTTTAATTGAAAACCATTACAAGGAAATAATATAAACAATTACATAGCTCGCCATAGCAGATTTTTGTCAAAAATCAAAAAACTTCCAAATTACAAAAAGTATTGTTATGAGGATTCTATGCATCTAATATTAGTCTTATCCCTAAAGGTAAAGAGAGCTAAAGATATGAGTAAAAATATGAGTTGATATAAAGATATGAGCAAAGTATGAGTAATAAAACACCGCTAAAGACGGTATGGCCGGATTGCAAAGTAAGTTTTTGTCACCAACTGGGTCTAGGTCACTAAGTCAAATATTACAGCATACATTGAGAGGTCTTGTCAGAGGCAACCTACATGTATAATATAAAGTTTCTACTGTATACAGTTCCTTACATTTTGCTTAAACCAGGAACTTTAACCAAAGTCTTTAACTAGGTCAAAGTCCAAGGTCAAGGTCACTAGGTCCAATGTTACGGCATAAATTGAAAGGTCTTGTCATGGGCAACCTAAATGTATAATATAAGGTTTCTACTGCATACAGTTCCTTAGATTTTGCTTAAACCAAGAACTTTAACCAAAATCTTTAACTAGGTCAAAGTTCAAGGTCAAGGTCACTGGGTCAAATGTTACGGCATAAATTGAAAGGTCTCATCATGGGCAACCTACATGTATAATATAAAGTTTCTACTGCATACAGTTCCTTAGATTTTGCTTAAACCAGAAACTTTAACCAAAATCTTTAACTAGGTCAAAGTCCAAGGTCAAGGTCACTAGGTCCAATGTTATGGCATAAATTGAAAGGTCTTGTCATGGGCAACCTATATGTATAATATAATGTTTCTACTGCATACATTTCCTTAAATTTTGCTTAAACCATGAACTTTAACCAAAATCTTTAACTAGGTCAAAGTCCAAGGTCAAGGTCACTAGGTCAAATGTTACGGCATAAATTGAAAGATCTTGTCATGGGCAACATACATGTATAATATAAAGTTTCTACTGCATACAGTTCCATAGATTTTGCTTAAACCAGGAACTTTAACCAAATTCTTTAACTAGGTCAAATGTTACGGCATAAATTGAAAGGTCTCATCATGGGCAACATACATGTATAATATAAAGTTTCTACTGCATACAGTTCCATAGATTTTGCTTAAACCAGGAACTTTAACCAAAATCTTTAACTAGGTCAAAGTCCAAGGTCAAGGTCACTAGGTCAAATGTTACGGCATAAATTGAAAGGTCTTGTCATGGGCAACCTTCATGTATAATATAAAGTTTCTACTGCATATAGTTCCTTAGATTTTGCCTCAACCAGAAAATTTAACCAAAATGTTGACGGCAGACGGACGGACGGACAGACGGACGGACGGACAGACGGACATCGTCAATCTATAGACCGGAATTGCTTTGCAATCCGGCCAAAAATACTAGGTTAATGGTTCAGTAAAAATATGAGTTAAAAATATGAGTAAAAATATGAGTTGATAAAAAGATATGAGCAAAGTATGAGTAACAAGTTAAAAGTCATGTTTGTAAAACATTAATGCCCCCCTACCCCTTCTGTGATTAAAGTCCGTCACAACTATATACTTGATTTTCATTTGATGTGTCTGTACACAAAATTTCATTTCAATATATATGCACAACCAATGTAATTCCCTGAGATGTTACTATTGAAAGAAACGTGCTGCAATTCGTGTATTAACACTCGTGACGTCACAATGCATAAGATCTAAAGAAGCATGTCGCGACGGCTGTTCTAACTTGCAAACTGAGCCCGCGGTGACCTGAATTTTAACGTCACCCTTTTACCTAGAAAACGCGATTTCAGAAAACAAGAATGAAATAGACAACTATGGTGCATATACATGTATATAGAATAAATGTCATAATTTGTGTTTTGTTACGAGTATACAACACACAGCAAGTGCATTTATCGCATGAAATGCGCTAACGCGCATTACATGTACGATAAATGCACTTGCTGTGTGTTGTATACCCGTAACAAAACACAAATTAAGACACTTATTCTCTATATGTGAATCCACTCCAGAGGTATTGAACGGAAACTGATGTCGTGGACCGACCGACCGACCGACGGACAGAAAGTCAGACAGCGGCAAAGAAATATGTCCCCTCTTCTTCAAAGGGGGGCATAAAAATTTTTGATTGAACCCAAATATGAACTTGACCTAGATTTTTATTTGATGTGTCTGAAAACAAAATTTTATTTCAATATGTAACTCCACTCAAGAGATATTAAACGGAAACCCTGAAATTTTGGTATTTTTCGAAGTGCAAGGGGCATAACTCTGTCAAAATCTTGTTCATCGGACCTAAATATGAACTTGACCTAGTAGATTTTCATTTGATGTGTCTGTATACAAAATTTCATTTCAATATATATGCACAACCAATGTGAATCCCTGAGATGTTACTACTGAAAGAAACGTGCTGCAATTCGTGTATTAACACTCGTGACGTCACAATGCATAAGATCTAAAGAAGCATGCCGCGACGGCTGTTCTAACCTGCAAACTGAGCCCGCGGTGACCTGAATTTTAACGTCACCTTTTACCTAGAAAATGCGATTACAGAAAACAAGAATGAAATAGACAACTATGGTGCATATATATAGAATAAATGTCATAATTTGTGTTTTGTTACGGGTATACAACACACAGCAAGTGCATTTATCGCATGAAATGCGCTAACGCGCATTACATGTACGATAAATGCACTTGCTGTGTGTTGTATACCCGTAACAAAACACAAATTAAGACACTTATTCTCTATATGTAACTCCACTCAAGAGATATTGAACAGAAACCCTGAAGTTTTGGTATTTTTCAAAGTGCAATGGGCATAACTCTGTCCAAATTTTTTTGATCGGACCTAAATATGAACTTGACCTAGATTTTCATTTGATGTGTCTGTATACAAAATTTCATTTCTATATGTAACTCCACTCAAGAGATATTGAACGGAAATCCTGAAATTTTGGTATTTTTCGAAGTGCAAGGGGCATTACTCTGTCCAAATTTTTTTGATCGGACCCAAATATGAACTTGACCTAGATTTTTGTTTGATGTGTCTGTATACAAAATTTCATTTCAATATGTAACTCCATTCAAGAGATATTGAACGGAAACCCTGAAATTTTGTTTTTTTTCAAAGTGCAAGGGGCATTACTCTGTCAAAATTTTGTTGATCGGACCCAAAAATACACTTGACCTAGATTTTCATTTGATGTGTCTGTATACAAAATTTCATTTCAATATGTAACTACACTCAAGAGATATTGAACAGAAACCCTGAAATTTTGGTATTTTTCGATGTGCAGGGGGCATAACTCTGTCAAAATTTTTTTGATCGGACCTTAATACGAACTTGACCTGGATTTTCATTTGATGTGTCTGTATACAAAATTTCATTTCAAAATGTAACTCCATTCAAGAGATATTGAACGGAAACCCTGAAATTTTGGTATTTTTCGAAATGCAAGGGGCATAACTCTGTCAAAATTTTTTTGATCGGACCCAAATATGAACTTGACCTAGATTTTTATTTGATGTGTCTGTATACAAAATTTCATTTCAATATGTGAATCCATTCCAGAGATATTGAACGGAAACTGATGTCGCGGACCGACCGACGGACCAACAGACCGACCGACCGACAGCGGCAAACCTATATGTCCCCTCTTCTTCGAAGGGGGGCATAAAAATACTAGGTTAATATTTCAGGTCAAAGTCCAAGGTC